>OZ012737.1:150846661-151194161 GCA_963859935.3 Lathyrus sativus
TGAATTTGAATTAACAAAATATATTTTTTGTACATATGTTTTTTCTATAAAATAAATATCATAGTTAATTGAATGTGAATTTACTATAATTAATAAAATATATTTTTTTATATACATTTTTCTACAAAATAATAATAGTATTAATAATTGAATGTGAATTAACAAAATATATTTTTTGTACATATGTTTTTTTCTATAAAATAAATATCATAGTTAATTGAATGTGAATTTACTATAATTAATATTTAAAAAATTTATATACATTTTTCTACAAAATAATAATAGTATTAATAATTGAATGTGAATTAACAAAATATATATTTTGTACATATGTTTTTCTATAAAATAAATATCATAAATAATAAAACAAAATGGGCTAAAAAGAGTAAATTGGGGGTGCATTCAGCACAACCCCAGGCGCAAAATGAGGGCCCAAACGCAAACAGGAGAGGAGGAAGGTCCAAGATGGACCCTCAATCAAAGGCTTGATCACCCAGATCTAATTTGGACCACGGATCCAATGCTCACGCGATCCAATGGCTAGGATGATTGTGGCCTATAGTATGGGCATGTGGTCCACACCGGTGATGATGATGATGATTGAAGGTGATGATGACATGTGTCCTCATCACAACCCATGCATGATTACAACGTGACACGTGGGGTTATCATCACAGACCAACAAAACTAAAAAAAACTTCAAGAGACTTTCAGATCAAACATGCCATATTCTTCTTTTCAAAAACAAGACCATTAACTATCTCTCTTTCCAAATGCATGGCCGGAGAAGTGCGGCAAACGGCAACGGCGTCGCCGCCTTCTCCGACGTTCAAACAACATAAAACCCCCCTGAACCAAACATGAACCCGACCTAAAATCACGTCCCAAATATGAATCTGAAAACGATTTAATGAAATCCTAAACCTAAATACCCAAATTGGACCAATCCTCCCTAAAAAAAACCCTAACCCTCAAATCAAACAAATCGCGGTAACAGAAGCAGAAATGGAAGGCAAAGGAAAACATACGCAGAGATAACAAATTTGAGATAAGGAGACTCACCCTTGAAGACTCCCAACACGCACGTAATGGCTTCTCCTCTATTTCTTCTTTCTCCCTTTTTTCGCAACCGCCGTTGTGATTGTGAATGTTGCGTAAAATGAAAATTCATTTTTTTCTTCGGTTTAAACAGTGGCCTCCTTCTAAAACAAAAATGAACAAAGTATAAATAGCTAGCAATTAGGGTTTTCCAACAAACCATGTGAAGGATTTTGAGACACTGCTCTACTTTAGTTTTTTTTTTCCTTTCTCTTTTTCCATTTCCATGATTGGGTCTCTGTACCCTATATTTGTTGTTGCTGTTGTTCTTTCCATTTTCACTAACATAAATGTGTGGTCCCAATTTCTCATTGTTCTGCTGTTCTGATTAAAACAAGGCATGCACTTAAAATTCTGATTTGAGTAAACAATATGGTAGAATGTGACTCAGTTGGATTTTGAGTCATTTGAATTTGTATTGCTTTGCGTAACTCGTATTCTGATTGCCAATCCTTTATTTTGTGTGTATGTTTTTCATGTGTACACTTGACGCAAGCTCCTTTTCCTAACGAAAAAAAGACTTGGATGAGATAGCACAAGGAGGAGTGCATGGACCGTGGGCTGATCGGAACCACGAAGTGCAAGTTTGAAAGATTCCAAATTCTGACGGCGAGTTCGCATTTGAACCATGAATTAAGTGGGGTGATTTGAATCTTAACTTGAACTTCTAATTTTGACTATGAACCTGTTCATTTATGATGTGAAATTTTTTTTAGAAATAACTTTGGATTGGTTGTATTTTTGACAAGTTTGGTTTGTACGTTGTTCGCAGGTTTGAATTTTATGTAGTGGCTATGTCTGGTTTTAAACGGAACGTGGTTTTGAGGCGTGGCTGGTAGAAATTGTCTGATAGCAGCAGGAGCCATGTGGTATGGCTGGCACGGTTGAGGGTTTGTGATGTTTGTTGGGCAGATTTGAGGTTTTGGTAGGACACAGTTGTTGCACCCCAAAATTTGACCAACCTTTTTCTTTACTTGATTTATGTTTTACTTCATTCTTTAGCATTTGCATTTTCATAGCATTGTCCTTAACAGGGGATCAAGGGAGGTGTTCCATTCAAGAGAAGAGTATCAAGGGTTTCAAGCTCAAGCAAGAGTGCTTATTCAAGTCATCAAGTGCTTACAATCATCAGGAGGTGGTCAGAGCTCTTTGAAGATTAAGGTTGATGTGTATTGCTTATTTCCTATCTTGGGGTCAACAGAGGATCATCAGGGGTTCACAAGGTCATGGTTATGGATAAGATATGTTTGAGAAGCTCATTGAGTGCTTTGGAAGCCATTGTGGAGCTCATTTAAACATTTATTTCACATGCAAGAGGTCACAATCAAGGGTTGTGCCCCTAGGGTTTCATCTAGTCAACTCAAGGTCAACTGAAGACTTGAGGAAGTTTGAGACTTGGTTCTAAGTCATTGAAGTCATGGGGAGTTATGTCGAGACATTTAGGATGTCATGTCAAGTTAAAATCAAGAAGAATCAAGAGTCTAAGGAGTTATTAAATTAGGGTTTCAAAGGATCTCAGTGTAAAATCCCTTTCTTTAGTGTATAACTTCAAGGACAATTTACCTCATGATACAAGTTCAATCTTATTTTCATGTAAACATGAGACTTGTATGACATGTTCTAAGCTTTCTTTTTAGTACTAGAACTCATCCATTATGTTTGTGGAACTCAAGTTATGATGCCATCATGTTATAGGTCTCAGATGAACATATTGTTCAGTCAACAAAAGTCAACTCACTTACAAGGAACTTTTGATCTAGAATTAAGTATCTCCTAAACTTTTGGTAAACTTGAAGTTTTTTCCTCATGATCTTAGCTTTCCAAAAAGTCCTATAAGTCCTTGATATCATTTGTGTAACTCATGTTATGGATCTTACAAGGCAAGGGTATTTTAAGAAACTTTGATTATAGGCCATTTTGATTATGGGTCATTTACATGCACTTAAGTACTTCAAATGAAACTTCAACCAACATGAAAGTTGTCCTAAATAACCTAATTTACATGCTAAAACTCAAGGTTGGTGTGAATTATGCTTGGTTATGGACATTGGGTGAGAAATTTCAAATGAAAATGAGTTTTAAAAGGTGATTTGAATGGAACTCATTATAGGTCTTTTTCCTGTCTCCTTTTGATCCAACTTTATTCACAATGCACCCATGAACAAAATGCACAAGTTAGTGTGGTGCATGAAGAGCAAAAACACGTGGAAATTGAAGCTTGCTTCACAAAGAAGTTTCTCATTCAAACTTCAAAATTGGACTAGATACAAAGCCCAATCCAATTCCATCTTGAAATTCAACTTGTCGGCTGCCAATTGGGATGATTTTCATATGTGTAGTCAGTCACTTTCACGTGTGCATGAGAAAACTCCATATTGGGCATTTTTGAAAATTCATCACAGCAAGGCTTCCTGGGCCTCCAATTTTATTTCAAATCCAACATATACAAGTTCACAATGTGAATTGAGAGCTCAGAAGTGAAATTTAAAGCCAGAAGGAGAAACTTCCATTTTCAAACTTCCAAAGAAAATCTCAAATCGTGTTTTCAATTTCAGAGAAATTCAACTTCAATTGAGGTGTGATTCTTCTTCCTTGAGTAAATTGGAGTGGATCTGGACGTTTTCAAGCAAGCAAGCAAGTTGTTGAAGCACCAATGGAGTGTCTCCGTTAAGTAAGTTTCCAATCAACTTTTCTCTTATTCTAGAGTTTGATCTAGGTCCATATTGGTTGCATCTGAAGCCATACCTCGTGTAGGCCATGTTTGAGTGCTTAATTGTCATGTTTGATGAAGATCTCATATGTGCATTCCAAACTTGATCTGTTTGATTCTCTTTATTTGGCCATGATTAAAACCAATGGATCATGGATTTGGAATGTACATCACTTCAGCTTTCATTTGGTATAAGATTTGTGAAGTTTGGTTGAGTTTGGGTCATCTGAACTCCGGCCAGCTCGCCGGAGAAGACGAACAGAGCTAGGGCTCCAGCGTCTGGTGTAAAACCCTCAGATCTGATGTGGATCCCCATTGACTCTTTGACCGCGCATGTGTTTCGTTTCCATTGGATTGACTTACGTGAGGTGGATGTTGACTCCACGTGTGTTTAATGTAACGCAGAGTTTCATTAAACTGGCTTGGATCTAGGCTGGTTGTGTTATGCACACCCCCTTATTTGGAGGCCCAGTGCGTGTTTTTCCTGATCCCTTTGTTATTCTGAGTTGCTGATGCACCTCCCTTCATTTTCCTTGTTTTTATTTTATTTCTTTTATTTCTGTTTTGCTTTTTGATTTTTAGAAATACTTCCAAATGTCATAAAATCCCACAAAAAATATTTTCCAACACCTTAGAGTGTTATTTAATTTTCTATATTTTTTAATTCCATTTTTCTTTTATTTTGCAATTAATTTGGGATTTTACAATTGGAAGTGTTTTTGTGATGGTTTCCATTTGTTCTTGTTTGATTTTTAGACCATTTGCAATCACCTATGAGCACGGCCTCCTTTCTATTTTAATGATGGATTGAGGTGCCTTTGAGGCTGATTTTGGTCAAAGTTTGACCTATTTTTGTTTGACTTTGGTTTATTTTTGTTTGACCCTTGATAAATACCTTTCAAAGTGGAGCACCCTAGTGGATCAATTCCTTTGGTGATGCTTTGATTGGATTTTGGTTTTGTTGTTTTGGCCTCTAGTTGCCAACTTATTTATGAACTTTGTATCTTTTATTTGGCATTTATTGAACCATTTTCCTATTTTTGGTGAACCTTGCAAGTTAAGTCACCCTAATGGAGGTTCATACAAACTAGTTGACCTAGTTCTTTTGGGAGATGACCCTTGTGGATCCCATATACTTCCAACACCTCTTGATTCACATTCTTAACATGTTGAAGTTACTGTTTGCAAATTTTAGGTCCTACACTTGTTTGGTTTGTGTTGCAAGTTACTTCTAATTAGGGCTTTCCATTTGCATTTGAATGTTGAAAGTGGTTTGAACTTAGGTTCTTTCCCATGCCCTACCTTGAAACTTGTCTTGTTTCCTCTTCTTCTTTCATTTGTGTATCTTCTTCCCTTATTCTCACTTCTGTCCATGGGACTTTGGAACTCATTCAAGTTGATTTGGTGCTCTTTGTTTGCACTTTGAGTTTAACTTGGATGAGATGCCACTTTGAGAATTCTTTTGTGCTTTCTTGTTTGCATGATCATTTTGATGATTATGGTTGAAATTTATTTCTTTGTTGCTTGCTTCCCAAGCCTATTCTCCCATCCTCATCTTGATCGTGCATTCTTCGCTTTCTTATTTGTTTGCCTTTGTGTTTAGTGATTGATGCTTGAATGGTAGTAGAAGGTGTGATTTCTCCCATTGCATCTCACTTTTGCTTGGTTTTGTTTAAGTGCCTTTTGCTTGCATTTCTTCTTTAGTTTTGCATCTTTTGTTTGCATTTAAGAGGTTGAGATGTGCTTGTGGTGGTTGCTTCCCCACACTTTTTTCCTCCCTCTTTTCTTGGTGTTGCATTTCATGTTTGCATCCCTTTCTTCCTCTTCACTTGTGATTGGTTTATCTTGTGTTTACTTGGTGTTCTTTGCCATGATCCCTTAGAATTCCTAGTCCCTTTTGTTTAAGATGGGAGTAGGAGAGACATTAAGTGTTCAATCCAAACATGATAACATTAGGATATATTTCCCCTTTCAATCTCAATCATAGGAGCACATTGCATGATAACATTAGGGTTGAACTAGTTTCCCATTAGTTGTGTCTTCTCTCTTCTCATCTTCAAACTTCTTCAAGACATGTAATAAAGGATAATGAGTGTTGTACGCTACGAGCCTTAAGCATTTGGGAAATTATGATTGGGGGGCCTCCTCTCAATTGTCTAGAGTGTTTAGCGTATGCCCTTTGGGCGATATGCGATGCATTCGCTCCTGAGTCATAGTCTTTAGTGCAACATGAATTACAAACACAATTCAATTCACTTCTTCATAAAAGACTCAAAAACAAACATCAAACTTTTTCATCCTTCGGGATTAATTGAAAACCATTTTCAAAAAGAGTGTTGTTAAATCTTGGTTCTACCGCAAACAGGTAACCCCTAAGTCTCCAATGGTCGAGCAGCAATACACCTAACTGCTAGAACTAAGGTTTAACCCTACTCGGGTAAAACACTTGAATCAACCTATGGTCGTGTCAGCCTGAACTATGTATGCTCTAATTTCTTATACCAGATGAGGATACGTAGGCACAAGATGGTGATGTCTTGGCGAGAAACCTTCCCCCACCTTCACCCGTAGATTCCCGAACTAAGTTGACTCTGACTTTCCCATTGCACGAGGGAGTACGTAGGCATAGAGCGGCGAAGCTCTATCGAGTATCTTTTTCTTTTCTTTTGTCCATGTGGCCTGTAGCTTAGATAGATTAACACCCTTTAGATAGATAACAAGCGTGGATCCCGTCGAGTACGACGGACGTGAGGGGTGCTCATACCTTCCACTTGCATAACCGACTCCCGAACCCAAGATTTGGTTGCGATAACCTGTCTTTTCCCTTTTTCATAGGTTTTCTCTGATCGTTTCCTTTCTCTCTCTTTGGGATAAATAACGAACGGAGGCGACTCTTCTGTCCTTGTCGGCCCCCTCTTCGTAGCGATGCGACAACTAGCGACTCTGCTGGGGAAACTTCCCATCCCCTACGCTAGTCAATCCTAGCGCTTGTTTGTTTATCTTAGGGTGTGTATTTATGTGTTGTACTTTATCTGCATTTGCATTTTACTTTTCAGCATTGTTATATATCATTTTTGTTGTGCTGTTGGATGGGAATGTTCCACTGTGAGATAAGCCAAAACCTAAGATTGAGTATAACCATATCATTAGAAGTGGAAAGTAGTGGTGAACTTGTATGTTTGGCATGCACTAGTTCCCACGAAATTCGCGCTTAGACGAGATTCTCTTTGATGGCTACCTTTCCAGTATGTTTCGGACAATTGAGAGGATGCTGGATCTGAGGATTGTCGACTCTGGGAATCGATCATTTGGGAGTCATCTAAGTGAGGCCGCTTCGTTAGACTATGATGTCAAACCAGAAATGGTGAACGTATCATCGTTTCTCGAAAGTTTGTGACGCTGACAATCGCATAGGATGTCAGACCTTATCAGAGATAGGTTCATACCTGTGAGTGGGGAGGGTTATGCAGGAAACTTTGACCTTCAACCTACCTGGTTTTCTCGTCAGGGTGAACTTTTGGTCCTTGATACAGTGGGTCCTTATATCAGTGTTGTGTTGTTATCTTGCCAAAGTGAAGCGCTGGTTCTTCTCAATCAATGGCACAACAATCTTGATCCCCTGTTGCATTTGCATTTAACATAGACATGTATTTATGTTGCAGGTGTATATTTTCCTCTCTATTCTAGTGAGCTTATTCCACTTCTGACATGGAGCCCAGTTTGAAGAAGACTGTCGTGTACAAGTTTCCTACTCCTGACATAGCATCACTGCTCAGTTTGATTTCTGTTGTTGATCGTAATGTAATGGAAGATTTCAAGGAGTCATATGGGAAGCTCTTGGGTTGTGTCTGCAAAGCCTTAGTGTTTGTGTTGGCGGGTCTTCACACTTTGCTTCAGTTTTATGATCCACAGTTGAGATGCTTCACTTTCCTGGGTTATGTGCTGACACCTACTTTGGAGGAGTTCTCTGTGCTGTTGGGAGTTCCTGTTCTGGATCAGATGCCTTTTTATCATACCGAAGTCGAACCTAATCTGACTAAGCTTACTAATGCTCTTCAGAGTTAGAAGGGATGCTTCAGAGTTAGAAGGGAAGTTGGTTAGAAGAAATGAGATGCCTGGATTTCCATTATCTTTCCTAGTTGGTAAAGCTCAACACTTTGAGAAAGAGGGTTGTTGGATTGTCTTTAATGCCATCTTAGCTCTGTGCATATATGGTGTAGTGTTGTTTCCAAATATTCCTGACTTCGTGGATCTGGATGCTTTCCACATTTTCATCTCAAGAAATCTTGTGCCTACACTTCTGGGAGGTGTATACCACTTTGTGCATTATAAGAATGAGAATCGGAGAGGGAAGAATGTGTCTTGTTGTGTACCTCTTTTATATAGATGGTTTGTGAGTCATCTTCCCAAGGCTGGTCCTTTTGTTGATACTGCAGGTACCTCAGAGTGGTAAGAGAGACTGATGGGTTTGACTTCTGAGGACATTGTTTGGTTTGCCAGAGACCAGTTAGGTACATAGGTTATCTTTAGCTATGGTGGTTTTCCTAACGTCCCGTTGATTGGAAGGAAAGGAGGTATTAACTACAATCTAGCACTTGCAATGAGGTAGTTTGGGTATGCTCTGAGGGAACCTCCGAAGGAAGAGGAAATATAGGAATCTCTGTATTTCACTGGTTTGCTTGAGAATGAGACCCTGATTAGAGTAGAGAAGGCTTGGAACAAGATTCACCGTAGAGGGAAGGCTTCCTTGGGTAAGAGCAACAGTAGAGCTTATGATCCTTATGTGACTTGGATTCAGGAGAGAGCTAGGAGATTATTGATGCCATTTCCAACTTCTGAGCCTTTATATCCTTTGTTGATTGAAGAGTCGACTACTGTTGATATCCAAAGATATAATCAGCTATGGTCCGAGAAGGAGAAGTTGCGTAAGGCAAACAAGGAATTGGAAAAAGAGATTATTCAGCTCCGAAGCGAGAAAAATCAAGCCACTTTTTCATCTAAGAAGCAAACTGAATTGGTGAATAAGTTTGGTAGAGAGCTAACTATAGAGATTCGCGCTCGAGAGCGTGTGGGCTTAGATTTGAGGAGTGTCAGTGATGTTCTTAGTTCTAAGAAGAAAGAGCTGGATAAAGCATATGTAGAGATCTCCAAGTTTAATGACCAATGGAACACCACTTTAACTAACATCAAAGAGCGAGAAGACGGATTGCGATAACAGATTGCTAAATTAAAGGCTCAGATCCAGGTGAGAGATGAGAAAGCTATAGTTGAATCCTCGCGCCGACGCGAAAGCGATTGCAGACTGAATGAAGCTCTTGCAACCTTGGAGGACTATCAGGCAAGGGCTAATGTGAAGAGATGCAAGCTTGAGGAAGTGTTTGGTGAGAATGCCTGGGAGGATTATGTTCAGAGCCTGCAGGTCATCATTAGCCAAAGAGAGTTGCTCATACAGGGGTTGGTAGACAGGCCAGACCATCCAGATACGAAGGAGTTATTGGAGGGTTTCCAGGCTCGCTGTCGTGCTTTATTGTTTTTCGTCTCTTTGTAGTTTGTTGTTACGATGTAGCTTGACCATCACCAGATTTGTTGGCTAAGGTCATTTTGATTCTCTTGTATTCAGTGTTGTGTTGTACATTGACTCCTGGTTCTCATTTTATTTATGAGGAGTTTGTTGTGCTAATCTGTTGGCTTTCCATTGTCTTGTTGTTCTTGCGGAACCAGAATCGAGGGGAAAATCTCCCTAACGCGTATTTACATATCTTCACACTGCATCATTTCTCATTTTGCATCGCAGGTGCTCCGGAACTGTTAACCTTATCTCCGTAATTTGTTCAGTTTGTTTCAGGATTGACAACCAAGCAACTTATCACTACGCTACTCGGGGAAATCAACGCAGGATTATGGATCAGATTCGGGCTGAACTTCAGGAATTCTGTGACCAGATGGCCCAATTCATGGATATGATGCAAGGGGTCGCCAATGGCCAAGAGCAGCTGAGAACTTTGGTGCAACCGTTAAATGCTAGAGTTGACGGGAGTGGTGTGCTTCATGGAGGAACTGCTGCCATACCTTCTACTACAATGTCACCCCACATGCTAATACTGCTATCCCAACAGTTGTTATCCCTCCGGTGTCGCTACTGCGAAAATAAGGTGCCAGCAAAACAGAAGACTCGCCACCTTTCGTTATTTATCCCTCGGAGCGGGAGAGGAAACAATCGGAAAAACCTGATGAAAAGGTATAAGACAAGGTCATCGCAACCATTGTCTGGGTTCGGGAGTCGGTTACGCAAGGGGAAGGTATTAGCACCCCTCACGTCCGTCGTACTCGACGGGATCCACGCTTGTTGTGTTTACTGGACGAGTTGGTTTATCTATCTACCTATCAAGGCTGGCTTAAACAGAAAAGAAAAATGACTCGGCAAAGCGTCGCGCTTTATGCCTACGTATTCTCATCAGAGAAAGAGAAATCAGAGTCAACGTAGTTCGACCTACTACGGGTTACTGGGAAGGTGGCTCGCCAATACATCAGTATTGTGCCTACGTACTCTCAACAGGTATGAGAGATCAGAGCTTACGTAGTTCGGGATAATACGGATTACGGGAATTCAGATTCATCTGTTTTATCGAGTAGGGTTAAACAGCAGTTCCAGCAGTTAGGGACAAAGCCTGTTTGCGTTGGCGCTAAAGTTTAACGACACTCTTTTCTTCAGAAAATCTTTCCTTGGAATTACGGGCCCACGGGGCAAAAAGGTTTGAAGTTTGTTTTCTGTCTTTTACGAAAGAAGTGTTTTTTATTGCATTTGCAATTTCAATCGCACTAAAGACTATGACCTGAGAGTGAATGCGTCGCATGTCACCCAAAGGGTGCCATACTAAACATCCAGACTGTTGGAAAGAAGCTCTCGAACAATCCTTCCTCAGATAGCTTAAGGCTCGTAACGTACGAAAGAAATCATTCATGATTACTGTATTTTAAGCTGTTTTGGGATGAGAAGAGAGAACAGGCTCAATCTACGGGGAGACTATCAAGTCCTACTGTTGTCATGCCAAGGATTCATCCTATAGTTGAGGTTTGAAACAGGGAACTCCTAGAAATTATCATGCATAGGTTTCAACCTAAAGTTCTAATCATCACTTCCTTATCAAAGGAAATGAGAGCCCTAAGGGATCATGTCAATGATACACAGAAACAGACAAAGCATCAGCTTAAACAGTAAACGGATATACAGTAAAATGCATGCAATGCATGTGAGGGAGGAAATGTGTGTGGGGCATCAGCCTCCACAAGCTCATCTCAACCTCAAGCCAGAATGAATAACAGTAATCATACTGAAGAAGTAACAACATGCTATCAAGAAAAAATGCAGTAAACTGCAATCATATAGAAGAAAATAAAATGCTATCAAGCAAAATAAACCACATGGGCAAGGGAGCTGGGCTCTACCGAATACCCGTAAGCAAAGCCATACAGTAAAAATACAAGCAGAGGGAGCAACTCAACCTCTAGTACAATCATGCTCCTAGCTTACATCAGTCTAGATATGAACTTATTCTAATGCATCAAGCAAGTCAAACAAGCCACAGCAATACAGAAAAGAAAACAGGCAAGAGGAGAAAGCAGATCAACCCCTCTCTTACTCCAAGCTTCAGCTCTTCTAACAGCTATTCAGTCTTCAGACTTCAACCACCCTTCAAGGCTATCATCCTCCATGACAAGTATCCACTTACTTCTCCAAGGTTTCAATCCATCAAACATAAGTACCAACCTGTTCTCTCTTCTCCAAGCTTCAGCTCTTCAATCAATTCCACCTTCAGGCTTCACTCTTAACTACAAGTATCAACTTGACTCCTTCAGGCTCTCAATGCACTAATGCAAGTGTCAACTCATCTTATCTTTTACTCCTCAAGCCTCAGCTCCACACTCAATCTCAATTGAATCCTCTTCATAAGTATCCACTTAGTCTTCAAGCTTCAGCTCTCCTTGCTTCACCAGTCTCAACTTGGCCTTCTCCTCCTACAAGCTTCAGCTTCTCAGAGTAATCTTCAATCATATGGAAGTGTCAACTCCATCCTTCAATTCTTTCTCAAGCCTCAGCTCTTCATTCAATCTCCATTGAGTCTTCAAGTATCAACTTGCTCTTCTTGCTCTTCAAGCTTCAGCTGCAATGGCAATGCTCTAGGAATCATCCTCTTCCACACTCTTCAATGAAGTCTTCATCTTCAAACTCAAGCCCAACATCTTTCAAGATTCTTAAATCAGAAGATAATTGATTGAACATGATGAGGGGAAATGATAAACAAGCTTACTGACAACCAAAGGAAGCCTGCAAGGGTTCATCATTATGAGAGACTGGTTCCCTCAAAGTTCTAGTTCCCAGATAAAGCCACTCATCCTTCCAAAGGAGGGATGTGAATATCTTAGAAGGACTTTTAGTCATTGGGAGGAATGGAAGCACAGGATGCTTTCCATGTTTGTGAAAGAAATCATTCTAACTACAAGGCTCTCACTATGTCCTATCTCCTAATCTTCATCAGACACCTTCAGGCACAAGCAAATCCAGAGCTCCAAGCAACTTCAAGCCACCTCAAGCATCTTCCTCTTGTCTTCAACTTGTCTTCAATCTCAACCAAAGGCAAACCAAACACAAACCCTAATCTAAGGGAACTAAATAAGTTAAACTAGTTTAATTAGTAAGTTAGGATCACCTAAAACCTAGCACTAAAGTTAGTCCTAACTAAAATACTAAAATCAATTGTAAAATCTTACAAAAATTACTATGGGAACCTAGGTCAATAATGACTCTATCACATTAGTTTCAAAGATCAAATCATCAATTTGGACCTAGAACTAAATCCTACATTCTAAGGTATCAACCTAAAACCCTAAAAAGGAAGCATCTAAACATCAATCTAGAAAGCACACCTATTTTCATCACAAATATGTGAGAAAATTACTATGGGATCATACACATCTAACCTAATCACACACAAAACAATTAGGCCAAGAATCATCACTATGAGATCACACAAAATTCCACAAAAATATGCAGCAAACATAAACATTTTAATATCAATTAAAATACAAAATTCCAATTAAATCAGAGATTATATGAAATGAAAATATTTTTTATCTAAAAAATAGTAGACTCAATCATGATTAATATGCAAAAAGAATGGGCTTGATTGGATTAATATTCAATTATTTATGAATTTTTCAAGAATCATGAATTCAATGGAAATTAAATGAAAATCAAATGAAAATAATGAAGTGCGTAGTGCAAATAGCATTCAGATTCAGTTCAAAACATGGGTTGGGCTTGCTGGGGGGTGTGGATAACACTTATTTCACTAAGCCCAAACGCCTGAGTTAATGAAACGGTGCGTTTCATGCTTCAGACTCCTTCACAATTCAACTTCAAAATGCAGCCCTTGGTTCTCCTCATAGTCAATGGTCAAAACATGATCTGATGGTGAGAACTTCATCTTCTCCAATTCAAAGCTCTGAGCTTCGCGCCCAGCTCCGGCCACCGTTGATGGAACTCCGGCCAACCCCTTCAACCCTAGTTCTTCCTAGAGGCCTCCAATCCAAGAGGTCAAAACATGAAACACACTCCAAATCTTGCCACGAAATCAATCATGCCATCAGTTTCTTCTGAAACCTCAAGAATCAACATCTCCCAATCTCAACCGAAAATGGTGATCTTCCTATTTTGTCTCTAATTCAACAATTAACCATCTGAAAACCATCCTAGGCCATTCTACAACTAATCTAGCACCCTAATTCAGCCTAATTCTACCTAAATCAAGCTATAGGAAGAAGATTACCAACCTAGAAATTCTTGAATAACAGATGCACGAATCCTCCACTTCGAGCTCTCAAATCTTCTGGACACGACCACTGAACTTCCTCCTTGCTTCTGTATGCAAAAGATTCAATGGAAAGTGCTTCAATCTTGAAACACGATGAAGAGTTGCAGGTGCTGAAAATCACTTGCTCACACACGATCTAGCCACCAATTCTTCTTGGAAATGGTCTGGAATCAATCCTTGATACTCATGGAAGAAGAACCAATCAAGAAAATGGAAGGAAATGGAGGAAATTAATGAAACCGATTTCAATTGCAATCTATGAAAACTCAATTCCAAACTATGCTCAAACCTTTAATGATCACCAACCTCTGCCATGAATTCATTCTACTCAATATATAGATGGAGTTTGGATGATCTAGAACCCTCTAGATCCTTCCAATGAGATTTTACATATCTCATGTCATGAGATTTTGAATCACTTACCATGCCATGCTTAATTCTGTTTGCAGCTTGAAATTCATCTCAATATCCTTCAATTTCTCCCCTAGTGACAATCTGGAAGGGTTTAGCTTGCCAAGTTCCTTACCCATGCCTTAATTTCAAGTTATGCATATGTTACTTAATATGCAAGCAAGTGCTTTTCAAAGCAAGTCCATGATTTAGACCTCAAATCAAAAATGTGGCTAAACCATTGTCTTTAAAATGTTTTCTAGAGTCAAAATGATATATTACATGCCATGGTTTGGATGTGTAGGTTGAAAATTTCAATTTCCAACTTTGACTTATTTAACTTATACCTTCATTTTAGGTCATTTTTGCAATTTTGAGCTACAAGCTTTTCCAACATCTCATGACCACCTTACTAGCCTTAAAACATCATTTTAAGAAAGTTTGATGTTGAAGATTTTTCCATTTGAAGCTTGGAAATAGGAGTTATGGCCTTATGCTTGAAATGACCTATAATCTCCAAATGACCAAAATGCCCTTGACTTGTCAAAGCCATAAGTTGAGTTCTACAAATCCTATCAAGGATTTCTAGTACTCTATAGAAATCTAAGAAGATAAGGAACAACATTCATGTTGACCAAAAGTTCATAGGAATCATCCTTCTTGGGCAAAGGTTTGATGCAAGTTGGGTGACTTTCAAGGCCCCAGATTCACATACCTCAGATGTCCTGTAACTTGTCAAAGTCATAACTTGAGCTCTACAAATCCTATAAAGGACTTCTAGTACTCAAATTAAAGCTAAGCTCAAGCTCTACAACATTCATGTTGGGGGAAAGATGAGATGACAATCACATCTTGAGCTAAACTGCCTTGAAGATAGGGGTCAAACTAGGGGATTTTACACTGTCAAGCCTTAGAAACCCTAGCTTGAAACTTCTCAAACTCTTCAATCATGATGAGTTGACCTTGGAATCATCCTTATAGCATCTCAATGCATCAGTCCATTATCACATGGTTCTTGAATTAGGTCTCAACCCTCTCCAAATCATCAGTTGACCTAGGGTTGACTCAGTCAAACCCTAATTACACCACTCATGGATGAGTCTTCTTAAACTTGCACCATGACCTATCTAGGCTTCATGATGGCTTTCAAAACATCTCATAGGCTCTCTCAAGGCTTCAAGCCCATTCTCATGGCTTCAAAATCATCTGGTGGCTTCCCACAACTCTCAAGTTAGGAGACCTACACACTTGGCTTCAACCACTTTCTCTTGAGGATCTTTTGACCTTTCTGACAAAGATATCCACCCTTGAACACTTGAATAACCTTCTTGGATAGCTTCAAAGTCTTGTGTAGCTCTTGATTGGTAATCATACCTCTTGATCTCCTGCATGCATGTCAATGAAATGCAAATGATAATGCTAATGTGAATGAAATGAAACACAAGCTAGGTAAAGAAGAGTTGGGCAAATTTTGGGGTGCAACAGCTGCCCCTATTCAAACGGCTTGAACCTGACTGGGTGAGAAGCGAACGGCTCTCAACCAATCACGGTACGAGACGGTTGAATACCGATAAACCCAGAAATTTGCCAACTGCCCAAGTACACGGTACTCTGATGGGAATGAATCCTCGCAAATTGAAATCTTAGCTGCATGGCAACTAGCTGGAGAATTGGTCACACGGTAACCGGTAATACATGGTCGATCATGCCGTCAGGCATCCAGATTCCTCGGGACCCATCAGGTCGACAATCAAGTTAATCATGCCATCGGGAATTCAAAGAAATTTTCGGGCATCAGCCGGAGTAAGTCGTGAATGGAATTCTCAGTCAATTATGAACTAATTGGGGATATCCAAACTTCCGCCCTCAGGCACTCTGCTTCGGCTGAGAGAACTGCTTCGTCAATACGGTTGGACTTCAATCATCAAGTCTTTAAGGGAAGTTTCAACTTCGCTGCTTGGAAACCTGCTGGGGATGACGCATCTCCACTGGGGATTCTGGAGAACTATCAAGTAACTCTGCTTCGGGGTTCAGGAACCATCCTGGATGAATCATCCCTGCTGAGGACATCAAGAATCATCTTGGACAAATAACTCCGCGGGGACTTCAAGAATCATCTTGAACCAACGACTCTGCTGGAGATTTCAGGAATCACCCTGATCAAGCACTCTGCCGGGGACTCTAAGCATCAACTTGAGCAACCAACTCTTGCGACTTCACTAGGGCTTTTAAGAATCATCTTAAACGAACACCTTCGCTGGAGAATTTCAAGAATCGTCTTGGGCCGAAGACTTTGCTGGAGATTTCAAGAATCATCTTGAGCGAGCGACTCCATTGGGGAGAATTCAAGAATCATCTTGAGCAATCAATTCTGCGGCGGAACACCTGCAAAACAAAAACGGTAACGACCTAGCTCATGTTTAGTATGCATATGCTTCGGCAATGGCGCAATGCTCCACACGGTGGAAATGCTACGCGTTTATGATAAATGCTATGTAGTCATGTAAAATGATGCGATCCCGTCGGCAGAATAAATGCTGAAGGGAGAATCCTCCTGTCAAGGAGAAAGAACCACTCTGATAGGGGAAGGAATCATCCTGCTGAGGAGAAAAAGGTCATGCCAATCTCAATCGGGCTCTGTGGGGAAGTGAACTTCAGTTGACTGCTGCAGTGGGACGAAGCTCTACGAGATCCTGGACCTGCTGAGGAAAGCGATGTCAATCGCAGAAATAAACTGCACGGCCTTCACGGCTACTTCCCTATGGATAACGGCTCCGGTGGGGAAACACAGCATCAGCTATTCAACACCCTACTGGGGAAAACCAATCACGGCCTAAACCGCCTCCAAGGCCTCGGCTCCCTTGGGAATCTGCAACCTCGGCTGGGGGAGAAGAAATCATTCTGCTTCGGGGGAGTGTACGACTCGGCGGGGAATTTCAATTCCGATAGAGACTTCGATTTGGAGCTATCAATTGCCGCATACTTCAGCGTATGACTCAACTGGGGAGATGTCGCTCCTTCAGGATACATCTAATTGGGGAGAGAATCTTCTCTGCTTGGGGAAACATATCAATGCTTACGATCTCACGTTCAGACTCTGCGAGGAGAGGATGCTGAATTTTGTTGGAGAAGGAGGAATCATCCTGCTTGGGGACGCGTACGGCGTACTGCCCGGAATATGCTACACCTGTAACAACACAAACAAACAGACAAGATACCCTTCTCAAAGGGACCTATCAAGGTTATCATCTTGTGGCAATGTTTAAGTAATTCATTGTTTCAACAATCAGTGGCCTAGGCCAGTAAGTTTATGTATGCGCATTTTGTCAAAAACATCGGCGTTCTTTTTCGCAAACAAAATAGATAAATGCTAAACAGACAAACAGAATTGTTGAATAGTATACATTTTATTGATAACGAACCCCTGAATGGGTAAAAATGTTTTACAACGGATGCAAGCTCCTGGAATGAGGAAGCTGCACAAAAAAGTAAAAACATAAATATACATCAGTATATACAAATGTCGGCAACGAGGCGTAGACGAACACCATGAGTTGATCCCTCTATGACCCACTCGACTTCGATACTTCTCCGACGCTTCAGCTTCAGAAGAGATTGATTCAGATAAACGGCCCTCAGGTCTTCCAAACCACCAAACAATGAAAGTCCACACGCGGAACGCAGTCATTTGCTTTTTCAAATCCCTAACTTTTGCGTGAATCGCCCTTTGCGGGTTTTCAGTTCACCGGGATACCCTTTTTTGCCAAAGTCGCCCATCCGGGTTTTCGACTTTGCGGGTGTACATTTTTTCAATTTATATCCCTAATTTTTGCCCGAACCTTTTTCCTTTTTTATGGTTCGCCAGGATGCCCCATTTTTGCCTGGATATTCTTTTTCTTTCCAGCGGGTCATTTTTTAAGCAAAGTATTTTTTAACTGCGTCCGCGTTCACCGGGGATGCAAAATCTTCACCATCCATCGTGGATAACAACAAAGCTCCTCCCGAGAAGACCTTGCTGACAACATACGGACCTTCGTAATTAGGAGTCCACTTGCCCCGGTGATCGGAGTGTGGAGGAAGAATCTTCTTCAGGACGAGATCACCCATCTGAAAGCTTCTAGGACGCACCTTCTTATCATAAGCTTTCTTCATTCGGCTTTGGTACAGACGACCATACGCAATCGATGCTAACCTCTTCTCGTCCATCAGGCTGAGTTGGTTCAGTCAGTTCTTAATCCATTCTGCCTCGTCGAGTTTCACGTCAACCAAAACTCGTAAAGAAGGGATCTCCACTTCTAACGGCAGGACAGCTTCCATACCGTACACTAAGGAGAAAGGAGTTGCCCCGGCTGATGTACGTACTGTCGTACGATAACCGTGCAATGCAAATGGCAGCATCTTGTGCCAATCTTTATAGGTCACAACCATCTTCTGAACAATCTTCTTGATGTTCTTATTGGCCGCTTCAACGGCGCCGTTCATCTTCGGCCGGTAAGGAGATGAGTTGTGGTGTTCATGCTTGAAACTCTGGCACAACTCCTTCATCATCTTGTTATTCAGATTCGAACCATTATCAGTAATGATCCGCTCGGGAATTCCATAACGACAGATGATATCCCTCTTTATGAATTTAGCCACAACCTGCTTGGTCACATTAGCATATGAGGCTGCCTCCACCCACTTGGTGAAGTAGTCGATAGCTACTAGAATAAAGCGATGACCGTTAGATGCAGTGGGCTCGATCTTGCCTATCATGTTGATGCCCCACATGGAGAACGGCCACGGGGAGGACATGACATTTAACGGGCACGGCGGCACATGAACTTTATCAGCATAAATCTGGCATTTATGACATCTCTTCGCGAATTTAAAGCAATCTGATTCCACCGTCAGCCAGTAGTATCCTGCTCTGAGGATCTTTCTTATCATAGCATGCCCGCCGGCGTGCGTACCAAATGTGCCTTCATGGACTTCTTCCATGAGCATACTCGCCTCTTTCTCATCTACACATCTGAGTAGCACGAGATCATGGTTTCTCTTGTACAAAACTCCATCAGGGTTGAGATAAATATTTCCAGACAACCTCCTCAGAGTTTTCTTATCCTGGGTTGACGCACCCGCAGGATACTCCTTAGTCATAAGGAAAGTCTGGATGTCATGGAACCATGGCTTGCCGTCGGCGGCTTCCTCGATCGCAAAGACGAATGCGGGTCTATCAAGACGAGCAAGGACAATTCTTGGAGCTTCATTCCAAAAATTGACTTTATACATCGAAGCCAACGTGGCTAAAGCATCAGCCATCTGATTTTCGGCCTTGGGCACATGATGGAGTTCCACTCGATCAAAGAACGGAAGTAGCCTTCTGGCATAGTTCATGTACGGCACCAAATTCGATTGACGAGTCTCCCACTCCCCTTTAATCTGGTTAATCACAAGCGCCGAGTCACCATATACGTCTAGGTTCTTGATTCTCAAATCAATGGCCTCTTCTAGACCCATGATGCATGCTTCGTACTCCGCTTCATTATTGGTGACTGGAAACGTCAGTCTCGCAGTGAACGAGATGTGGGATCCGTGAGGAGTCGTGATGATCACCCCAATGCCACTTCCGTAGGAATTAACCGCCCCGTCAAATATCAATTTCCACTGGGATTTCCTATCCGGCCCCTCGTCGGGAAACGGTTCATCGCAATCCTTCGCTTTGAGAAACATGATATCCTCATCAGGGAATTCAAATTTCATCGGCTGATAATCCTTGATTGGCTGTTCGGCCAGGTAATCAGACAGTACGCTGCCCTTGATGGCCTTCTGGGACACGTACTGAATATCGTATTCTGTCAACACCATTTGCCATCTGGCAATCCTGCCCGAAAGAGCTTTCTTCTCGAAGACGTACTTGATCAGATCCATCTTCGAAATTAGCATGGTGGTGTGGTTGAGCATGTACTGTCGTAAACGTTTGGCAGCCCAGGCTAGTGCACAACATGTCTTCTCCAGCATCGAGTAACGAGATTCACAATCAGTGAACTTTTTACTCAAGTAGTAAATGGCATGCTCCTTTCTGCCCGTCTCGTCGTGCTGACCGAGAACACACCCCATACTATTCTCAAGAATTGTCAAGTACATGATTAATGGTCGTCCAGCCACTGGGGGTATTAAGATTGGAGGTTCCTGCAGATACTGTTTTATCTTGTCGAATGCCTTCGGGCAATCCTCGTTCCAGATAATTGCCTGATCTTTCTTTAAACGTTTGAACATCGGTTCACACGTGGCCGTGAGCTGAGAAATAAACCTTGCAATGTAGTTTATTCGGCCCAGGAAACCACGAACTTCTTTTTCAGTTTTTGGCACTGGCATTTCTTGTATCGCTTTAATCTTCGCAGGATCGACCTCGATGCCTCTTTCGCTCACGATAAACCCCAGTAACTTTCCGGACCGTACTCCAAAAGTACATTTGTTAGGATTCAGCCTCAACCTGAACTTCCTAAGCCTCTCAAAAAGCTTCAGCAAATTGACCAGATGTCCCTCCTCCGTTTGGGACTTCGCAATCATGTCATCAACATAGACTTCAATCTCATGATGAATCATGTCATGAAACAAAGTTACCATTGCTCGTTGGTAAGTGGCCCATGCGTTCTTCAGACCGAAAGGCATTACCTTGTAGCAAAATGTTCCCCAGGGAGTGATAAACGTAGTTTTCTCCATGTCCTCCGGCGCCATCTTGATCTGATTGTAACCGGAGAAGCCATCCATGAACGAAAACATGGAGAACTGAGCTGTATTGTCGACCAACACATCTATATGAGGCAGCAGGAAATCATCTTTAGGGCTCTCCCTATTCAAATCCCGATAATCGACGCACATTCGTACCTTACCGTCCTTCT
Organism: Lathyrus sativus; assembly: GCA_963859935.3. NCBI lineage: Eukaryota > Viridiplantae > Streptophyta > Magnoliopsida > Fabales > Fabaceae > Lathyrus > Lathyrus sativus. Next base: position 150,867,616 of record OZ012737.1, read on the forward strand.
TCGGTACAGGCACTATGTTGGCGACCCATGGAGGGTAAGTAGTGACCGCTAAGAAGCCAGCATCAAGCTGTTTCTGCACTTCTTCTTTGATCTTAACGGCCATATCTGGTCTCATCCTCCTAAGCTTCTGCTTAACGGGAGGACAATCTTCTCGCAATGGCAAGTGGTGGACCACAATGTCAGTGTCAAGTCCGGGCATATCTTCGTATGACCAAGCAAAGACGTCACTATACTCTCTCAGCATCCTGACTAATCTCTGCTTGACATCACTCTGCAGTGCGGCCCCTATCCTGACGTTTCTGACGAGTTCTTCAGAACCTAGATTCACAATCTCGATCTCCTCTTCATGAGGCAGAATAACTTTCTCCTCTTGTTTCAACAAGCGGGCCAACTCTTCAGGAAGGTCTTCGTCTTCATCAATCTCTTCTTCGGCTTGATAGATCGGGCAATCGAAGTCGAAGTGAGTCGTAGAAGGTCCAGAGTCGATGTCATCTGTTATGTGGATCCTGCAATAACAAGGGTTAAGCTTAAAACAAGGATATGCAGGTTAGCACAAACCTCATTGCCATTTTATTGTTTTTCAAAACAAATACAAAACAGGAATAACAGAGATCACAATATTTGAATACGAAGAAAAACGCCTTTTGATTTATTGATAAAATGCATGTACATAATCAAACAAGGCCCTAACAATAAACTACTATGCCCCGGGTAGGACATAGGGTTGTACAATGATTGGAAAAAGTAAATCATTACTCTTCGCTTGTCATCTAGATGATATCCTTGACGGACCAATTGTTGAGGCTCTCGCCTGGCTTGCTTGGCTGGATCCAAGAGTCTAAGTCACAGTCGCTATCTCCGCTGCCTTCAGACATCGCGTTGATGCTTTCAAATATCACCTCGCCACTGGTAAACTGGATCAGCCCTTTACCTCGCGACGCACTGCTAGAAGAAGAAGCTTCAGCTCCGGGAGAATATCCCAACCCAAACTTGTCTTGCTTGTTAGGTATCTCCAAAATTCGCCCCCAGCCTGGGGTAGATCCGGCTTGGACAACGGCCCGAGCTTCCTTGAATGAGGAGAGAGTCATCTCTAGTTTTTCGGTGACTACAGGAGCCACGTCCTTCACTTTGACAGCTTCGAACGCTTGGCATAGAGTTTCATGGATTTCCCCATCCATCTCAACATACTTAAAGGACGACAAATGGCTCACCATTATGTCTTCCTCGCCACACACGGTCACGATGCTACCTCCGACAGCGTACTTGAGTTTCTGGTGCAACGTGGAGGTCACGGCTCCAGCAGCATGGATCCACGGCGGGCCCAAGAGACAGCTGTAGGCAGGCATGATGTCCATAATGTAAAAGATTGCGTTGAACGTTTCCGGCCCGACTTGGATTGGCAGGGTCACCTCCCCGAAAACGTGGTGTTTAGTTCCGTCGAACGCTTTCACAACCAGATCACTGGGTGTGCAAATCACTCCACGAGTATCCAACTTCATTAATGCCTTCTTCGGAAGAACATTAAGTGACGAACCCGTGTCCACCAACACGTGCGTCATAATCGTGCCCCTACACTCTATCGAGATGTGCAGGGCGCTATTGTGGTTCCTCCCTTTTGGCGTCAGCTCTAGGTCAGTGAAACCTAACCCATTTCCAACATTCACATGGGCTACGACCTCTTCTAGCTGATTTACCGATATTTCCTGCGGTACATAGGCGGCGTTCAACACCTTCAGCAGTGCGTTGTGGTGTGCTTCAGAACACAGCAACAAGTTCAGGATGGAAATCTTCGAGGGTGTCTGATGGAGATGATCCACAATCTTGTAGTCACTCTTTTTAATCAACCGCATAAACTCCTCGGCGTCTTTAACGAGTAAGTCTTTTTCTGCCCCACGCGGGATCTCTTCAACGACTTTACTTTTACCTTTATCAGTTGCGTCAGCTTTGACCGCATAAACTCCCGCAAGGTTCTCCACAGATGATCCAAACTGTTCTAGCTCCAACTTCTGGCCGTTGCAGTAGACTTCAGCCCCGTAATTCCATGGGACCGCATTGGTGCTTTCAAACGGTATCGGCCCAGCTCTGGTGATGGTAATTATGGGCGGCCTGGGCGCGGAAATAGTTATCGTTTGGCGAGGGATGGTGATGGTGGCGACCTCATCATCTTGCTTTAGCATTACCTCTTCTGATCCATATTCGGCCCTCCGGCTAAACTGTAAAATCCCTTCAGTCATCAGACTTTGAATTCCTTCTACCAACTGTTCACATCCATCAGAACGTGTGGCACAGTCCATACGCAGTTCTCCGCAACCTGGAAAGAAACCCCTTTTCATCAGCTTAGCCTTGACGAAGCTAAGCGGCGTCTTCAGATCTCTGACGTCAGTCAACAAATCCAAACTCTCGTCTTCGATATTGGCGTTCACTCCGCCTCCCCTATGATTCGGCATAGGGTTCTTCGTGACATTTGGCACATTATCCGAGAAGTTGATGATCTTGGCATCCACCATGTCCTGCACCTTATGCTTGAAGGCTTTGCAGTTTTCTATTGTATGGCCTGGTGCCCCAGAGTGAAATTCACAAGTTGCATTCGCGTCATAACCTGGCGGAGGTGCCCCTGTCAAGGGAGCCAAGGTTCTCTTCTGGATCAACTGTAGCTGAAGCAAAGTCTGCAATAGTTGCGCGTACGACATGGGCGGTGTCTCGAGGTGACGCCTCGACAGCGGTGCCCGATTCTGATACTTTCTGTACCCTTGTTGATTCGACTGCTGCTGCTGCTGCTGTGGGACTGCCGGGATAGTTATGCTGGCCACCTGTTGGTGAGGGCCTTTACCCTTCCTTCGAGCGTTGGTCACAGTGCTCGTTTCTCCTTCTCGTCTTTTGCCACTATAAGGTTTCTTTCCGCCTCCTCCAGCTGAGGATGACTCACCTTGAATTTTCCCGAGTTTGATCCCATTTTCGATGTGCTCACCCGTGATAATGAGATCTGAGAACGTTCTAGACATACCGCTGACCAACTTCTCATAGTAAACCCCTGGGAGGGTCGCTACGAACATCTGCACAAGCTCACGTTCAACCATCGGCGGCTGAACCCTGGCTGCCAACTCACGCCACCGCTGGGCGTATTCCTTAAACCCTTCGTTGTTCCTTTGCGACAGATTCTGCAGTTGGACTCGATTCGGGGCCAAGTCGCTATTGTATTTGTAATGGTGCACAAATGCTTCAGCAAGGTCCTTCCACGTGCGCACACTGGTAGGCTCCAGACTCATGTACCATTCGAGGGATGGCCCGGACAGACTGTCTTGAAAGAAGTGCATCAGCAATTTCTCGTCATCAGAATGAGCTGGCATTTTCCTGTAATACGATCTCAGGTGGACGCGAGGGCAAGTGGTGCCCTTATACTTTTCAAATTCAGGTACCTTGAACTTGGGAGGTACCTTAAAATCAGCAATCAGGCCCAACTTGGACTTATCCTCGAGTGCCTTGAACCTTAGACGTGCTTCAGCATTCAGCTCCCCTTCAGCACCTCTCTGAGAGAACACATCGTCCTGACGATCTTCTAACCACGGCTGAGGCCCGAATAGATTCCCAACACCTGCATTGGCGTTGCCCAGCCCAACGTTGACATTAGCTTCCAGACTCCCATTACCGACGCCCGTCGTATTGCCGTTGAGTCCCATGTTAGCTATCACATTGCCATTGGCACTGCCATTCCCCCCGGTCACGGGGACGCCATTCTGTGGAGTTTCAACTGGTGGAGGAGTAGGCACAGTCCCACCATGGAGCACGCCATTGCTATCAACCCTTGAAATCAGAGGCTGAACCAAGGTCCTGAGCTGGTCCTGGCCATTGGCGACCGCTTGCATGAGCTCCATGAAGCAATCCATTCTTTCGCGGAGTTCCTGAACATCAGTTTGCACTTGCTCCATGATTCTGGTTTGGTTTTCTCTGGTCGGATAGCGGTGGATAGGTCTCTGATCAATCCTGGAACAACCTGAAACAACCTGGAAACACAAAAAGGTTAGGAAAAAACGACAAAGTACTAGTTATGCAAATGCTTCATGCAAATGCAAACGTGTGTCTGTGTGTTAGGGAGATCTCCCCCGATCCTAGTGCCTGAGTGCCAGTGCTGATAATAAGAAGTCCGAGTCCAGTCATGGAAATAACAATCTCATATATAAAGAAAGCCCATCAAGGCAGTACACAACATCAGCGAGTACAAGATGAATCAATAGCGTGACCTCAGCCAACAAGCCTGGTGATGGTCAGCATACAACAATGATCAAACAAAAGGAATACAAATAGTCAAGCACGACCACGGGCGCGATACTCTTCTAACAACTCCTTCATTTCTGGATGATCAGGCAGAGTGAGTAACCCTTCGACGAGTAATTCCCTCTGCACAATGGTGTACTGAAGACCTTCGACCGAATCTTCCCATGCTCTTTCGCCGAAACAATCTTCTAGCTTCCGCTTCTTGGTCTCAAACATCGGTTTGTGCTCCTTCAGGTTAGCAAGAGCCCTGTTGAGCTGGCCTTCAACGGCGTATCTGCGAGCGGTTTCTTCATCAAACCTCATCTCACTAGCCTTCACCTGGGCTTCCAGCTTAGAGATCTGTAGCATCAGCTTATCCTCCCGCTCTTTCCTGGTGGCTAGGGAAGCCTTCCAGTGCTGGTTGAACTTGGATATCCTCCGATACGCTTCGTCCAAGTGCTGCTTCTTCGTAGCCAGTACGTCGTTGACAGCTTTGAAGTCTTGACCCATGCGTTCACGCTCGGCTATCTGCTTAGTCAGGTCCGTCCCCAGCCGGTTCACCAGCTTTGTTTGCCTCTTGAAGGAAAGAACGGCTTCGTTTCTCTCGCTTCGGAGCTGAGCCAATTCTTTCTCCAATTCCTCATTTTCCCGCTTCAATTCATCTCGCTCGGCTAACACCTGATTATGCTACTGAATGGGTACAGTAGTAGGCTCTTCAATCGTTGGAGGGCTTTCTGGCTTGGCCGGAAGAAATGGCATCCCTATAGCATCTGCTCAGGCTCTGATCCAAGTCACATACGGAGGGTAGGCTTGGTTATTGCTTCTCCCCAGCAATGGTTTTCCCCTCTTACTGATGCCATTCCAAGCGCGCTGAAGCTTAGATAGCAGATCCCCTTCTAGAAGACCGGTGAGGTACAGAGATTCCTGCACCTCTTCATCCTTCGGCGGAGCTCTCAAAGCGTACGCGAACTGTCGGACCAGCAAAGATGGATTATAGTTTATACAGCCCTTCCTGCCTATATAAGGCACGTTTGGAAACCCACTGCAGCTAAAGATAATCTCGGTACCCAACCTATCTCTGTCAAACCAGTCAATATCCTCTGCAGATAGACTCATCAAACGCTCGGACCACTCAGCTGTGGCTGCAGACGAAACAAAGGGACCCCTCTTGGGCAGATGACTATCAAGCCATTTATAAAGCAAGGGCACACAGCACGAGACATTCTTGCCCCTTCTATTCTCGTTTTTGTAGTGGACGGAATGGTAGACATCTCCTATCAAGGTAGGGACTGGATTCCCTGATGCAAAGTGTTGCACCCCAAAATTTGACCAACATTTATTTATCCATCAAGTGTTTGAAGGTTGATACCTTCATCAGGAAGCTCAAGAGATCCTCAGAAGAATTGGTTGAAACCAGAGTTGTGTGCCTCATAACTTGAGAGTTGTGGGTGCTCCTCAGATGATTCTGAGACTTTGAGAATAAACTTGAAGCTTTGATAAAGCCTATGAGATGTATTGAAAGCCATCATGAAGCCCAGAGAGGTCATTATGCAAGAATTCAGAAGATTCAACCATGAGTGGTAGAATTAGGGTTTTGACTGGGTCAACCCTAGGTCAACTGAAGATTTGGAGAAGGTTGAGACCTAATACAAGGGCCATGTGATCATGGAATGATGTATTGAGATGTTATAAGGATGATTCCTAGACCAACTCATCATGATTGAGGAGTTTGAGAAGTTTTAAGCTAGGGTTTCTAAGGATTGGCAGTGTAAAATCCCCTAGTTTGATCCCTATCTTCCAGGAAGTTTTAGCTCAAGATGTTATTGTCATCTCATCTTCCCCACAACATGAATGTTGTAGAGCTTGTTCTTAGCTTTAATTTTAGTGGTAGAAGTCCTTGATAGGATGTGCAGAGCTCAAGTTATGGTTTTGACAAATTACAGGTCATCTGAGGTGTGTGAATCTGGGTCCTTGAAAGTCACCCAACTTGCAGACAACTTTTGCCCTAGTAGGATGATTCCTATGATCTCTTGGTCAACATGAATGTTGAATAGCATCTTCTTATATTTTTATAGAGTATTAGAAGTCCTTGATAGGATTTGTAGAACTCAACTTATGGTTTGTACAAGACAAGGGTATTTTGGTCATTTGGTGATTATAGGTCATTTTGAGCCAAGGCCATATCTCCTACTTCCAAGCCTCAAATGAAAAAACTCAAAACATAAAAGTTGTTCAAAATGACATTTTAAGCCTATAAAAGTGATCATGAGTTGTTGGAAAAGCTTGTAGCAAGAATTGACAAGAATGGGTGAAAATGACCTAAAAATGAGACATAAGTTAAATGGATCCAAGTTGGGAAATGGTTTGAGAGATCTACAAATCCAAAATAGGTCATGTAATATGTCATTTTGAGTATAAACAACATTTTGAAAACAATGGTTTAGACACATTTTTGATTTGAGGCCTAAAAATGGGAGTTGCTTTGTAATGTTCTTACTTGCATAATAAGGCAACATTGTAAAACTTCACCAAAGGCAAGGGATTGGCTGTTTTTCACTCATATCATCCCAATATCTCATGAAGGGAGATTTTGAATACAAATGTGAAGGACTGCAAGCATGGTATGGGATGAGTTCAATATGTCATCACATGAGAATTTCCACATTCTTCTACTTCATTCTAGAAGCATCTAGGATCCTCTAATGGATTCTATATATTGAGTGGATCAAGCAATGAAGTAGGGGGTTAAAAAAAATCAGTGGAGAGAGTGAGGGAGAGAGTGGAATTCCAAGCTTCCTTCAAGAACAAGCAAGAATCGTGTGGACCTCTACAAGCTTCTCACATCAAAACCATTGCAAACAGAATCATACACACCATTAGAGGGTCACTTGGAAGAGATAGCAAGCACTGAAACCATCTCTACACACCTCTACCATTACTACTTGACAGGTTGGTATTCTTCTCCATATCTCATTAATTATATGCTTTCTGTTAGATTTTTAGGTGTAGACTTGTTAGGATAAGATAGTTGACCATTTCTTGAGAATTAGAGAGCTCTGTGTGAAGTTCCATGGCAGGTCATGTTCTCTTTCAATTTCAAGAACAGGTCGTGTGTTGAGTATTAGTTAGCCTATTATGACTTAGTGAGATCAGGATAACATGTGGAACATAATTACACCATTAGATTTGAGCTTTAGCAAGATTGATCTCAGAAGAATATGGTTGAACCAAGACCTTTAGGCATTCTGTTAGAGTGATACACGAAGCTTTAGGAGAAACTATGGGTACCATCATGATCAGGGAAGAAAATGGCACGTTTTTGCCTTTGGAATTTTTGACTTTCATCAAGAAACCATGGAGAACGAGGTTGAGGAAGTCTCTTGCATGAAAACTGAAAATAGCAAACCCTAATGGCATGTTGGGGACGATGACCCCTGATCGTTGGATCCTTCCAAGTCAATTGACTTGTTAACCTAATCTAACGACCCCATTTCAAATCAGAAAACGGAGGGAGAGTCCGAAGTGAAACACGGCATTTCACTAAAGACTCAACCCTGGACCTTAATCATCTTGTTATCCACACCTCCACAACTGAGGCCCAATTGATTTAACACTACAAAAACCTACTGAATACACCCCCACGCGCGTGTTTCCTCTTTTTTGTTTTTTATCAGCTTTCTGATTAGTGATTGGGCTTATCACATTTGATATCTGCGCCCCCCATTTCCCAGCCCACAAACAAATATAACCGGGCGCATTACCAGTCACACCCCCCTTCCCTTTCTTTTATTCCTTTTATATTTTATTTTCTCTTACATTTTTAGTATTTTAATAAAATCATAGAAAATTGAAAAATAATTGTTTTTTGATTCTTGTTTTTTCTTTAGACTCATATTAATGTGTAGAAAAATGATAAAAATAAAAATGGGATTTTATTTTTAGTTAGATATTTTTTTAGCATTTTTTCATTTAAATAGCTTTTAAATAGGATTAAATCTAGTACTTGATCTTGTAGAATTTGTATTAGGACCTTCCCTTAGGCTTTTTGAGCCATTCTTTTTGGCATAGTTAGATATTGAATCATAGTTTCCCCTGGATTTATCTCAAGGTTTTTAGATTAAAATTTGGTTAGTTTAGTTAGATTGACATTAGCATAACAAAATTAGGGTTTTTGTGAAGCATAGTGGAAGTTGAACAATTTTGTTTTAGGCTTTACAGGTCAATTTAGGATATGGGGAATATATGGGACTTAAGGGTAGTTATGTAGGGTCCCCTAGCATTTATATTAGGATTTAATAGAATGATATACTATTTTTAGTTGATTTTTGAATTGAATGATTGTTTGTGTGGCCTTTAGGGCAAGTTTTGTTAGTTTGCTTTGCTTTGGGGTATTCCTTTGATTGGAGGAGCTTGGCATCTAATTGTGGGGCTTAGTGGAGCATACTAGAGGATTGGAGGAGGCATGGATTGAAGGCCTGGTCTAGGAGCTTGCTCTCTGTTTGTGAGGTTTGAGATCCTGAAGTTTGAGGGAAGTTCATGGTACTTTCCTGAGGAAGGCACTATGGATGTCTTTCATTCTTTCTTCTCACCTCTTTCCCAAGTATCCAATGATGTTGGAGCCTTCATGTGAGTTTAGTTTCTCCTGAGTAGGAATGTAAACTAATCACAGTTGTTGAGCCACATGGGATATGATTCCTAAGTGGAAGCCCCCTAGTACTTTCCGGAGGAAGGCACTATGGGTCTGTTCACTTAGTTCCCTTAGTTCATGTAGGATTTCCCAAGTATCCAATGATGTTGGAGCCTTCATGTGAGTTTAGTTTCTCCTGAGGAGGAATGTAAACTGATCACAGTTGTTGAGCCACATGGGATATGATTCCTAAGTGGAAGCCCCCTAGTACTTTCCTGAGGAAGGCACTATGGGTCTGTTCACTTAGTTCCCTTAGTTCATGTAGGATTTCCCAAGTATCCAATGATGTTGGAGCCTTCATGTGAGTTTATTTTCTCCTGAGGAGGAATGTAAACCAATCCGAGTTGTTGAGCCACATAGGATATGAGTCCTGAGTATAAGCCTCCTAGTGCTTTCCTGAGGAAGGCACTATGAGTCTGCCTACTTAGCTCCCTTTCTTTGGTAAGCTTGTTTTGAAGCTTGAAGACTGGGATTGATTTCTTTTGATTAGGGTTTTGCTTTAGGGCTTTGCTTAGAGGTAGAATAGGGTTTTTTTTTAGGGTTAGGATTAGGGAGAGCTTAGATATAGATAATTTCTTTCTCAAGCATGGATGGCATTTCATTTCATTTTTATCTGTATGATTGCAGTTTACTGCTTATTGCTTGATAGCATGTTGTTTATTTTTCAGTATGATTACTGTTATTTCATGACTGGCTTGAGGTCGAGACGAGCTTGTGGAGGCTGAAGCCCCACACACATTTCCTCCCTCACTTGCATTGCATGCATTTTACTATTAAGCTGATGCTTTTCCTGTTTTGGTGTATCATTGACATGATCCCTTAGGACTCTCATTTCCTTTGATAAGGATTTGATGATAGACTTTTAGGTTGAAACCTATGCATGATAACATCTAGGAGTTCCCTGTTCAAACCTCAACCATAGGATGAATCCATGGCATGATAACAGTAGGACTTGATAGTCTCCCTCCTAGTTGGGCCTGTTCTCTTCTCATCTCAAAACAGTTTAAGATACAGTAATCATGAATGATTTCTTTCGTACGTTACGAGCCTTAAGCTATTTGAGAAAGGATTGTGGGAGAGTTCCTTTTCCACAGTCTGGATGTTTAGTATGGTACCCTTTGGGTGACATGCGACGCATTCACTCTCAGTTCATAGTCTCTAGTGCGGTTGAAATTGCAAGCACAATAAAAAACACTTCTTTCAAAAACAGGAAATAAACCGTAGTTTCCCGAACTACGTGAGCTCTGATCTCTCATGCCTGTTGAGAGTACGTAGGCACAAGATGGCGAAGTCTTGGTGAGCTACCTTCCCCCATAACCCTTCGTAGGCCGAACTACGTTGACTCTGATTTCTCATTCTCTGATGAGAATACGTAGGCATAAAGTGCGACGCTTTGCCAAGTCATTTTTCTTTTCTTTTTTAGCCAGCCTTGATAGGTAGATAGAATAAAACCAACCCGTCCAAGTAAAAAAACAAGCGTGGATCCCGTCGAGTACGACGGACGTGAGGGGTGCTAATACCTTCCCCTTGCGTAACCGACTCCCGAACCCAGGTTTTGGTTGCGATGACCATACCTTTCCCGTTTTTTGCGAGGTTTACTTCGAGCGTTTCCTTTCCCTCCGTTGGGATAAATAACGCACGGTGGCGACTCTTTTGTTGTGCCGGCACCTTATTTTCGTGCAAGCGACACAAAGATGCGAAAGGCGTCGAGGTCTACAAAATCGGGCATATTGGGGAACAGAATGATGCCATACATGCACAGAGTGATAATGGCGTTGAACACGACCCAACATCCGTCTTTGGCGCACTGCTGAGCCTTTCCCATTAAGAACTGCAAGGAGAAACCGGGAACCTTGTTCCAACTAGACAATACCAACTCGGAGGCATCCAGATGAAGTGAAGGAGCTAGACTAGCCATATCAGGCTCAGCATCCATATGAACAAAAGGAATCTGCCTCTTGATAGGCACACCTAACAAATCAGCGTATTCTTCTAGCGTGGGTGCGAGAACAAAATCCTGGAAAGTAAAGCATCTCAACGGAGGATCGTAGAACTGCAGCAGAGCGTGCAACCTATTCAACTCGAACACAGAAGGTTTACGAACCAAACTGAGCAATTTGTCGTAAGATTTTTTGAACTCATCTCTCACAGAATCATCTGCTAAAGCAATCAAACCAGTCAGCTGAACCACATCAGGGGCAGGGAACTTGTAAGCCACAGTCTTCCTCAGAGAACCCATAACAAATACAATAGGAGGCAAGAAATCCTGGATCGGGGAAAACGGTACCTGCAACACAGACACACGTTAATGAAATGCAAATGCATATGCAAAACAATGTAAAATGCAATCATGCAGCAGGAGATCAAGGCAACTATGCTGTGGAGATTCTGTATCAACAAAACCATGATGCTGCTCTGTCAAGAACGACCACTATATCTGATAATAATAAAACCCTGGTATCGGACCACAAATCTGCTCTGTCAAGAACACACAACTGATAATAAGGACCTCTGATACAGGACCAAGAAATCTTCTCTGTCAAGAACACACATCTGATAATAAGGACCTCTGATACAGGACCATAAATCTGCTCTGTCAAGAACAAACATCTGATGACCAAAATTCTGCTCTATCAAGAACAAACATCTGATAATAAGGACCTCTGATACAGGACCAAAACTCTGCTCTATCAAGAACAAACATCTGATGACCAAAACTCTGCTCTATCAAGAACAAACATCTGATAATAAGGACCTCTGATACATGACCAAAACTCTTCTCTATCAAGAACAAACATCTGATGATGAGATCCTCAGACCCCAATCATAAACCTGCTCTGTCAAGAACAACCATCTGGTAATGAGATTCTCTGATCCCAATCAAAACTGGTTCACTGTCAAGATAACCAGGTAGTCTGAAGGTCAAAGTTTCCTGCAATAAACCAAACCCTGCTCATAGGTATGGACCTAAACTGACTCAAGTTTGGCATCCTATGCGTTCATCAGCGTCACAGACATTCAAGAGGGGTGATACGATACCCAGAAGGTGTGGCATCACCAGCTCATGAAGCGGCCTTACTCGGCTGAATCACAAATGATCGGTCCCCAGAGTCGACAATCCTCCAAACCAACAACCCCCTCAACCCAAAGGGTTGAAAAAGAAGCCAACCGGGAGAACCTCGTCTGAGCATGGATTTCATGAGACACTAGTGCCTGCCAAGCAAGCACGCGCCCACTAATTTCCACAACTAATTCTATGTTCACTCAAGCCTGGGTCTGGCTTCTCACTCATCAGAATGCCCCTCCCACAACAGCACAGATAATCATATCATACTGAAAACAAAGTGCGGGAAATAAAAATGCGATAAATAAACACAACCCAACAAGTAATCATACAAGCGCTAGGATTGACTCTCGCAGGGGACGTTGGATCCCCAAACTGACTCGCATAAGGGACGTTGGATCCCAGGAAACTATCAAGTCCCCAGCAGAGTCGCCAGCTGTCGCTACTGCGAAAATAAGGTGCCAGCAAAACAGAAGATTTGCCACCTTTCGTTATTTATCCCTCGGAGCGGGTGAGGAAACGATCGGAAAAACCTGACGAAAAGGTATAAGACAAGGTCATCGCAACCATTGTCTGGGTTCGGGAGTCGGTTACGCAAGGGGAAGGTATTAGCACCCCTCACGTCCGTCGTACTCGACGGGATCCATGCTTGTTGTGTTTACTGGACGAGTTGGTTTATCTATCTACCTATCAAGGCTGTACTCAACAGGTATGAGAGATCAGAGCTTACTGTACTCAACAGGTATGAGAGATCAGAGCTTACGTAGTTCGGGATAATACGGATTACGGGAATTCAGATTCATCTGTTTTATCGAGTAGGGTTAAACAGCAGTTCCAGCAGTTTTTGGGGTCTGAAGATCTCCTCAGCAGATGTTGTTTGTTCTTGATAGGGCATATTTTGAATGGGGTCTGAAGATCTCATCAGCAGTTGTATCTTTGTTCTTGATAGGGCAGATTTTTGATTTGGGGTCTGAAGACTTCATCAGCAGATATTTCTTGATCATACATCAGGGGTCCTTTTTATCATACATTTGTTCTTGACAGAGCAGAATTTTGATCCTATGTATAAGGTCCTATTAGATGATTGTTCTTGGCAGATCAGATCTGTGGTCCTCCACCGGGGTTTTCTTCTCGTCAGTGATTGTTGATACAAAACCTCCACAGCAGTTACCTGGATATATTATTGCATGGCTGCATTTTGCATTAGCTCGCATATTCATGTTTGCATTCCATTAGCATGTGTCTGTGCTGCAGGCGCGTTTTGTACCCTGATTCTGGTGCCCCGAGCAATATGAGATATTTTCTTCCATGAATGGATCCAGTCTTATCATTGCATTGACACTATGTTGGCACGTTGACACCAGAATTAGGGGTGATCTCCTAAACGTACAGACACCCATGGCATTAGCATAATTCATCTTGCATGACAGAAGCCGGGGCTTGTCTTCTAACCCTTGTGTTTGCAGGTTTGACTCAGAATCGAGCAACTCAGACTAATGGAGCAGGTACAAGCTAAGTTGGGGAAAATCCAAAGCCAGTTGGGGCAGGTCATGAATGACATACAGGCAGTGCACCTGGACCAGCAAGTACTCAGAGAAGAGAATCAGCAGCTGCAGAATCAGTTGAGCTTTCTCATGGGAGTGGTGAGAAGTATGCTAAAAAAGGAGAGTGATCGAGCACCCGAGGTGGAGACCAAAGTGCTTCCTCCATTGCCTCCAGTGCCACCTGTGCTGAAGCCAAGTGGATTTCGTAGATCCTCTACACAGCATGAAGCTCAAGACCTGTCTCGTCAGCAGCCGCGCCGGGCATCTCAGAATAACCCTGAAGGTTATAATCAAAAGAAGAAGCTGCTTGATAGAGCTGTGGACCCAATACCTGTGAGTTATGCCCAGCTGTTGCCACTGTTGGTTCAGAACCGTGTTCTCAAGCTTCGGACTTTGGATCCACCAGATGACGTGTCACCAGACGTTGATCTCAACACACATTGTGATTTCCACTCAGGAGCACCGGGGCACCATGTTGAAACATGTAAGGCTCTCAAGAATAAGATTCAAGACCTTATTGACTCAAGGACAATTAGGCTTGTGTCGGGCGGCATGAGAGCATCGGGAAAGTTCATCCCGTACCCTGCAGAAGAGGTGAATGATTCCACTCCTTTGCCTGAAGCTGAGAAAGATCTTGAATATGTCCCGCGACCTTTGGTGACTGAATCGCCTCGCTCGCAGTCTCTACCTGGATCAAGTTCAAGGACGCAAGCGCCTAAACAAGGGACCGTTGCCATTCAGAAATGACGACCTCTTACTCCTTGGCGGAAAGAATACCAACACCAGAATCAAAAGAGGCCTCGCAACCACTTAGAGCGAAGGAATGCTCCTTTCCATCCAGTGCCTGTGCCGTATAGCCAGATTCTTCCACAGTTGATTCAGAATTCTTTGGTGGAACCGAAAGCTCTCAAGCCCGTGCCAGAGCCTTACCCTCCAGGGTACAATCCTCATGCTCAGTGTGGTTACCATGGTGGATCTCCGAGGCATTCAACTGAAGATTGCAAGGCTTTCCAGGCGAAAGTGCAACAATTGATCGACAAAGGGTGTATTTCCTTTTCAGATGGAGTTTTGGTTGTACGTGACAACCTCTCAGCTGTTTGAGCTCGCAGATTCAGAGGGTTATTTCCAGAAGCCAGTGATCCAGACAGGCAGACGTCCTCAGCATTGGCAGTCCTCGGACTTTTTATCATTTGTATTTGTAGTTTCTCTTCTGTTAGTTACTACTTGCTGTTAAACATTGTATGTTTCGAATGGTAATATTAATAAAGTGACTATGCATTTTTCTGAACTAGTTGTGTCGTTGTCACTCATTTACTGCATTGCACTGACACTTGCATTTTATTTACTCCACTTTATTACTATGAGTAGCAAAGATTGGAGGGAGGATGATGAAACTGAATACTCATAACCGATGATCGTATTGCTTTCAGATAAAACCTTGCCGATGACGTATAAGGCA
This sequence comes from Lathyrus sativus, assembly GCA_963859935.3. Lineage (NCBI taxonomy): Eukaryota > Viridiplantae > Streptophyta > Magnoliopsida > Fabales > Fabaceae > Lathyrus > Lathyrus sativus. Next base: position 150,882,621 of record OZ012737.1, read on the forward strand.
TTGTTTCAAATTCCCTAAACACCGGAGAGATAAGGAAGAGAATCCCTTGTTAACCACTTCGAGCCGAGAAGTAGGAGTTTCTTTCGGACTTTTTAAACCCTTACATCTTAACCCGGGGCAGGGTAGTTGTCAGTTAGCTTGATCGAGCGTTCAAGTCTTATAGAGGAGTGTTGTCCTTCGAGGACCAATCACATCATATTCCTCGCCAGAGGTCGTACCTCATCAACCACAATGGTTAAACCTCACCAACCAGGAGTGAAACAGTTATAATCCTTTCGGAGCAATCAAGACAACCAGTGTCGCAGGACTCGTTCCCAAAGAAGAAAAAAGGGAATAAGAAAGCCCGCTAAGTAAAAGAAAAGAAAAGCTAGAAAGCAAATACTTAGGCAAAAAATCAGGGCATCCCGCTGGACTTCAAAAGAAAAATCGAAAAGAACTCCGAAGAGTCAGTCCAGGCAAAAATTAGGGAATCAAAAGAATGAAAAAGAAAGGATATAAAAAAGAAAATTCCTCGAACAAGGACGAAGTCGTGTAGACACAGACGCCGAAAACGAAAAAGGAGTAATTGTCACTCCGAAACACCTTGTGAATTCTTTAACTAGTGTTCCCAATATCCAACATACCTCTCGAAGAGGAGAGCGCTCGAGCTAAGTTAGCTGAACTTTAGGATCGGAGAACATCACGTAGAAGGGGTGGGTACAAATCATAATTTGAGTTGAATATCCTTTGTTTCACGAACCGTGAACCCGACCACGATACAACCCTTAAAAGACCTAATTGAGGCAGGGTTTATTCTGAAAGCACGTTGCGATAGGGTTGAGTAACCCGACTCCTCCTTGATTTGCTAATCATATCTTTGTTGTATTTTTCACTGATCGAATCAGCACTACGTTTGAACCCTTTGGTTCATTCGTCACTCACTAGCATGGCACGTAAATGAGTGACAGTACATTTTTTTTGAAATCTGCATGAACACTGCATTAAAATTACCATTCGTGAATAAACAATTTTAATTGCAGGTCAGTAGCTGATACGAAGGAACTTCAGCAGGGAATAGTCAATCAGGACTGAATCGTCAGAGGTCTGGATCAGAATGGTATGCTGTGAAACCCTGTGAATCTGGGGCATTGACTTCCAGTGAGTGTGGAATCAGTTTGTCTGAGGACAAGTCCCGGAGTATCAGTTGATTATGGGGCAGTTTATGCAAGAAGCGGTTGGTCGGAAGTGAATCTTCTCGAGACCCAATCAGGGGCAGTTATCCAGAATTCTTGCGGTTTGGGGGCAGATCCCTCCAGTGTTCAATCAGAGCATGTTGAGTCGCTCATCGCTCGTTCAGGGGCAAGCTACTTCAGAGATATTGAAGCTGACCATGCTGAGAGTTGATTAGTGGAGGATGAATCATTCCGTTGTACAGGTGTTGGGGCAAGCCATCTGATTATTGTCTTGTTGCCAGCTGTTTTCTGTTCAGAATGAATTATCCCCAAAGGCCGGATTGGGGCAAGTTGAATTGTACTGGGGCAAGTTGTCCAAATGAGTTTGTTCACCCTAGCAAGAATTGAGTGTCAGGGAATCGTGTCATTACCCTGCCAAAACCTGAGCCTTCTGAAGAAGCCTTGCTGTCATTGGATTGTTATCCTACAGCCTAACCTGTCACTTGGCTCCATGATTGGTAGTCTGTATTCCCTGTGTCGACGTTGTTGAATCAGGATTGTTTCTCAGCAGAGATGTACAGTTTCAGATGGTTTCCCCTGTGCAGTTTGAGACTGCAGCAAATTGAGATGGCAGTTATCCCTTATCAGAGTAGGATCAAGATTAGCCTCGGTAGGGCGGGATTGATATCCCCAGCAGAGTATGGCCCTCCCAAGCATTGAACGTTGATTAGCCTAATGTGCTATTTTCCTAAGTGGGTTGAGACTGAAGCTTTCCCTGACCGGCAGATTTGGGTTTATTTCCCCAGCAGTGGGACTGATGCAATGTTGTGTCCCCACAGAGTCCGAGTGTGACTCCCTTTCCCTCCGAGTCTAGGTCATTGACTCATTCCTCAAGCACAGGTCGACAGTGATTCCCTCATTGAGTAATCTCTAGGCGGGTAGATTTTGATGTCAGCCAGAGAAGAGTTGTTTCTCAGCGGATTGCTTCGTACCTTAGAAGGACTTAGGGTGTTCAAGAAAAGACCGTTCAGGGTTGTCTTCCTCGGCGAAGTGAGACTCAAGTTCAGTGATCGATTGTTATCTTCTGCAGATGTTAGAGGTGTTTCCTTGGTAGGATCAGTACATCTCCAACAGAGTTGTACCATGAGTAGCTAAGGATTGATATCCCCAGCAATGTTGATACACAGGTATTCCTCATCAGACTTGATAGTCCAGCAGGTGTTACCCAAAAGGGCCAGTCTCCGTAAGGCGTATGCAAGATTACCCTCAGCAGACCAGGATTGATATCCCCGAAGCAGGACGATTCCTCCTTCTCCAGCATAGTTCAGTGGTCCCTCCTCCGCAGAGTCTGAACGCAAGATCGTGAGTATTGATATGTGTCCCCAGGCAGAGATGATTCTCTTCCCCAAGCAGACGTGTCCCGAAGGAACGTCATCTTCTCAGCTGAGTCAAGCGCCGAAGCTCGTGTCTTCTTTCCCCCCGCACCGGGTCACAAGTGCAGATTTCATAGAAATGTTCGGGTGCGAAGCTCGTGTTTTCCCCAGTAAAGTCGCTGAAGCAGGCGTTCCCCCCGCACCGGGTCACAAGTGCAGGTTTTGTAGGAAATTGTTCGTACGCCGAAGTATGCAGTAACTGATGGTGCCAGACGGAAGCCTCCAGCGGAATTGAGATTCCCCACCAGAGTCGTATTCTCTCCCGAAGTCGGGTGATTCCCTCTTCCCCCAGTAGAGATGTTGGAACGGCTGATGCTGTATTCCCCTGCAGAGCTGTATTCTCCCCTGAAGTCAGATGATTCCTTCTTCCCCAGTGGAATTGAAATTCCTTATCAGAGTAGTACTCTCCAGTGAAGTAGAATGATTTCTCCCTCCCCGGCTGAGTTCGCAAACCCCAAGAGAGCCGAATCCTTGGAAGCAGTTGGGACCACGATTGGTTTTCCCTAGCAGAGCGCTGAGCAGCTGATGCTGTATTTCCCCCAGAGTCGCACTCTCTCCAGCGAAGCAGAATGACTTCTCCTTCCTCAGCCGAGTTTGCAGATGTCCAAGAGAGCCGAGCCCTTGGAAGTTGATCAGACCATGTTTAGTTGTTCCCCCAGTGGAGTGTTGAGCAGCTGAAGTTGTTTCCCCACAGAGTTATCATCCCCAGAAGAGTAGCCATGGCGGCCACGCAGTTTATTCTCGCGATCGACATCGCTTTCCTTCAGCAGGTCCAGGTTCTCGTAAAGCTTCGTTCCCTGCAGTAATCAACCGAAGTTGTTTCCCCTGCATCAGTCAACGGAAGATCGTTTCCCCAGGCGGAGGCCAATTGATATTGGCATGCAGTTTTCTCCTCAGCTGGATGATTCCTCTATCTGAGTAGTTCTTCCCCCGTGACAGGAGGACTCCCCCCCGGCATTTATTTTGCTGACGGGATCGCATCATTGTGCATGATTGCATAGCATTTAGCATAAACGCATAGCATTTCCACCGTGTGGAACATGGCGCCGAAGCATATGCATAATAAACATGATTTAGGTTGTTACCATTCTTGCTTTGCAGGTGTTCCGCCGAAGGATCAGTTGCTCGGGATGATTCCTGGCATTCTCCCCCAGAGTCGCTTGCTCAGGATGATTTTTGAGATCCCCAGCGAAGTCTTCAGTTCAAAATGATTCTCGAATCCCTCAGCAGGGTCGTTTACTTAAGATGATTCTTAAGACCTCAGTGCAGTCTCCCGAGTTGGTTGCTCAAATTGATACCTAGAGTCCCCGGCTAAGATCGCCCAGGACGATTCCTGAAACTCCAAGAGAGCCGAATCCATGGAAGTTGCTCAGACCGTGATTGGTTTGTCCCCAGCAAGAGTTGCCCAGGATAGTTCCTGGAATCTCCAACAAAGTGTTTGCTCAGAACGGTTATCAGTTCAAGGTGATTATTGCAGTCCTCAGCAGAGTTGATTCATCCAGAATGAGTTCTGGACCCCCGGAGCGGAGTTACGTGATAGTTCTCCAAATTCCCCAGCGGCGAAGCGTCATCCCCAGCAGGTTTTCCAACGGCGAAGTTAGAATCTCTCCTGAAGACTCCATGATTGAGGTCTGACCGTGTTAATGAAACGGTATGATCGACTATGTACTACCGGTTACCGTGTAACCAATTCCCCAATGAAGTTTCTTCATCCTGACGGCGATGTCAGCTCCTTTGTAGTTTTTCGGCGGTGAGGTTGGATGTTTGCTTTGACGGTGAGGTCAGATTATGTTTGTTTCCGACGGTGAGGTTGGATGGTTGTTTGACGGCGAGGTCAGATTATGTTTGTTTCCGGCGGTGATGTTGGATGTTTGTTTGACGGTGAGGTCAGATTATGTTTTTTTTTCTTTCCGGCGGTGAGGTTGGATGTTTGCTTTGACAGCGAGGTCAGATTATGTCTGTTTTGGCGGCGATGTCAGAAGATTATGTTCGACGGCGATGTCAGACTCTTTAAATCCCCAGCAGAGATGATGTTTGTACGACGGCGATGTCGAGTGTCTCTTAGAGTGATGTTTGTTTCCGGCGGCGATGTCAGATTCAGTTTCCAGCGGCGATGTTGGGTGTGTCAGATTTAGTTCTCCAGCGGCGATGCGGGGTATTTTGATTGTCCGACGGCGATGTCAGATTTAGTTCTCCAGCGGCGATGCGGGGTATTTTGATTGTCCGACGGTGATGTCAAATTTAGTTCTCCAGCGGTGAGGTTGGGTATTTTGATTGTCCGACGGCGATGTCAGATTTAGTTCTCCAGCGGTGATGCGGGGTATTTTGATTGTCCGACGGCGATATCAGATTTAGTTCTCCAGCGGTGAGGTTGGGTATTTTGATTGTCCGACGGCGATGTCAGATTTAGTTCTCCAGTGGTGATGCGGGGTATTTTGATTGTCCGACGGCGATGTCAGATTTAGTTCTCCAGCGGTGATGCGGGGTATTTTGATTGTCCGACGGCGATGTCAGATTTAGTTCTCCAGCGGTGATGCGGGGTATTTTGATTGTCCGACGGCGATGTCAGATTTAGTTCTCCAGCGGTGAGGTTGGGTATTTTGGTTGATCGACGGCGATGTCAGATTTAGTTCTCCGGCGGTGATGTTGGATGTTTGTTTCCCCGAGTTATGGTTGTTCCTGACGGTGATGTCAGATGGTTTAGTCTTCCAGCGGCAATGTTGGGTGTTTTGGTTGTCTGAAGACAATGTCAGAAGAATTTAACGTGGATAACTGACGGCGATGTCAGATCAGTATTTCTCCAGATAGTTGCCGTGCAGCTACTATTCCAGTGTTCGAAGAGTTGAGCAGTTGGCAAATTTTCGGGTTTACCGGTATTCAACCGTCTCGCACCTTGATTGGCTGAGAGTCGTTCGCTCCTCACCCAGTCAGGTTCAAGCCGTTTGAATAGGGGCAGCTGTTGCACCCCAAAATTTGACCAACATTTATTTATCCATCAAGTGTTTGAAGGTTGATACCTTCATCAGGAAGTTCAAGAGATCCTCAAAAGAATTGGTTGAAACCAGAGTTGTGTGCCTCATAACTTGAGAGTTGTGGGTGCTCCTCAGATGATTCTGAGACTTTGAAAATGAACTTGAAGCTTTGAGAAAGCCTATGAGATGTATTGAAAGCCATCATGAAGCCCAGAGAGGTCATTATGCAAGAATTCAGAAGATTCAACCATGAGTGGTAGAATTAGGGTTTTGACTGGGTCAACCCTAGGTCAACTGAAGATTTGGAGAAGGTTGAGACCTAATCCAAGGGCCATGTGATCGTGGAATGATGTATTGAGATTTTATAAGGATTATTCCTAGACCAACTCATCATAATTGAGGAGTTTGAGAAGTTTTAAGCTAGGGTTTCTAAGGATTGGCAGTGTAAAATCCCCTAGTTTGATCCCTATCTTCCAGGCAGTTTTAGCTCAAGATGTGATTGTCATCTCATCTTCCCCACAACATGAATGTTGTAGATCTTGTTCTTAGCTTTAATTTGAGTGGTAGAAGTCCTTGATAGGATGTGCAGAGCTCAAGTTATGGTTTTGACAAATTACAGGTCATCTGAGGTGTGTGAATCTGGGTCCTTGAAAGTCACCCAACTTGCAGACAACCTTTGCCCTAGTAGGAGGATTCTTATGATCTCTTGGTCAACATGAATGTTGAAGAGCATCTTATTATATTTCTAGAGAGTACTATAAGTCCTTGATAGGATTTGTAGAACTCAACTTATGGTTTGTACAAGACAAGGGTATTTTGGTCATTTGGTGATTATAGGTCATTTTGAGCCAAGGCCATATCTCCTATTTCCAAGCCTCAAATGAAAAAACTCAAAACATCAAAGTTGTTCAAAATGACATTTTAAGCCTAGAAAAGTGGTCATGAGTTGTTGGAAAATCTTGTAGAAATAATTGACAAGAATGGGTGAAAATGACCTAAAAATGAGACATAAGTTAAATGGATCCAAGTTGGAAAATGGTTTGAGAGATCTACAAATCCAAAATAGGTCATGTAATATGTCATTTTGAGTTTAAACAACATTTTGAAAACAATGGTTTAGACACATTTTTGATTTGAGGCCTAAAAATGGGAGTTGCTTTGTAATGTTCTTACTTGCATAATAAGGCAACATTGTAAAACTTCACCAAAGGCAAGGGATTGACTGTTTTTCACTCATATCATCCCAATATCTCATGAAGGGAGATTTTGAATACAAATGTGAAGGGCTGCAAGCATGGTATGGGATGAGTTCAATATGTCATCACATGAGAATTTCCACATTCTTCTACTTCATTCTAGAAGCATATAGGATCCTATAATGGATTCTATATATTGAGTGGATCAAGCAATGAAGTAGGGGGTTAAAAAAATCAGTGGAGAGAGTGAGGGAGAGAGTGGAATTCCAAGCTTCCTTCAAGAACAAGCAAGAATCGTGTGGACCTCTACAAGCTTCTCACATCAAAACCATTGCAAACAGAATCATACACACCATTAGAGGGTCACTTGGAAGAGATAGCAAGCACTGAAACCATCTCTACACACCTCTACCATTACTACTTGACAGGTTGGTATTCTTCTCCATATCTCATTAATTATATGCTTTCTGTTAGATTTTTAGGTGTAGACTTGTTAGGATGAGATAGTTGACCATTTCTTGAGAATTAGAGAGCTCTGTGTGAAGTTCCATGGCAGGTCATGTTCTCTTTCAATTTCAAGAACAGGTCGTGTGTTGAGTATTAGTTAGCCTATTATGACTTAGTGAGATCAGGATAACATGTGGAACATAATTACACCATTAGATTTGAGCTTTAGCAAGATTGATCTCAGAAGAATATGGTTGAACCAAGACCTTTAGGCATTCTGTTAGAGTGATACACGAAGCTTTAGGAGAAACTATGGGTACCATCATGATCAGGGAAGCAAATGGCACGTTTTTGCCTTTGGAATTTTTGACTTTCATCAAGAAACCATGGAGAACGAGGTTGAGGAAGTCTCTTGCATGAAAACTGAAAATAGCAAACCCTAATGGCATGTTGGGGACGATGACCCCTGATCGTTGGATCCTTCCAAGTCAATTGACTTGTTAACCTAATCTAACGGCCCCATTTCAAATCAGAAAACGGAGGGAGAGTCCGAAGTGAAACACGGCGTTTCACTAAAGACTCAACCCTGGACCTTAATCATCTTGTTATCCACACCTCCACAACTGAGGCCCAATTGATTTAACACTACAAAAACCTACTGAATACACCCCCACGCGCGTGTTTCCTCTTTTTTGTTTTTTATCAGCTTTCTGATTAGTGATTGGGCTTATCACATTTGATATCTGCGCCCCCCATTTCCCATCCCACAAACAAATATAACTGGGCGCATTACCAGTCACACCCCCCTTCCCTTTCTTTTATTCCTTTTATATTTTATTTTCTCTTACATTTTTAGTATTTTAATAAAATCATAGAAAATTGAAAAATAATTGTTTTTTGATTCTTGTTTTTTCTTTAGACTCATATTAATGTGTAGAAAAATGATAAAAATAAAAATGGGATTTTATTTTTAGTTAGATATTTTTTTATCATTTTTTCATTTAAATAGCTTTTAAATAGGATTTAATCTAGTACTTGATCTTGTAGAATTTGTATTAGGACCTTCCCTTAGGCTTTTTGAGCCATTCTTTTTGGCATAGTTATATATTGAATCATAGTTTCCCCTGGATTTATCTCAAAGTTTTTAGATTAAAATTTGGTTAGTTTAGTTAGATTGACATTACCATAACAAAATTAGGGTTTTTGTGAAGCATAGTGGAAGTTGAACAATTTTGTTTTAGGCTTTACAGGTCAATTTAGGATATGGGGAATATATGGGACTTAAGGGTAGTTATGTAGGGTCCCCTAGCATTTATATTAGGATTTAATAGAATAATATACTATTTTTAGTTGATTTTTTAATTGAATGATTGTTTGTGTGGCCTTTAGGGCAAGTTTTGTTAGTTTGCTTTGCTTTGGGGTATTCCTTTGATTGGAGGAGCTTGGCATCTAATTGTGGGGCTTAGTGGAGCATACTAGAGGATTGGAGGAGGCATGGATTGAAGGCCTGGTCTAGGAGCTTGCTCTCTGTTTGTGAGGTTTGAGATCCTGAAGTTTGAGGGAAGTTCATGGTACTTTCCTGAGGAAGGCACTATGGATGTCTTTCATTCTTTCTTCTCACCTCTTTCCCAAGTATCCAATGATGTTGGAGCCTTCATGTGAGTTTAGTTTCTCCTGAGGAGGAATGTAAACTGATCACAGTTGTTGAGCCACATGGGATATGATTCCTAAGTGGAAGCCCCCTAGTACTTTCCTGAGGAAGGCACTATGGGTCTGTTCACTTAGTTCCCTTAGTTCATGTAGGATTTCCCAAGTATCCAATGATGTTGGAGCCTTCATGTGAGTTTAGTTTCTCCTGAGGAGGAATGTAAACTAATCACAGTTGTTGAGCCACATGGGATATGATTCCTAAGTGGAAGCCCCCTAGTACTTTCCTGAGGAAGGCACTATGGGTCTGTTCACTTAGTTCCCTTAGTTCATGTAGGATTTCCCAAGTATCCAATGATGTTGGAGCCTTCATGTGAGTTTAGTTTCTCCTGAGGAGGAATGTAAACCAATCACAGTTGTTGAGCCACATGGGATATGAGTCCTGAGTATAAGCCTCCTAGTGCTTTCCTGAGGAAAGCACTATGAGTCTGCCTACTTAGCTCCCTTTCTTTGGTAAGCTTGTTTTGAAGCTTGAAGAATGGGATTGATTTCTTTTGATTAGGGTTTTGCTTTAGGGCTTTTCTTAGAGGTAGAATAGGTTTTTTTTTTAGGGTTAGGATTAGGGAGAGCTTAGATGTAGATAATTTCTTTCTCAAGCATGGATGGCATTTCATTTCATTTTTATCTGTATGATTGCAGTTTACTGCTTATTGCTTGATAGCATGTTGTTTATTTTTCAGTATGATTACTGTTATTTCATGACTGGCTTGAGGTCGAGACGAGCTTGTGGAGGCTGAAGCCCCACACACATTTCCTCCCTCACTTGCATTGCATGCATTTTACTGTTAAGCTGATGCTTTGCCTGTTTTGGTGTATCATTGACATGATCCCTTAGGACTCTCATTTCCTTTGATAAGGATTTGATGATAGACTTTTAGGTTGAAACCTATGCATGATAACATCTAGGAGTTCCCTGTTCAAACCTCAACCATAGGATGAATCCATGGCATGATAACAGTAGGACTTGATAGTCTCCCTCCTAGTTGGGCCTGTTCTCTTCTCATCTCAAAACAGTTTAAGATACAGTAATCATGAATGATTTCTTTCGTACGTTATGAGCCTTAAGCTATCTGAGAAAGGATTGTGGGAGAGTTCCTTTTCCACAGTCTGGATGTTTAGTATGGTACCCTTTGGGTGACATGCGACGCATTCACTCTCAGGTCATAGTCTCTAGTGCGGTTGAAATCGCAAGCACAATAAAAAACACTTCTTTCAAAAATAGGAAATAAACCGTAGTTTCCCGAACAACGTGAGCTCTGATCTCTCATGCCTGTTGAGAGTACGTAGGCACAAGATGGCGAAGTCTTGGCGAGCTACCTTCCCCCATAACCCTTCGTAGGCCGAACTACGTTGACTCTGATTTCTCATTCTCTGATGAGAATACGTAGGCATAAAGTGCGACGCTTTGCCGAGTCATTTTTCTTTTCTTTTTTAGCCAGCCTTGATAGGTAGATAGAATAAAACCAACCCGTCCAAGTAAACAAACAAGCGTGGATCCCGTCGAGTACGACGGACGTGAGGGGTGCTAATACCTTCCCCTTGCGTAACCGACTCCCGAACCCAGGTTTTGGTTGCGATGACCATACCTTTCCCGTTTTTTGCGAGGTTTACTTCGAGCGTTTCCTTTCCCTCCGTTGGGATAAATAACGCACGGTGGCGACTCTTCTGTTGTGCCGGCACCTTATTTTCGCGCAAGCGACAAAAAGATGCGAAAGGCGTCGAGGTCTACAAAATCGGGCATATTGGGGAACAGAATGATGCCATACATGCACAGAGCGATAATGGCGTTGAACACGAGAACAAATCAGCGTATTCTTCTAGCGTGGGTGCGAGAACAAAATCCTGGAAAGTAAAGCATCTCAACGGAGGATCGTAGAACTGCAGCAGAGCGTGCAACCCATTCAACTCGAACACAGAAGGTTTACGAACCAAACTGAGCAATTTGCCGTAAGATTTTCTGAACTCATCTCTCACAGAATCATCTGCTAAAGCAATCAAACCAGTCAGCTGAACCACATCAGGGGCAGGGAACTTGTAAGCCACAGTCTTCCTCAGAGAACCCATAACAAATACAATAGGAGGCAAGAAATCCTGGATCGGGGAAAACGGTACCTGCAACACAGGCACACGTTAATGAAATGCAAATGCATATGCAAAATAATGTAAAATGCAATCATGCAGCAGGAGATCAAGGCAACTATGCTGTGGAGATTTTGTATCAACAAACCATGATGCTGCTCTGTCAAGAACGACCACTATATCTGATAATAAGAAAACCCTGGTATCCTACCACAAATCTGCTCTGTCAAGAACACACAGCTGATAATAAGGACCTCTGATACAGGACCAAGAAATCTTCTCTGTCAAGAACACACATCTGATAATAAGGACCTCTGATACAGGACCATAAATCTGCTCTGTCAAGAACAAACATCTGATGACCAAAACTCTGCTCTATCAAGAACAAACATCTGATAATAAGGACCTCTGATACAGGACCAAAACTCTGCTCTATCAAGAACAAACATCTGATGACCAAAACTCTGCTCTATCAAGAACAAACATCTGATAATAAGGACCTCTGATACAGGACCAAAACTCTGCTCTATCAAGAACAAACATCTGATGATGAGATCCTCAGACCCCAATCATAAACCTGCTCTGTCAAGAACAACCATCTGGTAATGAGATTCTCTGATCCCAATCAAAACTGGTTCACTGTCAAGATAACCAGGTAGTCTGAAGGTCAAAGTTTCCTGCAATAAACCAAACCCTGCTCACAGGTATGGACCTAAACTGACTCAAGTTCGGCATCCTATGCGTTCATCAGCGTCACAGACATTCAAGAGGGGTGATACGATACCCAGAAGGTGTGGCATCACCAGCTCATGAAGCGGCCTCACTCGGCTGAATCACAAATGATCGGTCCCCAGAGTCGACAATCCTCCAAACCAACAACCCCCTCAACCCAAAGGGTTGAAAAAGAAGCCAGCCGGGAGAACCTCGTCTGAGCGTGGATTTCATGAGACACTAGTGCCTGCCAAGCAAGCACGCGCCCACTAATTTCCACAACTAATTCTATGTTCACTCAAGCCTGGGTCTGGCTTCTCACTCATCAGAATGCCCCTCCCACAACAGCACAGATAATCATATCATACTGAAAATAAAATGCGGGAAATAAAAATGCGATAAATAAACACAACCCAACAAGTAATCATACAAGCGCTAGGATTGACTCTCGCAGGGGACGTTGGATCCCCAAACTGACTCGCATAAGGGACGTTGGATCCCAGGAAACTATCAAGTCCCCAGCAGAGTCGCCAGCTGTCGCTACTGCGAAAATAAGGTGCCAGCAAAACAGAAGATTCGTCACCTTTCGTTATTTATCCCTCGGAGCGGGAGAGGAAACGATCGGAAAAACCTGACGAAAAGGTATAAGACAAGGTCATCGCAACCATTGTCTGGGTTCGGGAGTCGGTTACGCAAGGGGAAGGTATTAGCACCCCTCACGTCCGTCGTACTCGACGGGATCCATGCTTGTTGTGTTTACTGGACGAGTTGGTTTATCTATCTACCTATCAAGGTTGTACTCAACAGGTATGAGAGATCAGAGCTTACTGTACTCAACAGGTATGAGAGATTAGAGCTTACGTAGTTCGGGATAATACGGATTACGGGAATTCAGATTCATCTGTTTTATCGAGTAGGGTTAAACAGCAGTTCCAGCAGTTAGGGATAAATCCTGTTTGCGTTGGCGCTAAAGTTTAACGACACTCTTTTCTTCAGAAAAGCTTTCCTTGGAATTACGGGCCCACGGGGAAAAAGGGTTTGAAGTTTGTTTTCTGTCTTTTACGAAAGAAGTGTTTTTTATTGCGTTTGCAGTTTCAATCGCACTAAAGACTATGACCTGAGAGTGAATGCGTCGCATGTCACCCAAAGGGTGCCATACTAAACATCCAGATTGTTGGAAAGAAGCTCTCCAACAATCCTTCCTTAGATAGCTTAAGGCTCGTAACGTACGAAAGAAATCATTCATGATTACTGTATTTTAAGCTGTTTTGGGATGAGAAGAGAGAACAGACTCAATCTACGGGGATACTATCAAGTCCTACTGTTGTCATGCCAAGGATTCATCCTATAGTTGAGGTTTGAAACAGGGAACTCCTAGAAATTATCATGCATAGGTTTCAACCTAAAGTTCTAATCATCACTTCCTTATCAAAGGAAATGAGAGCCCTAAGGGATCATGTCAATGATACACAGAAACAGACAAAGCATCAGCTTAAACAGTAAACGGATATACAGTAAAATGCATACAATGCAAGTGAGGGAGGAAATGTGTGTGGGGCATCAGCCTCCACAAGCTCATCTCAACCTCAAGCCAGAATGAATAACAGTGATCATACTGAAGAAGTAACAACATGCTATCAAGCAAAAATACAGTAAACTGCAATCATACAGAAGAAAATAAAATGCTATCAAGCAAAATAAACCACATGGGCAAGGGAGCTGGGCTCTACCGAATACCCGCAAGCAAAGCCATACAGTAAAAATACAAGCAGAGGGAGCAACTCAACCTCTAGTGCAATCATGCTCCTAGCTTACATCAGTCTAGATATGAACTTATTCTAATGCATCAAGCAAGTCAAATAAGCCACAACAATACAGAAAAGAAAACAGGCAAGAGGAGAAAGCAGATAAACCCCTCTCTTACTCCAAGCTTCAGCTCTTCTAACAGCTATTCAGTCTTCAGACTTCAACCACCCTTCAAGGCTATCATCCTCCATGACAAGTATCCACTTGCTTCTCCAAGGTTTCAATCCATCAAACATAAGTACCAACCTATTCTCTCTTCTCCAAGCTTCAGCTCTTTAGTCAATTCCACCTTCAGGCTTCACTCTTAACTACAAGTATCAACTTGACTCCTTCAGGCTCTCAATGCACTAATGCAAGTGTCAACTCATCTTATCTTTTACTCCTCAAGCCTCAGCTCCACACTCAATCTCAATTGAATCCTCTTCATAAGTATCCACTTAATCTTCAAGCTTCAGCTCTCCTTGCTTCACCAGTCTCAACTTGGCCTTCTCCTCCTACAAGCTTCAGCTTCTCTGAGTAATCTTCAATCATATGGAAGTGTCAACTTCATCCTTCAATTCTTTCTCAAGCCTCAGCTCTTCATTCAATCTCCATTGAGTCTTCAAGTATCAACTTGCTCTTCTTGCTCTTCAAGCTTCAGCTACAATGGCAATGCTATAGGAATCATCCTCTTCCACACTCTTCAATGAAGTCTTCATCTTCAAACTCAAACCCAACATCTTTCAAGATTCTTAAATCATAAGATAATTGATTGAACATGATGAGGGGAAATGATAAACAAGCTTACTGACAACCAAAGGAAGCCTGCAAGGGTTCATCATTATGAGAGACTGGTTCCCTCAAAGTTCTACTTCCCAGATAAAGCCACTCATCCTTCCAAAGGAGGGATGTGAATATCTTAGAAGGACTTTTAGTCATTGGGAGGAATGGAAGCACAAGATGCTTTCCATGTTTGTGAAAGAAATCATTCTAACTACAAGGCTCTCCCTATGTCCTATCTCCTAATCTTCATCAGACACCTTCAGGCACAAGCAAATCCAGAGCTCCAAGCAACTTCAAGCCACCTCAAGTATATTCCTCTTGTCTTCAACTTGTCTTCAATCTCAATCAAAGGCAAACCAAGCACAAACCCTAATCTAAGGGAACTAAATAAGTTAAACTAGTTGAATTAGTAAGTTAGGATCACCTAAAACCTAGCACTAAAGTTAGTCCTAACTAAAATACTAAAATCTATTGTAAAATCTTACAAAAATTACTATGGGAGCCTAGGTCAATCATGACTCTATCACATTAGTTTCAAAGATCAAATCATCAATTTGGACCTAGAACTAAATCCTACATTCTAAGGTATCAACCTAAAACCCTAAAAAGGAAGCATCTAAACATCAATCTAGAAAGCACACCTATTTTCATCACAAAAATGTGAGAAAATTACTATGGGATCATACACATCTAACCTAATCACACACAAAAAATTAGGCCAAGAATCATCACTATAAGATCACACAAAATTCCACAAAAATATGCATCAAACATAAACATTTTAATATCAATTAAAATACAAAATTCCAATTAAATCAGAGATTATATGAAATGAAAATATTTTTTCTCTAAAAAATAGTAGACTCAATCATGATTAATATTCAAAAAGAATGGGCTTGATTGGATTAATATTCAATTATTTATGAATTTTTCAAGAATCATGAATTCAATGGAAATTAAATGAAAATCAAATGAAAATAATGAAGCGCGCAGTGCAAATAGCATTCAGATTCAGTTCAAAACATGGGTTGGGCTTGCTGGGGGTGTGGATAACACTTATTTCACTAAGCCCAAACGCCTGAGTTAATGAAACGGTGCGTTTCATGCTTCAGACTCCTTCACAATTCAACTTCAAAACGCAGCCCTTGGATCTCCTCATTGTCAATGGTCAACACATGATCTGATGGTGAGAACTTCATCTTCTCCAATTCAAAGCTCTGAGCTTCGCGCCCAGCTCCGGCCACCGTCGATGGAACTCCGACCAACCCCTTCAACCCTAGTTCTTCCTAGAGGCCTCCAATCCAAGAGGTCAAAACATGAAACACACTCCAAATCTTGCCACGAAATCAATCATGCCATCAGTTTCTTCTGAAACCTCAAGAATCAACATCTCCCGATCTCAACCGAAAATGGTGATCTTCCTATTTTGTCTCTAATTCAACAATTAACCATCTGAAAACCATCCTAGGCCATTCTACAACTAATCTAGCACCCTAATTCAACCTAATTCTACCTAAATCAAGCTACAGGAAGAAGATTACAAACCTGGAAATTCTTGAATAACAGATGCACGAATCCTCCACTTCGAGCTCTCAAATCTTCTGGACACGATCACTGAACTTCCTCCTTGCTTCTGTATGCAAAAGATTCAATGGAAAGTGATTCAATCTTGAAACACGATGAAGAGTTGCAGGTGCTGAAAATCACTTGCTCACACACGATCTAGCCACCAATTCTTCTTGGAAATGGTCTGGAATCAATCCTTGATACTCATGGAAGAAGAACCAATCAAGAAAATGGAAGGAAATGGAGGAAATTGATGAAACCGATTTCAATTGCAATCTATGAAAACTCAATTCCAAACTATGCTCAAACCTTCAATGATCACCAACATCTGCCATGAATTCATTCTACTCAATATATAGATGGAGTTTGGATGATCTAGAACCCTCTAGATCCTTCCAATGAGATTTTACATATCTCATGTCATGAGATTTTGAATCACTTACCATGTCATGCTCAATTCTGTTTGCAGCTTGAAATTCATCTCAATCTCCTTCAATTTCTCCCCTAGTGACAATTTGGAAGGGTTTAGCTTGCCAAGTTCCTTGCCCATGCCTTAATTTCAAGTTATGCATATGTTACTTAATATGCAAGCAAGTGCTTTTCAAAGCAAGTCCATGATTTAGACCTCAAATCAAAAATGTGGCTAAACCATTGTCTTTAAAATGTTTTCTAGAGTCAAAATGATATATTACATGCCATGGTTTGGATGTGTAGGTTGAAAATTTCAATTTCCAACTTTGACTTATTTAACTTATACCTTCATTTTAGGTCATTTTTGCAATTTTGAGCTACAAGCTTTTCCAACATCTCATGACTACCTTACTAGCCTTAAAACATCATTTTAAGCAAGTTTGTTGTTGAAGATTTTTCCATTTGAAGCTTGGAAATAGGAGTTATGGCCTTATGCTTGAAATGATCTATAATCTCCAAATGACCAAAATGCCCTTGACTTGTCAAAGCCATAAGTTGAGTTCTACAAATCCTATCAAGGACTTCTAGTACTCTCTAGAAATCTAAGAAGATAAGGAACAACATTAATGTTGACCAAAAGTTCATAGGAATCATCCTTCTTGGGCAAAGGTTTGATGCAAGTTGGGTGACTTTCAAGGCCCCAGATTCACATACCTCAGATGTCCTGTAACTTGTCAAAGTCATAACTTGAGCTCTACAAATCCTATCAAGGACTTCTAGTACTTAAATTAAAGCTAAGCTCAAGATCTACAACATTCATGTTGGGGGAAGATGAGATGACAATCACATCTTGAGCTAAACTGCCTTGAAGATAGGGGTCAAACTAGGGGATTTTACACTGTCAAGCCTTAGAAACCCTAGCTTGAAACTTCTCAAACTCTTCAATCATGATGAGTTGACCTTGGAATCATCCTTATAGCATCTCAATGCATCAGTCCATGATCACATGGTTCTTGAATTAGGTCTCAACCCTCTCCAAATCATCAGTTGACCTAGGGTTGACTCAGTCAAACCCTAATTACACCACTCATGGCTGAGTCTTCTTAAACTTGCACCATGACCTATCTAGGCTTCATGATGGCTTTCAAAACATCTCATAGGCTCTCTCAAGGCTTCAAGCCCATCCTCATGGCTTCAGAATCATCTGGTGGCTTCCCACAACTCTCAAGTTAGGAGACCTACACACTTGGCTTCAACCACTTTCTCTTGAGGATCTTTTTACCTTTCTGACAAAGATATCCACCCTTGAACACTTGAATAACCTTCTTGGCTAGCTTCAAAGTCTTGTCTAGCTCTTGATTGGTAATCATACCTCTTGATCTCCTGCATGCATGTCAATGAAATGCAAATGATAATGCTAATGTGAATGAAATGAAACACAAGCTAGGTAAAGAAGAGTTGGGCAAATTTTGGGGTGCAACATCCGGGCGGAGGAAATCAGACAGGAATTCATATTCCCGGACCTGCGTGTGCTTTGCATGGGAATACTGCCCCTCAGTGGGAGGAGGATGATCAAGAGGATGTGTTCTCTATGAGGGATGTTGGTGCTGGTCTTCCAACTGAAGTAGACAAGAGGTTTAAGTTGCTCAAGGAAAAGATGAAGAGTTATGAGAATCAGAATTCTATGGGGTTGGATATGGCAAATTTAGGGCTGATTCCAGATTTGAAGGTTCCTCTGAAGTTCAAAGTCTTGGACTTTGATAAGTATAAGGGGATAACCTGTCCGAGGGTTCATCTTCGTTCTTACTATCGCAAGATGTCCGCCTATTCTGACGATGAGAAGCTGCTTATGCACTTTTTCTAGGACAACCTTTCTGGTCCGTCCCTGGAATGGTACATGGGGCTAGAGCTAGTTAACATCTAAAGCTGGAGGGATTTAGCTGAGGCGTTTGTTAAGAATTACCAATACAACAATGATCTAGCACCGAACAGGGTCCAGTTACAGAATTTATCTCAGAGGAACAATGAATGCTTCAAAGAGTACGCCCAGAGATGGCGTGAATTGGCCGCCATAGTACAACCTCCCATGGTGGATAGAGAGTTAATAGACATGTTCGTTGCCACGCTACCGGGGGTGTATTACGAGAAGCTAATCGGCAACATGTCAGGAATTTTTTTAGACCTAATCATCACAGAAGAAAGAGTTGAGAACAAAATCAAATTGGATAAAATTCAGGCCGGTGAAGGATCCTCAGCTGGAGGAGTTAAGAAGAGTTTTGGCAATAAAAGAAGAGGGGGGGAAACCAATGCAGTTGCAGGTCTCCGAAACAGAAATAAGGGTAGAGGTCAGTGTTGCACCCCAAAATTTGCCCAACCTTTCTTTACCTAGCTTGTGTTTCATTGCATTCATGTTAGCATTATCATCTGCATTTCATTGACATGTATGCAGGAGATCAAGAGGTATGACTAACAATAAAGAGCTACACAAGACTATGAGGCTAGCTAAGAGGGTTATTCAAGTGTTCAAGGATTGATATCCTTATCAGAGAAGTTAAAAGATCCTTAGAGAGAGGGTTGAAACCAAGTGTGTATGTCTCCTAACTTAAGAGTTGTGGGAAGTCATCTGATGATGTTGAAGCCATAGAGTTGGACCTAGAGCCTTGAGAGAGCTCATGAGATTTGTTGAACTTTATTTTGAAGCCTAGACAGGTCATTGTGCAAAGGATATGAAGATATACCCAAGATTGGTGCAATTAGGGTTTCATCTGGTCAACCCTAAGTCAACTGATGATTTGAGGAAGGTTGAGACCATATTAAAGAGCCATGTGATCATGGATTGATGTGTTGAGATGTCCTAGGGATGATTCCAAGGTCAACCTATCATGAATCAAGAGTGTGAGGAGTTGCTAGGCTAGGGTTGTTATGATTGACAGTGTAAAATCCCCTAGTTTAGTGCCTATCTTCAAGACCACTTAACTCAAGATGTGATTTTCATCTCACCTTGACCCCAAAATGATTGTTGTAGAGCATGATCTTAGCTTTAATTTGAGTACTAGAAGTCCTTGATAGGGTTTATAGAACTCAAGTTATGAGCCAGACAAATTACAGGTCATAGTTGGTTATGGGTCCATTTCATTAACTTAGGCAGCTCAAATGAAGATTTGATCAACTTGAAAGTTGTTCAAAATGGTGTTTTTAGTACAATCATGACCCAAGCATCCATTGATATGGATTGAATAAGGAAGAGTGTGAAGAAATTTTGAAAAAAGATCATTAAAAGGCATTAATGAAGGAAAAATTCAAAATAAATCACAATTGTGCCAAACTTCACAAGTTTGTGCATTTTTTTGATTAGAAATGACATTTGGAGAAGAGTGAAAATTTTACATTTTTGGTTTGAAGCTTAATTCATGAACTTTGCTTAAGTTACATAGAACTGAAGTAACATAACAAACCTTGACCATAAGATCAATTCAAGCACTCAATTTGGGCCAGAATGCACGAGTTGCCATGTTTGTACATTGAAGAAAATGAAATTTTGGATTCATCAATTTGGGCCATGATTGGGCCATGTTAAGATCCAAATGACTTCTATTTAAGTTCATAATGGTGTTCAGATCATTTTTTGGAGATCATTTGGAGCAGAAATCGTTATTGCAGTTAGAACTTTGGAGCCTTCGAGCAAGAAGTGAGTTTGGAGTTTGAGGAAGATTCAAGCGTTTCTGAGCATCAAGAATCATCCAAGAGCATTCGGTGAAGCAATCTGCAGCATTTGAGGCCAGGATTTGCACGTGAGAACCACCAATTTCAAGCTTCAGTTCAGGTTGGTAAACTTCAAAATTGCTCTAGTTCTAGGCATGTTTAGACTGAAATTGGCATGTGGTTAGGTTGTAGATGCAACGTAGATCATTTTAGGATCATAATGGTGAAGTTTTGTGATGATTTATGGTGAGACACAAATTCTGTTTGGACTTATATCTAGATGATTCTTGAGAATTAACATGAGTGAATTAGTGATTATTGATCTCTGAGGAGTGAGGAGCATTTCTGTGTAATCAATTTTGAGTTTGATGATGAATATGGAATTGAGTTGTTTTCTGTTCATCTTCGTTTTGGGAGATTTATGAAGAATTAATGGAAATGGAGTGGATTTTCGTGATCAGTGAGAAGAAACGAGTGCATTCATATAATTTTATTTGAGTTTGCTTGAAGTTGGTTGCAGAGCTTGTTGGCTCTCGCCGGAGAAGACAATGGCGTTCTTCTCCGGCCACCGTGGATGTTTTCCCCCTCTTTGTTCAGTTTGAAAGGAAGACGATGAATAAGGAGCGTTGGATCTGTGGAATTTCTGGACTGAGTCTTTGAATCTGATGGACCAAGATGAGTTGAGCTAGGGTTTGGTGAGGTGGCAGCGTGTGAGTCACAAGATTTGAATACTTTTTCATTGGATGGATAGGATTAGGCTACACCATGGGCTTCAGTCAAATAAACCTCATATTGCTTTGAGTCAATACGCACCGTTTCATTTAATTAGGTGGCACGCGCGTGGCTGTTAAATCCCTTGACCAGTAATCTCATCCAATGGATCTAATATTTTCTGGTTTCTTTTAATTCTTTAATTGATTTTTGGATTTTCTTTAATTGATTTTTCTTGCTTAATTCATAATAATTTGAATAATGATTAGAAAAATATGAGAAAAATATGTGGTTGATCCTTGTTGAATTCCTGATTTTCCCATGCCTTTGGATTTTATTTTGATGCCATTTTCAATTTAATGTCCATTTTTCTATTTTTAATAAATGATTAAAAATGCATAATATGACTATCTGGATTGTTGATTTTATTGCTAGCTCAGGATTTAGAATTTGAGGTTGAAACTTTGCATGCTTGTTATAGACTCCTTGATAGGATTGTGTGATTTTTGTTGTGATTTTTAGATGATTCTAAATAGGAGTTTGAGATAGTTCTTTAGGAGCCTTTCTTGATGGATCCCCTTTAGTACACTCTTTGGATTTAGATTTCATTTGAACATTTAGGATTAGGTTTGACCCCTGGTTTTTATACCATAGATACTTAACCCATGTAGGATAATGTAGGATTTTCCTTGAGATTTGTAGAATTAATTTTCTATTAGTTCCCCATTTTACAAGTTGCTTATAGTTTAGGTGACCCTAACTTAGATAACTTCATAGATTAACCTTGTAAATGACCAGTAGATGATTCTAAGTATCATATCCTTTCTTGATAGAATAGTAATTAGGTGGACACCTCGTTAAAACCTTGTTGAATCCTTGATAGAGCTTTTGATTCCCCTAGCTTAGGTGATCCTTGTAGCTAGTCTGTAGGGTTTCTTAGAAGTTGTTGTGTTGCCTTCTTTCCCCTATGTGATTTCTTCCTTCGGCTTTGCCCCACCCTCTTTATCCAAGTCTTGAAGAGAATCCCTCCTGGGAGAGCTTAATCCTTCCTTTGGTTGGATTCTATGCATTCCTCAAGAGGTTGAGCCCTGAATTGACATTCCCTAGTATAGTACATTCCTTTGGTTTGTAATATCTTTCCCTTCAAAGTCTTGATGAGGAGCCCTCCTGGGAGAGGATAATCCTTCCTTTGGTTGGATTATGTGCATTCCTCAGGAGGTTGAGTCTTGGATTGACATTCTTGGCATGGTATATTCCCTTGGTTTATATACTGTCATCCATATCAAAGTCCTTTTCTTAGGATCCTTCTTGGGAGAGCCTAATCCTTCCCTTGGTTGGATTTTATGCATTCCTCAACAGGTTGAGCTTGAGATGGACATCTTGTGTTGATACACTATAACCAGTTACCTTAGATTGATATCTAGGACCAACAACCAGTTTTCTGTCCTATTGACATAGGATCCCTCTTGGGAGAGCCTAATCCTTCCTTTGGTTGGATTATGTGCATTCCTCAAGAGGTTGAGCCCATGATGGACTCTGGTGTTGATACACCTTTAACCTGATGTAGCCTGGGATGACTTCCCTGTTGCTCATTTTGGTTTCTCTCCCTTGTTTGAATTGCTTGATGCATTAGAATAAGTTCATATTTATATTACTTTAGGCTAGGAGCATGACTGCTTAGAGGTTGAGTGGGTCTCCCTCTGCTTGTTTGCATGAAAGCTTGAGGTGATACTCCCCTTGCTTGTGTGTTGTTTTTATTTTTATCTGTGTGTTAGCATTAGAGGTTGAGTATGTCCCCCTCTGCTTGTCTGTTTTGATTGTTTTCGTTTTTGCTTGATTGCCTAGAGGTTTAGTGAGTCTTCCTCTGCTTGTATTGCTGCATTGCATGTGAATCTTTACTGTTTTCTTCTGTTTACTGTTTAGCTGATGCTTTATCTGTTGACTGTATCCCATTGACATGATCCCCTAGGAGTCTCACTTCCTTTGATAAGGAAGTGATGACAGAACTTTAGGTTGAAACATATGCATGATAACATATAGGAGTTCCCTGTTTCGAAACTCAACCATAGGATGAATCCTTGGCATGACAACATTAGGGCTTGACAGTTTCCCCATAGTGTTCGTTCTCTTCCCTCTCTAAAACAACAGTAAAAAACGTAATAAAGGTAAGTTAGTACAAGCGCGTTACGAGCCTTAAGCTACTTGGGTAATGATAACTGAGCGGCCTCCTCTCAATCGTCTAGAGTGTTTAGTATACGTCCTTTAGACGATATGCGACACATTCGTTCTCAGGTCATAGTCTCTAGAGTTGTACGGACTATAAACAACCATAAAAAGCACTTCTTCCGTAAAAGACATAAAACAAACTTTAAACCTTTTTGCCCCGTGGGCCCATAATTCAAAGGAAAGCTTTTCTGAAGAAAAGAGTGTCGTTAACTCTCAATTCTACCGCAAACGGTAACGCACGAGTCTCTGACGAGCAAGCTGCATATACCAAACTACTGGAACTGTTTGTTAACCCTACTCGGAAAAACAGATGAATCTGAATCCCCGTAATCCGTATTATCCCAAACTACGTAAGCTTTGATCTCTCATATCTGTTGAGAGTACGTAGGCACAATATTGATGTATTGGCGAGCCACCTTCCCCCATCCATAACCCGTAGTTAGCCGAACTACGTTGACTCTGATTCTCATTCTCTTATGAGAATACGTAGGCATAAAGCGCGATGCTTTGCCGAGTCATTTTTATTTTCTTTTCAGACCAGCCTTGATAGGTAGATATTAAACCAACCCGTCAGATAAACACAACAAGCATGGATCCCATCGAGTACGATGGACGTGAGGGGTGCTAATACCTTCCCCTTGCGTAGCCGACTCCCGAACCTAGACTTGGTTGCGATGACCTTGTCTTATACCTTTTCGTCAGGTTTTTCCGATCGTTTCCTTTCCTGTTCTGAGGGATAAATAACGAAAGGTGGCGACTCTTCTGTTTTGCCGGCACCTTAGTTTCGCGGTAGCGATAGCTGGCGACTCTGCTGGGGAACCAACGTCCCCTGTGCGAGTCAATCCTAGCGCTTGCATGTTTACTTGTTGGGTTTGTGTTTATTTATCGCATTTTAGTTTCCGCATTTTATTTTCAGTATGATATGATTATTTGTGCTGTTGTGGGGGAGGCATTCTGATGAGTGGGAAGCCAGACCCAGGCTTAAGAGCATATACATAGTATTAGAGTGGATTAGTGGTGGACGTGCTTGCTTTGCTTGCATCAGTTCCCATGTAATCCACACTCAGACGAGGTTCTCTTTGATGACTTCCTATCGGTCCTTTGGACTCGAGGGGATTTCGGATCTGAGGATTGTCGACTCTGGGGACAGATCATTTGGGATTCAGCTAAGTGATGCCACACCTTCCTGGGTATCGTATCATCGTTTCTTGAAAGTCTGTGACGATGATGAACGCATAGGATGCCATACCTGTGTCAGTGGATTAGGCCCATACCTGTGAGCGGGGTCGGGTTATTGCAGGAAACCTTAACCTTCAGAAAACCTGGTTTTCTTGACAGTAAATCAATATTGTGGGTATCAGAGGGTTCTTATCATCAGAGATATGTTTGTTCTTGACAGAGCAGTGTTGTGGTCCTTCTCCTCAACAACACAGTCATCTTGATCTCCTACTGCATGATTGCATTTTGCATTGTTTGCATCCTCATTTGCATATCATTAACGTGTGTCTATGTTGCAGGTGCATATTTATCCCCTGGTTCTAGTGATCTTAATCCTCATGGGAGGATTAAGATCACTAGAACCAGGGGATAAAACTATCTCGCCCCTAAAAAAACAATTCAACAAATCAAATGTGACATCTTGCCTTGCATGGCGAAAAATAATCTTTCAAAAAGGATATGATACGTTCGTTCTACCGCAAACAGGTAATGCCTAAGTCTCCAACGAGCGAGCAGCAATACACCTAACTGCTAGGATGCGTACGATAGCATCATCCATAAAGTCATCAATAAATCGTAGGCTGAACTACGGCTGCTTTGATTTCTCATATCAGGTGAGGAGACGTAGGCACAAGACGACGATGTCTTGGCGAGCACAATCCCCCTTATCACCCGTAGTTTCCCGAACTACGTCGACTCTGACTTTCTCATATCCGTTGAGAATACGTAGGTCTAAGACCGTGAAGTCCTACCGAGTCCGTTCTTTCCCTTCTTCCCCCCGTTACCTTTCTTTCCTCGTTTCTAAACCCTTTTTTTTGTATCTTTTGGAACACTCTTCATAGTAAAATCTTTAAGCAAATATAATCACACACGACAAACAAATGGTTTCCATCGAGTACGATGGATGCGAGGGGTGCTAATACCTTCCCTTCGCATAACCGGCTTCCGAACCCATTTATGGTTGCGAGACCATCTTATCCGTTCTTTTCTTAAGGTTTTCTCGATATTTTCCTTTCCCCTCATGGGATAAATAAAGTTCGGTGGCGACTCTTCTGTCCTTTTTCCTTTTCGCCTTCCCCGTCGTTGCGCGTATTTTTCGAGTAGCGACAGCAGCCTAATCTGGTTCCGTATATGAATTATGCAAGGAGATTGTTACCCTTCTTTGACAGGGTGGAATTTCACCATGTGCCAAGAGTGGAGAATCAGATGGCGGATGCCTTAGCCACTTTATCCTCGATGTAAGGTGAATTTTTGGAATGATGCTCCAAGAATTGTCATCTCGCGCCTTGATAGGCCGGCATTCGTATCCGAAATAGAGGAAGCTTCTAATGGCAAGCCATGGTATTACGATATCCATAATTTTCTCAAGAACCAAGAGTATCCGCCAGGGGCATTGACCAGGGATAAGAAGACCTTGAGGAGGTTAGCTGGAAATTTCTATCTAAACCAAGATGGTGTACTCTACAGGAGGAATTTTGACTTGGTACTGTTGAGATGCGTGGACGGAAAAGAAGCAAGTCTACTTATGGAAGAGGTTCACGAAGGTGCCTTTGGTACACACGCCGGCGGGCATGCCATGTCTCGAAAGTTGTTACAAGCAGGATATTATTGGTTGACTACGGAGACTAATTGCTTCAAGTATGCGAAAAAATGCCATAAATGCCAGATTTATGCTAATAAGATTCATGTGCTGTCGAGTCCTCTGAACGTCATGGCGTCCCCTTGGCCCTTTTCCATGTGGGGCATTGACATGATAGGTAAGATCGAGCCGATCGCATCCAATGGACATCGCTTCATCTTGGTAGCAATTGACTATTTTACTAAGTGGGTTGAAGCAGCTTCCTATGCTAATGTCACCAAACAAGTTGTAGCCCGGTTTATCAAGAAGGACATCATCTGTCGTTACGGAGTGCCCGAGAGAATCATTACTGATAATGGTTCAAATTTAAATAACAAGATGATGAAGGAACTGTGCCAGAGTTTCAAATTTGAGCATCACAGTTCTTCTCCCTATCGTCCAAAGATGAATGGCGCTGTTGAGGTGGCAATAAGAATATAAAGAAGATAGTGCAAAAGATAGTTGTAACCTATAAGGATTGGCATGAGATGTTGCCTTTTGATTTACATGGATATCGTACTTCGGTACATACCTCAACTAAGGCAACTCCTTTCTCGCTGGTGTATGGTATGGAAGTTGTCCTACCATTGGAAGTCGAGATTCTTTCTTTGAGAGTTCTAGTTGACGTCAAGCTTGATGAGGCAGGATTGGTAAAGAAACAGATTGAATCAGCTCAGCCTGATGGATGAGAAGAGGTTAGTGTCCATTACATATGGTCGTTTATATCAGATTCGAATGAAGAAATCTTTTGATAAGAAGGTGCGCCCTCGAAGCTTTCAAACAGGCGAGCTAGTGTTGAAGAGGATTATCCCTCCACAAAAAGATCACAGGGGCAAATGGACTCCCAATTATGAAGGTCCATATGTCTTGCGAAAGGTTTTCTTCAAAGGAGCCTTACTGTTGTCAACCATGGATGGTGAAGATTTCACATCCCCTGTGAACACAGACGCAGTTAAAAAATACTTTGCTTAAAGAGACCCTCTGGAATGAAAAAAGAATATCCAGGCAAAATGGGGCATCCCGACGAACCATAAAAAGAATGGGTTCGGGAAAAAGTTAGGGATAAAAAGAAAATATGTAAACCCGCAAAGTTGAAAACCTGGAAAGGCGACTTTGGCAAAAATGGGTATCCCAGTGAATCAAAAACCCGCAAGGGCGATACAGGAAAAAGTTAGGGATTTTGAAAAGCAAATGACTGTGGTCTGCGTTTTGATCTTCAGAGTATATTGGATTAAGGGAGGACCTGAGGGCCGATCATCCGAATCAGTCTCTTTAGAAGACGAGGAATCGGAGAAGCATCGAAGTCATGTGAGTCATAGATGGATCGATACATGGTGTTTGTCTGTGCCATATTGCCGACATTCTGTATATTTCTGTGCATTTCTGTAATTTTTTGCGCAGCTTCATCTTTTCAGGGGTTGCATCTGTTGTAAAATTTGCCTATTTATAAGCCATTTGTCAATAAAGCACATATTATTCAGTAAGTTGTTGTTCTTGCTTTGGTTTTATTGTTTTGTTTTCGGGAAAAAATGCCTGATGTTTTGATGAAACTTTACGTACATAAACTTGCAGGCTTTGCCAATAATCATTAAAACTTTGATTTATTTGAACAATGTCACGGATGATGACCGAGATAGTTTCTAGTGTGTAGGATATCTTGTTGTTTGTTCATTGTGCATGGTCGTTACCCTTGGGGGTAAGTTTTTCATAGGTGTATCCCCGGTAGGATCACCATTTCCCACAAAAAGAAGGTGTGTGGTTGAGACTCATTCATCTCCAGCAGCGGGCCTGATGCACCTTGGTGTCACACCCTAATTTTTGACCTTAAGATTCCACTCTCCTGTGTGCTTTATTTCGTTTTATCTTTTTTACTTTGATGTGCTACTAACGAGTGTGTGCAGGCTTATTTCGCTTTAAGGACATCTCAGGCAGTTTTTATGAATATTTTTTGTCCCTTTTAAGTCTTCTCTTTAGCAAGGAAGGTTTGTCAAGACAGGATTCGTACATGACTTAAAATCACGGGCTCTTGGTGGTGTTATTTGTGTTGTGATGGCAAATTTAACTTGTTTAACCTTGGATACGATTTGTGGCATTTCGTGAGGATATGTGTGGTCTCAAGGCTTTTGTTCTCCTATGATTTGGCTCAGAGTTTTAAGTGCAACTTGGATTAAAATTTTTGAACTAAGTAGAGAGTTCTCAAACCCGGGCCCAATCACAATTCAATTTGTTAAATCAGTTTGCAAGGACGTTACTTGTTCTAAGAATCTCTTATGTTCTTTTTTAAGATCCAAATTAAAGTTATAATTAAGTCGAAGTTCAACTCAAGCCTTCGTTCCAGGATTTTATTGTTCAGTTTTAACTTTGAATAGATTTTCATTGGAGAAACAAGCCTTCATTCAACTCATTGCTCGATCCACTAAAGCTAATACCAGGCCTTACGTATACGATGTGTATTCAAAAACATTTGGAATGTGGAACATTATTATATTTTTAAATCCAAGGACCCCTTCATTCAACTTTTGGAATTTGCTTACACAACATGTATCAATTCAAAGACCCTGTTTACTTAAAACATCATTACACAAGAAGCAAGGTCACAAGCTCTAAGAAATCACTAAAAACACAAAAACCATGGTCTGCTAATGCCACTAAGAATGTCAAGTAAGACTATCCTCGCCGGTAACGCGCATAACGACCATTGGACATTGCAAGCACTTGTTCTACATGGTGAGACGCCTCGTCGCATCAGACTCCACAAGGTTTTCTGCATATGAGATCGAACCAGAAACTCACCAAATCTTCTTTCCACACCTCAGGCAAGACCAGCGCTGCATTAAAAAAACGAAGAACGGCAACAATGATTAGAGAACATTAACCTATGAGGAACGGACCAGTATTAAAGGAGAAGATGTCGGTTTTGTCACGAAAGAAAAAGTTCTCACCTCATAGGACGTTGAGAATCAAAACCGCGACATCTCCGATAGAACGGAATCCAGTAGCAGCCTTCAGACAGAGTATGCAAACGGAAAAGGATGTACACTCACCAACTATATTCAAAGTGAAGCCCACGTCATGCTGTTGAATCCTTCCGTACGAAGTCGTGACGCGAATTGTTTGTCGCATCAGTCGTTCTAGCTTCCGCAGCAGCACCTGCACAAATGAGATCAGGTTTGGTTTCGTGAATAGTTTTAATGGCGTAAAACATCAGAAAACAGTAGTAGGTTCAGAAGGATGCATGATTCTCTTGAAAAAGCCAAGCAACTGAACATGTTTTACCAAAGCAACCGTGCACTCCAGATATCTAATGAGGAAGAGATGGATGAAG
This sequence comes from Lathyrus sativus, assembly GCA_963859935.3. NCBI lineage: Eukaryota > Viridiplantae > Streptophyta > Magnoliopsida > Fabales > Fabaceae > Lathyrus > Lathyrus sativus. Next base: position 150,911,662 of record OZ012737.1, read on the forward strand.
TTCGTCGGCAGGCTGAGGCTGAAACTGCTGAGGTAATTGTGTCTATGCAGGAAGAACTTGCCCAGTTGCAACATCAAGTCAATGATAGCCATCAGAAGGAAATAGAAAAGAAAGCAAACAGGAAGTTCAGAGGAAAACCGTCGACGCCACGTCTCCAGCCACCAACACTAATGCGGTTAATCCAGAAACGAACCAATTGCCTAAAGTCCCTGCATAAAGAAACCAACAGGACACTTTATATACATCAGCAGAAAAACTCCATTTGGATTATTGATAAAAGCAATTCGAAAATGAAGGCACGGTTGCTACCTGTGTCCAGAATCGCAAAAGCTATACGAGCCGGCCTCGATGGTTTGCCGGGCCATAACGGAAATGTTTGCATAATCTTGAAGTAGTTATTAGAGAGGATCGAATTGAATCTCAAGACATAACAATTGCCATGCATTAGTTCGTCATGCTGCCATTTCAGGTCCACGTCCTGCAATTGTACACTACACCAGTTGAGCAGATTTGGGAGATATGAACAAGTAGAAGCTCGTAAGCTGAGCAAACATCCGCCGACGCAACTTGAACACATCTTCACAACCTGCATTCACGATGAAGGACATGATTACCAATCAAACTTAGAACAACTTGCGACGATACTCATGATGAATTTGCAGAAGAAAACTCAGGCACAAAGAACACACGATAAATTCTGTCCTATTTGCCGAACTAATTTTGGAGCAGAGTGTTCCTTACCAATCCTCACGACATTACAAATCCTGGATATATGAACATTGATCACTATCAGTTGGAAATACGTAAAACCGTACACAGGCTACGTTGAAGTCAGATATCAGCAAACGTCTGCGATTCACATATCAGATGCAAGCTTGTTTCTTTTCTGGACCGCTTAATTCTTCCCCGGCCCAAAACAGATTGTTATCCACACCTGCAAAATGCAAATCTCGAACTAGTAAATCCTTTGAAGAATATACCGTTGGAATATCCAATCTAAATCCAAGACATTAAACCTGGACGGATAAATATTTAACGAATTGATACAGAATCAGAGATTGTTTTTTTCACTTAACAGGCATTTAACGAGATTGGGGCGAAAGAGGAAAGTTTCCAATTTGGGTCTACACCAAAACAGAAGATCCAGTCGGGCTTTCAAAGCGTATTAAATCAGTTTTCAAAACAATTGATTCTCAAAAGCCTATATAAAGGAAGGATCCACTATAAGAGGGAGAGGCACCGAACCTGAGAAGCTCCAAGCTTGCGACCCTGTAGCTTCAATAAGCTCCAATTTTAGCTTCAAACCCCAAAACCTGTAAACAACAGCAACAATCAATAACAGCCACAAACATCAACAAACACCAGAAATTCGTTTACCTAAGTACAGAAGGAGAACACTTATCTTCATTGCCGTCGAAAGCTATTCGCGAGCCACCTCCAAACTGCATCCATCGCATATCGCCACCGGAGAAACCGAAGCAAAACCATCCTTTTGCGCCATCGCTCAATCGTCCAATTTGCGGTAATCCGTCCAATTTTTGTTAAATTTATTGAAATTTTTGATCTTGTTCGTTTGTGTTCCAGGTCTTAGAGCAAGAAGAAAGGAGAAGTAAAGGACGAGGTGGAGAAAGCGAAGAAGGAGAAGTATGAAAGGTGGAAGGGGCAAATCGCGAAGAAGAAGAAACAAAGAGGGAGTATAGCGAGAGTGAGATTGGTGAAATCGAAGAATTGGGGGGGAAGATTTGGGGTTTAGGGTTCCGTTTTTTTTCTCTCTCGTTGTTTTTGTTGTTTTATTCGTAATCTAATCATTCATCACACGCTCACCACTAACCATCACTTAATCTCCCGTTAATCCTAATTAACCTATAACATAATTACTAGTTCTTTTTATTTAAATAATTAACTAATTAATTAACCAGTTTCTAATCAACTTTATTAATTTAATTTACAATCATCTTTTGAATTTAAAACAACTAATAACTCTTAGATTAACCTCTTAATAAATTAAGTTTTTTTAACTAATTAACTCATTAACTTTTTTTTTAGGTCTTTTCATTTAAAATAGACTTAATACCTTTTTTATAAATAATCTATATCTTTACTCACTAAAGAAGACCTTTATAAATAAGTTGCACCTAATTGCCAATTTCACCTTTAATCAATCATGAAACCTATTTTGTATTTAATTGACCTTTCAGAAATAATTAATAAAAATAACCTTTCATTTATTTCATAATTAATATAATTCAATTTAAATAATAGCCATAAAATAAATAGAAATCATTTCGTATTTAAGTTTTTTAGATAAAATAAAATCACTTATTAAAAAAGCTCCTATTTAAAACTAGAATAAAAATATTTCCTCATAAATCAACTCATCTTAAAATCGACTAACTAAAATCAACTCCTTCCAACTCAATCCAATCGTGCACGCCTCACTCCGTCCTCACATTCGCAATGCACATCCACACACTTAGCGCTTTCATGCGTACATGCGTTTTACTTTATCCACTTTTATTTTATTCACAACTCACACACTCACTTAGCGCTTTCATGCGTTCAGGTATGTTTTATCATTTCCGCAATTTATCTTACAGCAATTTACATTACCGCATTTATATTCTCGCATCGCATTCTGTCCAAAGGAAAAACCTACACATGATTCAACGCTTGTGTGTAGTGCATATCATTTGCATCATTCTCCCCTACGATCCTTGATCCCATTCAAGTCGATCTTCTAAGTTAGATCCTACCCCATAGGAAGGACCGTTATCTTTTACAACTTAGATACAAACAAATACAACTCAATTCCAACATTCAAACATTAGAGAATGAGTTGTTAATCATCTTAAGCGAGATAGAATCTCCACCCCACATCAATACAATCAATTCGTAGGGACTTTGCCTTAAGAGAGATAGAGGCGTACTCGTCGATCAATATCCGAGTACTTGAGCCCTTCTCTTAAGACGATGCAAAGACTATTTTCCTACAATTTGTGGCGGTTAAATCTCTCTTAAAATGACAACTCACCTTTTCTCCTAAAATTAATCAACCAACTACCCTAAACCCGTAGGAACTTTGACCACAGTCAAAGAACTCCTCAAACCCTTTAGGGGAACTACAGATACTCTGATTCTACTCCCGTAAGGATATGTAGGCATAAGATGCGATATCTTATCGAGTATACTTAGGGAAAAAAAACCTAGGTCTTTCAACCATTAAGCAGATAATCCTTAGCAATAAAACAAACATAAAACAAGAGGTTCTTGTAGAGTACTACAGAAACTTAGGATGCTAGCACCTTCCCTAAGTTTAACCAACCCCCGAACCTATAACTCTCTAGCTTGCATTTGCATTGCATTGTGAGAATTTCGATCTTTATCCCTTCCTTTGGACAAATCAAAGTTCGGTTTCAAATGAGTTAAAGATTCAAACTAATCAATAGTTTGGTATCCGATTTTCACCGCAACAGAAATGGCGACTTCACAGGGGAATTCCAGTGGGTTTCCCTAACTTGTTTTGTTTTTATTTGCTTATATTTGCTTAATTGTTTATTTGTATAATTGTTTATCTTTTGCTTTTGGGTTGATACCTTTGAGTGGTGAGACAAAGTCCTACACCCGGACTTGAGTGAACTTAAGATAGGATAGTGATATGTTCGACGAGGCTTATAGGGAGTTGAATCCCGACCAAGTTGACTTGAAAATCACGCTCAGTTGAGACCCTTTCCAAATGGTTCGGTTGAACGAGTAATCGTGAAAACTTTTACTATTTTCGATTGGAGTCCGTGATACTGAGGACCATAGTTACCTTTAACCCCACTTTGGCCTTTATTAGGATGTAGTGCAGGACTATGAGGGAGTACTCCCGAAATAGTGCTACACGATGCTACACTCAAAAGAGGTTCTCTTGAGAATATTATTAACCACCGAGTACTTGGGAAGTTGATAATATCCAAAAGATGGGCTAATAACTTTGGGAACCTCTTAGAACCTTGTTCTACAGGTACAATCAACCTTTAGTCCTTATCCTTTGGGAATGGGTATACCTTTGGCTCCATGCTCGTTGTAAACCTAGGGTCTCCCTTGTCTGTTTACCTTTGTGCCCTTATGTGCTTACTTGTGTTTGTTGCATTCATAAAGCATCATTTTGCATTGGTTTCATGGGGTTCCTAGTTTATTTATAAACATTATAGAACCAATAGGGATTACAAAAAAAACATTTTGAAATATTCTTTAAGAGTCCTAACTTGGATGACCTAAGGAAGTTAAGGGCACTAATTGAAGAATCAAGAAAACTCAAAAGACAAATATAAGAGGCCTCAATTATCCTTGAAGATTAATAAAAGTTCAAAGGACTTTCATTAATATTGAAGATCCAAGGCTTTCTTCCTTCCTTATTTTCCAACAAGAGATAGAGGATTTATTTTCCTCTATCACATTACTTCTTAGAAGACGATTATGGACCACTCATCTTCAAGACGATCCGGTTAGAGAAGTATATCAACAAGCACGATGAAGGACTTCCTTAGGGCTTTACTAGATTTTATTTTGCTATTATGTTAGGACTCTCACAAGAATATTTATTTGTAATCAATATAAAAAAATAATAAATGGATTTTCTTTGGTATTCTGTAACATTTATAAGAACTTAGTCCCATGAAACCTTTCATTTTCTGCATTTTGCATCCTTCATTTAGCATTTTGCATATGCATGTGTCTCTCCTCTTCCGTGGCTCATTTCGGTCTTCTGTCTTGTCTTGTCAGCTGACATCTCGACCATCTGACCAAGCTTGAAGTACTACCGAAGGATAGTAAAGAGAACGAAGGATATGGATTCTATAACTGGTTTCAGAGTAAGGACTAATCCGTTATTTGATCTTCCCTCCGACGACAATGTTTAACAAGTGGATGTTCCTACCCAACTTCAGCCTATGCAAGGAGATTCCTAGTTTCCACAGCCTGTGCCGAATCTTCTGAATGTTCGTACCAAGATGAAGGTGGATGATCCTGGATTGATAGCAATGGAGAAAGAATTTCTTGATCTCAAAGAACCATTGAAAATGATGAAAGGAGCTGATGCATCTGATCTGGATGCTCATGACTTATGTTTAGTTCCAGGCGTAATTATTACTCCGAAGTTCAAGATGCCTGTCTTTGAAGTTTATAAGGGTGTTAGTTGTCCAAGATACCATTTGACGATGTTTTGTCGAAAGATGGTTGCTTATGTTGGCGATGACGAATTGATGATTCACTGCTTTCAAGAAAGCTTATCTGGGGCATCCCTAATATGGTACATGAAGCTACAAAGGAATCGAATTCTGTCTTGGAGAAATTTAGCTGATGCTTTTGTGAAGCAATACAATTACAATTTGGATATCGCTCCAGACAGTGATCAACTGGAAGGAATGAGTAAGAATGAAGAAGAACCTTTCAGGGGATACGCGCAACGATGGAAAGAGTTGGCAGCCCAAATTCATCCACCACTTCAAGAGAAAGAATTAAGCAAGATGTTCCTAAGAACGCTACCAAACTCTTATTATGATAGGATGGTAGGCGTTGTGCCATTAGATTTCTCCAAAATTGTGGAAGTTGGAGTAAACCTCGAGAATGCGCTCAAAAGTGGAAGAATTCAGGATAGCTTGAATGGCCAAGCTAGAAGAAATTTCAGTTGATGATTCCCTAGAGGAAAGAAGTGTTGATGTTAATGCAGTTTGGGATTCCTCTCAAATCCTACCAGATCCGATTTCGGTACCTCATCCTCAACATCAGTATGTAGCACCTGCTCGACGCAAGCATCGACTACCTCATAAGCGAAGGATGACATCTCCAGATCAACATCAAGGTCGACAAGTTCGAAGACAGTTTCAGAATTAGAAGACACCTCTGGATATTTCGGAAGAAGAAACTCACTGGTTTGATCTTATTCCAATGACTTACAGTCAGCTTTGGTCCTATTTTGCTAGAAACTCGGTAATGACACCCAGAAAGACGAGAATCATGAAATCTCGTCCACCGTGGTTCAACTTGAACGCCAGCTGTGAATTTCATGATGGAGTGTTAGGGCATTCGATTGAAGAGTGCAAAGTTTTCCAAGAGAAAGTTCAAGAAATGATAGATAACGAAGTACTGACTTTCAAAGGAGTAAACCCAGTCATGAATGGAATACCGTTATGCTGATATAAGTGAAAACTCCAGAAAATACTGAGAGGCGCTCATCAGCTATTTACTTCATTTGCTTATGTGTTTTATTTCTTTGATTAAAAGCATAATTGGCATGTAAGAACATGTTATTTTGAATAAGTAGTGCAATAAATGTTTGTCTTGAAGAAACCCATTCGTGGTCACTCAAATTTTTTTTATATACAACTTATAATGCCAACTTTATCCATTTTTTTTCTCACTTCAGTGAAGAATTGGAAGGAGAATGACGAAGTAAAACGCAAGGTCTCCTGATGTATCCTTTTGAATAAAACCCTACTGATGATGTAAGGCATTGTTTCAAACCTCCTAAACACCAGAAATATTTAAACTTCCGTGAACCTAGATGAAGATTTTGTTTCTTTTCCCAAACCAAAACCCTCATTATAACCTGGGGCAGGGTATAAAAAAACACCTTTCAAAATTTGGGTGGGCACAAATATATTTTAGCCTTTCATTCCTTTGCTTGCCAATCATAAACTAAACCCAGATACAATCCTCAAAAGTCCTAATTGAAGTAAGGTTTAGTTTGAAAGCGTACTTGAAGGGATATCGTTTCCTGACTCCTATGAGCCATGCTCAATTTTGTTGGCATTATAAAATTAGTTTGTATCCTAACCAGTGATTTCGGTCACTAGTTATTGAGATGCCTTTTTTCAAAATCTCAAGACAAACGTATGTTGCATTGATAAATTCAGAATTAACATTTCTGACTTGCTAATCTTGTTTGATATCTTAGAAAGATTACACATAAGCATCAGTAATAGGTTTATTTTATTGGAACTTAAAGACTTTGCTGACCTGGGGCAAGTTTGTTTCCAAGTGGTTTGTTCTAATACAAATTTTTGAAGACTCAGATGTACCGTCAATCAGGGCCAGTTACGTCGAGATTCGGTGAATCTCTCCAAGAGTTTGAAAACAGTGGGACACCATGTTTTCTGAAAATGCCTCTTTAAAAACTCTTGATTCTCGTAAACTAGGTGACTTGGGGCATTTGAGGATTGATTTGACAACTACCATTATGCAACTCATCAAAACTCTCCAACACAAATACCGGTGAACATTCGTAAACTTCACATTTCCAAAGAAGTAGATATTAGTAGATTCCTCAGTGGATCTTCTACAACACCAGTCTTCTCCAGCGAAGCGGATGTTTACTTTATCCCCATCTAAAGCTCAACTCTGACGTGTTCAACAGCTAAAATGATACAGATTTCTCATTTGAAGAGGATATTTATTTTATCCCCTGTAAAACTTCAGTTTGGGTATTTCCATCTACAGTTTCAACAAGAACCTCCCCAACGAAATGGATATTCATTTTATCGATGAAGATCATTTTCCTTATCTTCAACAGGACAACCTTTCAGACTTATCGAGATGATACATTCTCAAGTGGAATGTTCTCTATTCCCCATATGAGTTTTAAGGCCTTGAAGCAGGATTGTGATCCCGTATCCAGTTCTCCATCTACCCCTAGTGGTACTTTTATCTTCAAAGATTGGTCGGATGTTCGCTTCGAGATGTTTATTTCATCTCCGGTTGCTTCTTTCTTTTGTTTTGTCAGCATAAGCATACGCATAGCATATAAATAGATGGCATGGCATGTGCATTTTGCATCTTTGTGTCCGTTCGTTCTGTCGCTTTGGTCGTGTTTGTCCCCGAGTGGTTGGCCGCGTCTTCTCCTTCCAATTAGAGTTGTCAGCCCTAGGCAGAAAAAGCGTCATATTTCTATTTCCCCACAAAGTTCGATCCTCGTGGAAGACGGTTATTTTAGTACATCCCATTTGAGTTCATACCTCAATGGTCGAGTCTTGCTTGACAGTTTCTCTTCAGTTATTTCTTGAATCGAACTTTGGTCCTTGGCAATCACATTTTGGATATCTCCAACTTTTGACTATGACTTAAGCGTGCATTTACTTTGCACTTTGCTCCCCAAGAAGAGTCTCTATGAAGATCATCATTGAAGACAAGTTACTTCCCCAACAATATTATCAGATTTCCTCGACAATTTGCATCCAGATTGTAAGCAACCTCTTTATTTGAGCAACTCGTTTTGACCTAGATCTTATTCAAAACGACAAAAGGCAATCTCCTCAAGACAGTTTGTCCATCCCCAGTGATTATCAACTTGGTAAATGGAAAACCTTACAGATATTTCTCTTTATTTGAGAATTTACACATTTTTGCAACAGCAAGGATGCACCTCAGGAATGTATTCCCTAGTGAGTTCATTACACAAGTTTATTTCCATCAAGCGACATCTCCCCAGAGAAGTCGAGGAAGTTTATCACATTAGTCTCTCTTTATTTGAGAAGACATACTTACAATTCAACCGGCTCGCATCTCTCCTGAAGATCCCCGGTGAAGTTTTACAATCCCCAATACATTACAAATTACAATCTACAAAATTCTACAATTTACAATACATTGTGGCTCACAGCCAAGAAGTTCTACATTAACATCTACAATCTACCATGACTCTACAAACTACAAAATCTACAATCCCCTATGAAGATGCTCTCACGAGTTTTCGTCATTTCGGGCAGAGACTGAGACCAGCTCATGGTTCCCATACCATGACGCTCAGGGAGGTTCTACATCCTTTCGAACATTTATTCAAAGACATCTCTTTTCCTGGATAATCTCGGCAGTAGATTACCAGTAGACCTCGGCAATAGGTAGTTCTATTTTTATTTCCTGGAAAATCTCGGCAGAAGATTTCCAGAAGACTTCGACAGAAGTATATCTCCAGCAACTTCAATATAGAATCTCGACAGCAGATTCCCTACAAATTCTAACAGTAGATGATTTGGCAAAAGTATTCTCGATTAATGTTACAAGTCTCCAGTAGACTTCTCCAGCTGATATCTTGAATCAATTACATTTGACATATACAGTAGATTCCTCAAGAGGATTTCTCTTCCAAATTCTCCACAACATATTCACAGACACTTTGTGATTGCCAATCTTTCCCCGTGGAGTCTCCTTTGTTCAGCCTGTTCTTCCCACGTGTCATGTCTAGTTGTTCCCCTGTGATGTCTTTTTCTCATAGGACCCGTGTCTTGCATTCTCATATCATTGCATATCATATGCATTCGGTGGTATCCTAGGGCCAAAAATTCGTGCAATGTTTGTATTTAAGTCCCTCCTATCACGTCGAGACGAAGATTTCAATCTTCATGTCTCCGGATAGAAGTAACTTAAATATGGGCATCTGTCACACCCTAACTTTTGACCTTAAGATCCCACTCTCCTATGTGCTTTATTTCGTTTTATCTTTTTTACTTTGATGTGCTACTAACGAGTGTGTGCAGGCTTATTTCGCTTTAAGGACGTCTCAGGCAGTTTTTATGAAGATTTTTGGTCCCTTTTAAGTCTTATCTTTAGCAAGGAAGGTTTGTCAAGACAGGATTCGTACATGACTTAAAATCACGGGCTGTTGGTGGTGTTATTTGTGTTGTGATGGCAAATTTAACTTGTTTAACCTTGGATACGATTTGTGGCATTTCGTGAGGATATGTGTGGTCTCAAGGCTTTTGTTCTCCTATGATTTGGCTCAGAGTTTTAATTTCAACTTTCACAAATGATGTGTGGAAGGTGTTCATACTCTTAAACCACTCAAAAACTCCATTTTCCCAAAAGTCAACTTTCAACCAAGCAAAGTTTGACCTCACACACAAAATCAAAGAAACCTCTGTTCAGGCCTGTTTTGATCATTCTAACCCTCTATACACCTTTGGTATATGATGTACCAACTGTCCATAACTTAAAATAACCTCATCCGCATTTACTTTGAGCTCTGTCACAAGTTCCTCCCATTTCTTCAAAGTGCAAGGAAAGGTTGCTTTCATCAAGATATTGGTTGGACAACTGCTAGAGGTTTTTCAAGGTATTCCCTGTTGCAACAAGCTTTCTTGGAGGTCTACAAGAGGTTGGTAGTTACCATCCCTTTCATTTCTGTCATAAACATATTGGACAGGCTTGGTGTTTAAATGCAAAATGTAGTCTATATACAAATCTGCCAGTTTTGTTGTTGGCTTTGATCATTGTTATGTCTAAGTTGTTTGTTAACCATTTTATGATGTATCTTTGCACCTAGGTCATGTTTGAACTCTAGGAGTTTTTTAGTTCACAACTGTTGTGCCTGTTTGGTTGGAATATCAAGTTTGCTTTCATGAACATTCTGATGTTGGTACTGTTTTAGTTCAAAATAGGATGTTGACTTGTTTTTTAGCATCTTATGTGTTTGTGCCTAACATGATTTTTGAAATGCTTGATCTTTGCTGCTTAAGTCTAGCATAGGACAGTTTCTGTGATAGATGTATGTGTATGCCATTCTCAAGCCCGTTTCATTATTAATGTGTCCTCATGTGTAAATTTTCAATATGTGCCATTCTGTTTCAAACTTGATTGCAACCACTTCATGCTTTAACTGTTGTGAAAGGGAATATTGTTGAATGTTGTCAGCATTGTCATGTTAGGATTCACAGTAGTGTTGTTATAGCTATCTAATTCATGAACAACTGCCTATGCAATACCAAATTTTGCTGCTATGTTTGATCTGAAACTGTCCAGCCTACACTTAACTCTTTACTGCATTTATGTTTGCATTTTGATGAAACTTCTTGATTTTGATTCAACAACTGATTTCTGTTTTGTTCAAAACTGTCTCAGCATGTGAGTTATCCACTTATGACCAACTTATGCTAAACTTACCACATGTTACTTTCATTAAGACTGCTAGTCATATTAGGCATACAATTGGTATTTGGTTTCTGTGTAGTCCAGGTTGAGTGTGACTTGAAATTCTGCATGTGTAGGTGTTGCTTTTGTGAAAGCATTATTGTTGACATTCATTATGTACGCTGTTGAAACATGATTTTGGGGGTGATTTGATTTTCTGGGTATGACTGTTGTGAGGTGTATCAACCTACTGTATGTGAATGTTTCAATTGAGAATTTGCAGTCTTGTTTGTTTCAATTCATGCTTTGAACTAGTAGCCATTTGATGGAGTCATGTATCATGCTGCATTTTAAAACTTGTTCTTCATTCCCAAACGGCCTTGCATTTTCAATTATGTTTGCAAAAGCATATCAATTCTTGTTTCAATTTGTTTCTAATTGATCTTTGGGTCTAGAATCAGTAGTTAACATGATTAGAGTTTGTGTGTGATGTTTGCATGATCTGAACCTGCCTTGTTTATGCCATGACCTCCCTTATTACATCTCAACTTCCATTTTGCATTTTCTATCGAGTTCCTCTTTATGTGCATGATTTCGAAAAATTGTGAGCACCATTCTTCTTCCTTGATTAATTTCAAATATTTTAGGCTTTGAGTTTGTGAAATTTGATGATGTTTTGATGAAGTTTGAATCCAATCCGTTTCCACCCTGTTTGCTTTGATTTTGGCCCAGATTTCTTTGCTTTGTAAGGTTTAAATGTTTTTATGGGTGGCTTAATACACAGATGTATCGCCATCCCAGTGGTTAAACCTTCACTCTGTCATACGCCTTGCACTGCCTAAACCTGGGTTCGATCCATTGTGGAGATCAACCTTTTTTATTTATTTTCATATTATCCATGTTTTTCATACTTTGTTATTCGCTTCCATGACATAACATGTGCGCGCTGCTAGGTGATTTGGCTAAGTTTTGGGCTGGTATTCCAACGGTGGTGGGTTCAACACCCACCAGGCGCCTCTCCCATCTTTTTATCACTAATTCCTTTGTTTTTTTTATTTAATTGTTATTAAATCTCTAAAAATCATAACTTCTTCATTTTTTGTTATTTTTGATTGGTTCTTTTTGCAAATATCTTGTATTTGTGCATATTTTCATATGGTACATTAATATTCTAAAAATCTCATTTTTGAAAACAACTTTGCATTGAAAATGTTCATGCTTCCTTTAGGGTTTTTACCCTCCTAATCTTTTCAAACCTTTGATTTATTTTTCTTAAGTTAGTTGTTGTGATGTGAGTTCTATGTTTGCCAACCTTTGGGTATGTAATTGAAATTACTTTTTTGCTTGTGAGCATCATGTTAGATTCATCTGATTTCCATCCCCATGAAGTTTTACTTGTTTGCATTGGTCGTTACCTTCATCTTTGTCAAGATATGATTAATTCTTTACCTTTCATTATGTCTTGTAAGAATTCATCCTTGCTTGATATTGTAATATGCTTGCATGTTTTGGTTGTGACCATCTATTTGATTGAAATCATTGATATTGTGATATCCTTATACCATGTTTTGGTTGTAACCATTCATTTTATTTGAAGTATTTTCTTATTGTAATATGCTTGTGCATGCTTGGTTGTAACCATGTCTCTTGTATTCATCATATTTGAATGTTTATGCTTTTTTAAGTTTAGTTTCCCCAAGTGATGGAACTCTTTAGTTCTCATCCAAGTTGCATCCCCTTCTATCCTTCCAAAGAAAAGTCTCTCTATTGACCTTTGGGTCATAGATAGCTCATTACTCTCCCTTGACTTTGTTAAGTCATCCATACACTTAGTTAAGTTAGAACCTATCTATTGGACTTTGCTTAAGTCTAAGAAGCCTACCCCTTGATAGGAGTGCTCTTTCAATTAGAACTTAAAATAGAGCTTGTTAGCTCTATGTAAGACTCATGGATATGATTACTTACTTCCCTTTCTTGAGTGTTCAATATAGATCTAGAGAGTTTTCTTAAACTCTACACAAGCATTGTAATGTTTGTTCCCCTTTTGAACCTTGATCATAATCAAGTGTTCTTCAACCCTAGTGAGGTGAACTACGATTGCTCTGATTCTATCCTAGTAAGGATACGTAGGCAGAGGACGCGATGTCTTTGCAAGCAAACTTAGAAACTATCCTTAGGTCTTAACCTACACCCTTTTACCCAATCCCAATCCATAGCAAACATTTAGAAAACTTAGCATACAAACAAACAAAAGGTTCCTGTAGAGTACTACAGATGTTTAGAATGTGAAATACCTACCCTAGGCATAACCAACCCCCGATCCCCGAATCTCTTAGCGTTGTTGTTACATCGCGCAAAAGGTTCTTTCTTTCTTTAGACCTTTCCTTTGGATAAATTAAAGTCTGTTTGTGAATTTAAGAATTAAGATTCAAGTTAATCAATAGCTTGGTATCACGATTCTCACCGCGACAGAAATGGAGACTCTGCTGGGGAAGCTTAAACTTGAGGGTTTAGCCTATTTTGTTTGATTATATGCTATATTTGTGAATATTTTCTTAACATGTATATTTGTCAATATATTTGTTTGAATGTTGGATATTGGGTACTTTGAGTGGTGAGACGGTCCTATACCCGGACTTGAGTACAGTTATGATAGGATGGTGGTATATTCAAGAATGCTTATAGGGAGTCGATTCCCGACCAAGATAACTTGAGAAACCACCGCTCATATGTGTTGCACCCCAAAATTTGACCAACCGGTTCCCACTCCTGGTTTACGTTTCGATTCATTTTTTGCATTCGCATTCGCATATCTCATGCATTGCATCTTTCATAATCATACTGATAATATCGGGATTACAGCCTGGTTTTCACCTGTCGGACATTTCAGACCAGTCCAGATAATCGGAGTTTCATTTTCGAGAAGCTGGGCGCTCCTCGGTGTTTTCAGCTTATACTACTGTTCTTGAGGGTATTTCGGTGCTCGGGGTTTACCGTCTATTCCCGTCCGGTCTCGTGTTCCTTTTATCGGAGTTGTTCGCTTTAATAGCATTTTTAGGATTTTATAGAATCTTTCTAGATATTAATGGGGTTTTACTAGCATTTAAATAATAATTTTCGTATTAAATAGAAATAGAATAGTTTTTTAAATATGGAGTTTAATAGTTTTTAGATATTAATAGTTTTAATAATAGATTTTAAAGTTTTTTTATATAGATTTTATTCTTTTTAGATAATTGTAGAAATTTTAGATTTATTTGTTTTAGTTTTTAATAGATTTTATATCATAAAATGTCTCTTTTAGTTTTAATTGTTTTTTAGTATTAATGAATAGTATTAGAGTTTTAATAGAATATAGTCTTTTTAGATTTTCTTTTAATAGTTTTTTAATATAGTTTTAATAGAGAGTATAATAGGTTGTTAGATTTATAGTTTTAATAGCTTTTCAGATTTTAGTATATGGTTTAGTTAATCAGCATTTTAATTCATTTTTGTTTTTTTTATTAGCTTTTAATTAGCATTTTCGTTTTTAATTGTATAGTTAATTAGTGTTTTATTTCTTTTTTGTTTTAATTAGCTTTTAATGCTCTTTTTTTCGTTTTTAATTAGTAGATAATTAGGTCTTTTAATTCATTGTTGCTTTTGTCAATTAATCTGTTTCCTTTCTTTAATCACGTTTAAGTCCTTAATCAGAGCTTAGTTAATTAGTGGGCCATTATCCAGTCCCAAAGCCCAGTCAGAGGTCCACTATTTGCCACTTGTCCTTTAAAAGGAGGTGCCGCGTGTCGCTACTGCGAAAATCGGCGCCGGCATGACAGAAGAGTCGCCACCTTTCGTTATTTATCCCTCAGGGCGGGAAAGGAAACGATCGGGAAAACCTGACGAAAAAGGTATAAGACAAGGTCGTCGCAACCATTGTCTGGGTTCGGGAGTCGGTTACGCAAGGGGAAGGTATTAGCACCCCTCACATCCGTCGTACTCGACGGGATCCACGCTTGGTGTTTATAAGGAAAAGGGTGTGTTTATCTATCTACGCTAGTGGTCAGTCTGAAAAGAAAAGAAAAGGATAGGACTCGACAGAACATACGCTGTTCTGGGCCTACGTACTCCCTCGTGCAATGGGAAAGTCAGAGTCAACGTAGTTCGACTACCTACGTCTAGACGGGGGGAAGGTTGCTCGCTAGGACATCGCATCCTGTGCCTACGTACTTCCACACGGCATGGAAGATCAGAGCAAACGTAGTTTGGGCTACGCACGACACAAGCTGTTCAAGTGTTTTTTATGGGAAAATGCACCTTAACCAAGGGTTTTCACAGTCCAGAAGGACAAAATGTTTTGATGTTTGTTCAAATCTTTTGACGGAAGAAATGAATTCACTTTTATTTTATCCTTTATTAAGTGTTTTTCTGTTGTTTTGAGAAAGGAAAGAGACACCCTAAAACTATGGTTGAAAAGGGGAATCTACCTAACGTTATCATGCCTGGTTAACCAACCTAATGTCTATCATAACTCCTCCACAGCAGAGAAGTTAGAGCTCCTAAGGGATCATGGCAAAAGCGCTAAACAGCAAACAGGAATCATTGCAAAGTAAAGAAATACTGGAAATATGCATGAATGCAACAACCAAACAAGCAAGGCACAAAGGCCACACACCACAGAGGCAAGGGAGCTCAGCTCTACCAAATACCAGCAAGCAAAGCCACTCAATAGCAATCAAGCAGAAGGAGGACCACCTCAACTTCTCATGCACACAAACAGGCTTATTTCTAAGATGCACCTATCTCAGAAATATCTATATGAACCCCTAAGACTAATGCAGCACATCACCACACAAGTCAAACAACACAAAGAGAAGGCTAGCCAGCCTGGCAAACTCCTATCCAAAAGCAAGAAACTACCCCTGAGCAGGACCCCTAGACAAAACCAAAATCAAACCCCTGAGCAAAAGCCCTACACAAAACCTTAATCAAAACTCTAAGCAAAGCCCTAAAGCAAAACCCTACACAAGAGAAATCAATCCCAGTCTTCAAGCTTCAAGACAAGCTTACCAAAGAAAGGGAGCTAAGTAGGCAGACTCATAGAGCCTTCCTCAGGAAAGTACTAGGAGGCTTCTACTTAGGAATCATATCCCATGTGGTTCAGCAACTGTGAATGGTTTACATTCCTCCTCAGGAGAAACTAAACTCACATGAAGGCTCCAACATCATTGGATATTTAAGAAATCCTACATGAACTAAGGGAACTAAGTGAACAGACCCATAGTGCCTTCCTCTGGAAAATACTAGGGGGCTTCCTGTAACACCCCACTTCCCGTATTAAATAAAATATAAATATTATAATAATAATCAGAGTTTTCACCAAAAAGTGGGATATCACATCTCCAAATTTTATAAAAATACTTTATTCATTCTTTTCAAAATAATACAGCGGAATTTGTTTCATAAAGTAAAATACATCAAAACATGATACGTCACAGGATTTCAACACGTTTGACATAAAACAATTACAACACCCATATCCCGTGTTACGTATCAGAGCATCCTAGACTCGACGGTCACACCAATATCCAAGCTAGCTAAACACCTGGATTATCTGTACTTCCGAAGAAGCACAGACCACAACAACAACAAAGGGGTGAGAAATAATGATCAGAATATAATGGTAATGTAATACATGTAAATAAGGTAGTAAAACACACCAACACACCAATATTCACCCCCAACAACTCCATATGACGAACCTACTGTTCAAATTACAATATAGCATATTATAATGCAAATATGCAACTCAACATCATGCATGCGGTACCGAGTCATTGGTTCATTCAATCGAACCTGGATAGATCACTTACGCTCCTCCTGAGACATGATCTATCCCCCACCATTCTCCACAAAGGAGTACGGATGAATCACTTACGCTCCTCCTGAGACATGATTCATCCCACCAAAACACCATGATATGCACACACCAATGCATAACTAATATATTTAGGCACTCAACGTGCACACGATCCTCCTGATCATATCATCATACACCAATACACATATGTACAAATATAGTTACTATCAACACTGCAGTAACAACATATAATTTTCCCCAAAGCTATAATCATGGTCATTACCCACACTACAGTAACAACACAGAATCTCACCAAAACTCTATTTATAGTTACTATCAACACTGCAGTAACAACATATAATTTCACTAACATCACCATAATATATATACACCAAATTCACCAATACCAATCAACAATTCATCAAAGTCAGGCATCAATTTATCATCAGCAACAATAATAACAAGCATGCCAATATAAAACTTCATAGATCGGAATTTTCCTACGGGGTTAAGGAATCCCCTCTACTCTATACATGTATATACCATCCCAAATCAAGTTTCTCCCCCCTTAGCTTGTTAATCGGTCGATCGATGAAAGAACCCTCCAAGGTTTGGCCAATTCTGATTTTCCCCTGTATCCTTCATTCTTTGCTCCCTTTTCCGTTCTCTCCTTTCTATCGTTCTTTTTCCACTTTCTCTAACTTCTCACAATGTATCGTAAAACTACTAATCCCTCACGTTTCTACTTTAATTCTCTAATCCCAATAATAATAATAACTTAATAATAATAATAATAATAAATAATAATAATAATAGTAATAATAATCCTATTATTATCTCACCAAAATAATAATAATGTTAATAACTTAATAAAATAATAATAATAATAATAATAGTAATAATAATCCTATTATTATCTCACCAAAATAATAATAATGTTAATAACTTAATAAAATAATAATAATAATAATAGTAATAATAATCCTATTATTATCTCACCAAAATAATAATAATGTTAATAACTTTAATAAAGTAATAATAATAATAATAGTAATAATAATCCTATTATTATCTCACCAAAATAATGATAATGTTAATAACAATAGTAACTATAATAAATATAATAATAATAATAATAATATTTCCACCAATATCAATATTATACACTATATTATTATATTCACCAAAACACCACCAATAATCCTCCCATATCAGGGACACCCACCAATAATAATATTCATACCGATGATAATAATAATAATAATAATAATAATGATAATAATAATAATAATAATAATAATAATAATAATAATAATAATACCACCAATATTACTATTAACTATTATATTATTATCTCCACACCACCAATGATCCTTATATATCAAGGATACTCACCAATCACATACCAACACACCCCACCTAAGGGCACACCAACATAAAATAATTAAATTAACACCAAAATGACTAAATAAATAAAATGGGTGTTACAACTCTCCCCCACTTTAAGTATTTTCGTCCTCGAAAATGACCTGATGGAACACTTCCGGATACGCTTCCCGCATCCTTCATTCCAACTAACAGGTCACACTGCCTTCTGCAGCACCTCCCCAAGTTACTTTCACCAAAGATATCTCCTCCCTTCGGAGTTGTTTCTCGCTCGTCCAAATGAAATAGCAATGCCTCAACAATCAAATTATTTTCACTTGTACATCATCCACCTGGTTCAATGTACTTTCTCAACTAAGACACATGAAACATATCATGCCAATTCATAGCGACAGCAGGAAAAACGGTCTAACATGTTACTCCTCCCATGCCTCTGCTGCGCCACTCTGATACAAACCACAGAACACGGTGCGAACTTCTGAGACTTCGAAGCTCGACCAACATCAGTCACCGGCGTGACTCTCCAAACATGTCTTTCCTTGGATCCTCTTGATCTTTTCATCCATCTCCACATAATTTTCAGGTCTGAGCACAACACTCTCACTCGACCCATTCCAACACAGTAGAGTCCTACACTCCCTATTTCACCAAGCCACATATAGTGCCATTCCGACACTAGGATGGTAACCGTTATTATAGGTAACTCAACCAACGGTAGTTAATCATCCCACAATCCACCTCGATCCAATACCCAAGCTCTCACTAATTCTCTACAGACTCAATAGTTCTCTCTGACTGACCATCGGTTTGCGGATGGTAAGTCGAACTCAACTTCAACTTAGTACCCGATGCTTCCTCTAAGCCCCTCCAAAATCTCAATATAAACCTCAAATTCCCATCTGACACAATATTCGTCAGTATCTCCTCTAACTTCGCCACTTACCCAATATGCATCTCATATATCCACAACGTAGAATAGTTAATCCACTAACAATAATCCAAATTAAAATTATATCTTCCCAATTCTTTGGAAATCTCAACACCAACTCCACGAAAATACTATCTGATTCCCACTCTGGAATATTCACGGCTGCATCAGACTCAACAGTCTCTGATGTTCACTCTTCAAATTTCGGCGATTCTAACCAGCATATTCAACCTCAACCACTTCTCTCCTTATCTATGGTCACCAAAACAATCTACTCAAATTCGGTTACTTCTTCATAGCACTGGGGTGGATATTCCATCTACCCCAATGTATTTCTCCACGAGTACTTCTACTCCCCTCAACAACATCTGGTACACATACTCTATCATAACACCTCGTGGTATTATTTCCACAAACCCGACAATCCACTCTTCGACTCTAATTTATCAATCTCAACTAATTCACTACTCAACCCAGATTTCTGACTTTCTCGATTCTTCTCAAGGATATCACTAGTCAGATCTTAATAATAAAAGCTTAACTCCATAAGAAGTATCCTTACTCACAAAGCGCATATTATGAAATTTCTCAATCGGTTCTACCTCTTTTCACCATCATCTTCGGTATGCACAAACATTTCCAACTCACCGCATCATCTACCACATCCATTTTACCCAAAGGGTAATTACACTCAAAGTCGTAATCCTTCAGAAATCCTAATTATTTCCTCTGCCTCATTTTCAACTTTTTCAAATCAAACAAACACCTTAAACTCTTAAGATCACCAAACATCTCCGATCTCATCTGAACTTTCGAAGCCTCCGACTCTGGTACAACCACAATAGCAACCAACTCTAAATCATTGGTCGGATGGTTTCTGTTACACACTTCGAGTTGCCTTTTGCATAACTGAAACTCGCTGAAGTTGTCTTTAGCAAATCCCCTAATTATATCAACAAGCATCACAAACACCACAATTATTTCTATCGGATTCGGCAGAACTTTCCTTACGGAAGTATATCGCCGCTCTCTTTCTAACACTGATAACTCCAGTTCCTTATGCTCAACATAATCCTCTATACTCTTCGAATACCTTAAAATATCATTTATCAACACAACCATTGCCTTATATAAATAATTAAAGAAGATCCCATGCCAAGTGGACAAACAAGTTGTGAGTTATAGCGGGAACACATACCGTACCGCCCGTCCTTACCACAACATTCAAACACACTTCATCAATAAATAGATTAAATCTATGTCAATACTTCACCATCTCATAGATAATTTCAATAGCTTTCCAACACTTCGAACCGGGCGTCATTTCGAGTTACGGTTCTCCCGTTACGACAAAAATACCACAACAACATTTTTCTGCTCAGGGCACTTCGCCAGGCGAATCTCGGCGAACATGACAGTCCCGAAATTCTATTTTCGACCGTTACCTGACTTCCGCGTGTCCGATTTCGATTCCGTAAAAAGCTGCGATCTCGGAATTCAACGTATAACCACAATTTCATACTTAGGAGGCCGTCAAACACACTTTCAATCTTTAAATATTTTAAAACCCGATTGCTTCCAATCTCAACAGCAGATCGTGGAGCCTCCTATTACGATACCACTTCGACCTTCGACACCACAACACAATAATTCTACTCGCGATCTCACGAACACGGAAACTCACGTCCTTCAATCAATTGATCCATCAAATCATTAACTCTTGGAAGCGAACACTTATCCTTGACAGTCACCTTGTTCACTTATCTATAGTTCACCCAAAGCTTCACAAAACCTTCTGTATGTCTAACCAACAAAATTGGTGCACCTTACGGTAACACACTCAAACAAAAGGACCTCTCCCCCAGCGGGTATTCAAGTTGACTCTTCAACTTCTCCAATCCCAACGTAAACATACAATATGGAGTCATCAATATCAGACTCGTCCCAAAAACAAAATAAACGTGTAAGCTTTACTTCACACTCCGATAGTAAATCGCTTACTTCCTCAGGGAACCTCCGGCAATTTCAACAAATTGAAAAATCCCAATTTTCTCACTTTCCTTCTCATTCGAAGGTTTCGTCAAAATAAACGTCTCAACACCGTATTACGCCAACTCCTCAAAATAATCCCTTAAGCACTTAGCTTAACTCAGGACAATTCATTGCTCACGCCACACAAGCTTGCAAGACACGTCTATCCCATCCAACACAATCCCGTCTACTATTAACAAGAGATTAAGGGTGATCAGTTCCTCAATTTGTTAATAGACAACCGAAATCATGATGGGGTACAAACCATCTTTACCAAACTATGATAGCATTCCTCAACACACTAAGCCACCACACTGTAGCATTCCGGAGAATTACACACTTCTCCCCCACTGGAATCATTCCTGCTTCTGCAGACAAGGTTAGGAAATAAACACGTACCGACAGTGTTTTCACACACATGTCGTATACTAGGGATTTAAACCACAACACCAGGTTAAACAACACACAGTGTCCATCCCAAAGGACAGACTCAACTCAACTCAACAACACTGGCCGGACGGACCAACCAGGCTCTGATACCAATTGTAACACCCCACTTCCCGTATTAAATAAAATATAAATATTATAATAATAATCAGAGTTTTCACCAAAAAGTGGGATATCACATCTCCAAATTTTATAAAAATACTTTATTCATTCTTTTCAAAATAATACAGCGGAATTTGTTTCATAAAGTAAAATACATCAAAACATGATACGTCACAGGATTTCAACACGTTTGACATAAAACAATTACAACACCCATATCCCGTGTTACGTATCAGAGCATCCTAGACTCGACGGTCACACCAATATCCAAGCTAGCTAAACACTTGGATTATCTGTACTTCCGAAGAAGCACAGACCACAACAACAACAAAGGGGTGAGAAATAATGATCAGAATATAATGGTAATGTAATACATGTAAATAAGGTAGTAAAACACACCAACACACCAATATTCACCCCCAACAACTCCATATGACGAACCTACTGTTCAAATTACAATATAGCATATTATAATGCAAATATGCAACTCAACACCATGCATGCGGTACCGACTCATTGGTTCATTCAATCGAACCTGGATAAATCACTTACGCTCCTCCTGAGACATGATCTATCCCCCACCATTCTCCACAAAGGAGTACGGATGAATCACTTACGCTCCTCCTGAGACATGATTCATCCCACCAAAACACCATGATATGCACACACCAATGCATAACTAATATATTTAGGCACTCAACGTGCACACGATCCTCCTGATCATATCATCATACACCAATGCACATATGTACAGATATAACATACACCAACACCATATAAATCAACCAGATAGTAAACAAGTTCATACTTTAACACCAAGATATAACATATCCCACCACCCGGGGGTACGCGATCCTACTGATCACTACATACATATACATCAACTAATTGTCCACCAGTCATTATTACGGGGAACATGTACTATCACCGAGTACACAAGTTAATTCTCACAGTCATCATTCATACATGGCATCAAGGCCAAAGGAATCACACAAGTCCAGAGCTCAAGGCCAAAATATCACAACACTCACATTCTGGTTCTGCTACGTTCGCTGACATTCGCCAGGCGAAGCCCCGTAGCGAACCCTCGCTAGCATTCGCCAGGCGAACCTGCTGGCGAAGACCCCTTTCCACCATTCGTCAGGCGAAACTTCGCCAACACTCTATTTATAGTTACTATCAACACTGCAGTAACAACATATAATTTTCCCCAAAGCTATAATCATGGTCATTACCCACACTACAGTAACAACACAGAATCTCACCAAAACTCTATTTATAGTTACTATCAACACTGCAGTAACAACATATAATTTTCCCCAAAGCTATAATCATGGTCATTACCCACACTACAGTAACAACACAGAATCTCACCAAAACTCTATTTATAGTTACTATCAACACTGCAGTAACAACATATAATTTCACTAACATCACCATAATATATATACACCAAATTCACCAATACCAATCAACAATTCATCAATGTCAAGCATCAATTTATCATCAACAACAATAATAACAAGCATGCCAATATAAAACTTCATAGATCGGGATTTTCCTACGGGGTTAAGGAATCCCCTCTACCCTATACATGTATATACCATCCCAAATCAAGTTTCTCCCCCCTTACCTTGTTAATCGGTCGATCGATGAAAGAACCCTCCAAGGTTTGGCCAATTCTAATTTTCCCCTGTATCCTTCGTTCTTTGCTCCCTTTTCCGTTCCCTTTTCCGTTCTCTCCTTTCTATCGTTCTTTTTCCACTTTCTCTAACTTCTCACAATGTATCGTAAAACTACTAATCCCTCACGTTTCTACTTTAATTCTCTAATCCCAATAATAATAATAACTTAATAATAATAATAAAATAATAATAATAATAATAGTAATAATAATCCTATTATTATCTCACCAAAATAATAATAATGTTAATAACTTAATAAAATAATAATAATAATAATAATAATAGTAATAATAATCCTATTATTATCTCACCAAAATAATAATAATGTTAATAACTTAATAAAATAATAATAATAATAATAATAGTAATAATAATCCTATTATTATCTCACCAAAATAATAATAATGTTAATAACTTTAATAAAGTAATAATAATAATAATAATAATAATAGTAATAATAATCCTATTATTATCTCACCAAAATAATGATAATGTTAATAACAATAGTAACTATAATAAATATAATAATAATAATAATATTTCCACCAATATCAATATTATACACTATATTATTATATTCACCAAAACACCACCAATAATCCTCCCATATCAGGGACACCCACCAATAATAATATTCATACCGATGATAATAATAATAATAATAATAATAATAATGATAATAATAATAATAATAATAATAATAATAATAATAATAATAATAATAATAATAATACCACCAATATTACTATTAACTATTATATTATTATCTCCAGACCACCAATGATCCTTATATATCAAGGATACTCACCAATCACATACCAACACACCCCACCTAAGGGCACACCAACATAAAATAATTAAATTAACCCCAAAATGACTAAATAAATAAAATGGGTGTTACACTTCCACTTAGGAATCATATCTCATGTGGCTCAACAACTGTGAACGGTTTACATTCCTCCTCAGGAGAAACTAAACTCACATGAAGGCTCCAACATCATTGGATACTTGGGAAATCCTACATGAACTAAGGGAACTAAGTGAACAGACCCATAGTGCCTTCCTCAGGAAAGTACTAGGGGGCTTCCACTTAGGAATCATATCCCATGTGGCTCAACAACTGTGAACGGTTTACATTCCTCTTCAGGAGAAACTAAACTCACATGAAGGCTCCAACATCATTGGATACTTAAGAGAGAGGTGAGAATAAAGAATGAAAGACACTCATAGTGCCTTCCTCAAGAAAGTACCATGAATTTCCCTCAAACCTCAGGATCTCAAACCTCACAGAAAGAGAGCAAGCTCCTAAACTAGGTCTTCAATCCATGCATCCTTGCAAGCTCCATCAAATCTTCATCCAGCCTCCATCTTCAAGAAGAAACCACAGGCCCTCAAACCAAAAGAAACTATCTCTGAAGTTCAACCACAGTTGAACTTCAAAGTCAGAAGCCCTCAAGACTTCTCCTATTCTCAGGCTCAAACAAAAATAGCAAAACAACTTCTAAAAATCCACCAAAAATCTAGGGGAAACCTACATGCCTCTATAATCCCAAGATCAAATCTCAAAGCCTAAGTCAACTTCTAAGGCTACTAAACAATCCCTAACATTGAATGGTCAAGGGTTAACCAGCAAGGTATGAGGTCTCTACTCTCTAACCCTAAAACAACATCAATTAATTTCTAAAAAATCTATGAAAAATCTACGGGGAGCATGCATTAGTCTAATACAACATACTAAAAAACTAAAGCAAAATTCATCACCAAATGAGAGAAATAAAATCAACAAGGCAGACACATCACAAATCAATTACTCAATACCAATTAAAATGCAAAAAAATGCAATAAAAATGAAAATGCATGATCAAATTAATATTTTTGCACCATAAAATCCTAAATTGAACTATGAATCTATAGAAAAAAGAAGGGAATTAATTGGATCATCCTACTATTTTTTATGAAATATTTCCTAACATGATACAAAATGAAGTTAAAAAAGAAAATAAAACCAGGGGGGGTGCACTCAGCAAAACGCCTCAGTTGTTTCTCAAAATTGGGCCAGGAGGGGGGGTGCGATTAGCACTTGCAGCGAAGGCCCAGTTACAATGTATTATTTTCAGCATTTCACAGCCCCCAAAAGGGGGGGTATGGCGAGTAAGGAGGGGGTAGTAATATCAATCTCATATTGGGCCTAGCCCGATCCAAACCCTAACCCAATCAAGCAACTAACAAAACCACATCCTCACCCAAAAAATTGCTCACTGTTCATCTACCACCAGAAACCCTAGCGGCGCATCTCTCCCTCTCTCAAGCTCGCTCTCTGAAACACTCTATCACCCAAACTCTTCACCAACTTTCGTTCAACTTCCCTCCCCACAGAAATGTTCATCAATATCCACCACACACTAGACCGTTCAATCTTTCAGTTCAAGCTACCTCCCTAACCTAATATCGTTTCACCGTCTAACACCTCAAACCAAACCAGTTTCCCAGCTAACAACCTAAAAACTACTAAGATGACGAGTTCAAAGCAAACCTGGAAGCGTTATGAAGCTGACGTTGATTTCTGGACGCAGCTGATGAAGATTAATAAACTCGATAGCGATCTTGACATTCTGGCGACTGGTTGATGCTTGAAGAAGCTGAAGACGCGTGAAAATCTACGAATCTGGAAACTGGACGAGGAAGATCTGAGGATTTGATGAACGTCGTTGAAGTCGTTTGAAGATTGCTGACAACGAAGCTGTTGTGAAGTTGAAATTCTTGACGAAATGAGAAAAATCTGACGGATGGATCTATGACAAATGGTAAACCTGGTGAAGATCCGAGAAGAAGTGACGAACGTTCTTGGCGTCGTTCTTGATCTTCGGGCGATCTTGAAGGACGTCGTTACTGAAGCTCAAGAGAGGAATCACGAAGCACCAATGAAACCTGGAAACGAACTCGGAAGATCTTGGATCGAGCCTTGAAAAAGAGATGACGGCGATTGTTTCTGCTGGCGATTTCGCGATGAAGACGGATGCTGATTGAAGAACTCCGGCGAATTCTGGAAAACAAGTGACGAAAATGACGATTGTTGGTAAATTCCGGTGGAAATTTGACGTTTCCGGTAGTTCTGACGGTGGCCGGAGATAGTTACGATGGTCGGAGACGGTTGGTCAGGGCGGTTGCATGGCCGACGACCATGCATCCGGTGAGGGGTAGTGGGTGGACAGGTGGCGAGAGGGTCAGACGCGTGTGAGAGGGTAAGGAGAAAACGCAACACGTGGCCTGTGTGCTGGCTGTGAGAGAGAATGAGTGGGTTATGACGTGGCGAGATGTGGGAAGCCGAGAGAAGAACGGGTGGCGTTGTACTTATAGGACACGTGGCTGGACTTTGGGCCCCACATAAATGGATACCTGGCCCATTAATTCAGGCTGAGGACTAAAACCTGATTTACCAGACTAAACACGTGATTAAGGGACTTAAACTGGACTATTAAATGGATTAACACGTGATTAACTTGGATTAATGCTGACTAATGATGATTATGGCTGTGATTAGTATGATGCTGAACGTGAATTAATGAAATGATATGGGGACTAATAAAAATGAAATGAACTAGTAAACTAATCCTAATTATTTAAAACTCTAATTAAAACTAAACACAATTAATATTCTATTCCAATTAAAATCTATTAGCCTATATTAAAAACATCTATACTATAAAAAACTAAACTCTATTATGTTAAGAACCCAAAAAGGGAATTTCTATTAAAAACTATTTAATCCTATTAAATTTCTATTAAAATCTATGCTATTTATTTAAAAGAAATTCTATTATTCTATTAAAACTATAAAAAAAACTATTAAAACCTATTAAAAAACTCTATAAATTCTAAAAAATGATTTAAAGCTATTAAAAATATATAAAAAAAATCTATTTAAGTTCTAAAAAATCTATAAAGCCTATTTAAAATTCTACAAACGGCTATTAAATCCTAACAAAATGCAGACAAAGGCAGATAACCAACATAAAAGAGCGCGATACCAGATCGAAGTAAACAGTAAACCCCGACACCAAGAATTCTCAAAAATCACTGTGTAAGCCGAAAACACCCAGGAAGCGCGTGACTTCCCAAAAATAACCTCCGATTATCCGAACCGGTCTGAGATACCTGAAACGCGACAGCAGGGCTGTAATCCCGATAAAATCACCATGATTGAGGAAATACACTGTATGCAGTTTGTGAATGCGAATGCGAAATGCGTCGAAACATCAAGCCAGATGCGGGACCCGGTTGGTCAAATTTTAGGGTGCAACACCGCGCGTAGTACTATTTTTTGGAGCCACTTCATCACTCGTGCCAGCACATAACTCCACTATCCCTCTCTCTCTCCCACGTGTCTTCCTCAGCCCCTCACCACTCAGCCACGCGTCCTCACCTCTCTTCCTCTGCATGCATGGATGCCACCTGCTCCTTCACCGTCCTCCCTCACCGGCCGGCATGCAAATGCCGGTGACCACCGTAACAACCACATAACCGTCGCCGGAGCCTCCGTAACGGTCACCGGAAAACCAAAAAAACACCAGATTCTTCCAATCTTCATCTTCTCCGATCCAAATTCACCATCTTCATATCATTTCACCAGAAATCGTATCATCTTCGTATCAACCTTCAACCTCAAGAACCTTCATCAGCGAATCTTCATTATTTCCAGATTCATCCACTTCCGATCAGCCTTCATCAATAATCACCAGAACTCGCCGGAAAGTTCAACTGATGTTCATCACCTTCATATCATTTTTCCAGAAAATCACTTCAAGATCAAGAACTTCATCAACTTTCATCAGTATCTTTTCCAGGAATCCATACGCGCTCAAGAATCTTCATATCATTAATCTCTGGATTTCACAAATTTCTTCAGAAATATCAAGAGCGTTCATCAATAGAAGCTTCGATATTCAGCGTTTCTTCCAGATTCGTCAATCTTCAACGGAGGTCTTCAGCAACGTCCATCAAGTTGCAGATCTTCCTCGTCCAGCTCCAAGATTCGGAGATCTTCACGCATCTGGAACCTCGCCATCCTCATCGTGTTCCAGAACTAGTCCTCCTCATCACTTCTCCAAGTTTTCGCTATGAACTGTTTTAACTTGTTTCTTTTGTTGTTGTTAGCTGAAAAACTAGGTTATGTGTTTGAGCAAGATTAGGTTAGAATCTGAGTTGATAGGTTGGTGATGTAGTTTGTGTGGAATCTGGGTTGGCGAAGGGTTTGAGAGGATCAGAGAGGGAGGATGGAGAGGGGGGAAGGAGCGTCGTTAGGGTTTCAGTAGGTTGAGGTGAACAGTGAAGGAGGAGAGTTTAGTGACTTAGGGTTTTGTTGCTGAAGTTGAGTGGGGTTGGATTCGGGCTTAGGCCCATTGTGGTTGTTTGCTGATCATCTCACCTGATTTCCCATGACACCCCCATCTTTAGTGTGAATTTAGTTTGGGACATAGGACAGAATTGCTAATCGCACCCCCAAATTGGAGGCCCATTGGGAACCAAGGCGAAATAATTGCTATTTGCCACTCTTTTTTTCATTTTTCCTTGTTTTTTTTTCTATTTTGTTTTCTGATTGGGTTGGGCTTAGCGCATTTTGATATTGGCACCCCCCCTGAGCCCAATTCATTTCTGAACTAGATAAATTGCTATTTACCACGCCTATTTCTCTTTTTTAGCTGATTTTCATTCTATTTCATGTTTGCATATAGGTTAGTAAATAATTCACAATAAATTGAAAAATGATCATTTTTGGATGGGATTTTTTTCCCTAGTTCCCTTAGGACCTCTAGAAAATTGTGAAATAATAAAAACATTAATTTCATACATTTTATATTGTTGGCATATTTTACAATATTATTGCTTTTATTTTACATTTGTTTAGTACTTAATTTTTCTGAATTTAGTATGAGATATTGGTGCATGATTTTTGATTGATTCTTGTGAGGTTGATTATATTAGGGAAGCATGTACCCTTAGGAGTTTTTTTATATTATTGTGACTAAAACTTAGGTTAATTTGAGAGGTAGATAGGAGAGGTATCAGAATTAGGGTTTCACAACAATTAGGTGCAGTTTAGGGCATAGTTTTGGGGTTTAATAGTTGATTTAGGTTATGGGATCTATATGGGGTATAGGGTATATAGTTAGGTTCCCTTAGAAATTAATATAGGATTTTATAATGAGTTTTACTATTTTACTTGATTTTTGCAATTTGGTTGATATTGGTGTGTTTCCCACTTGGGATGTTGCTTTGTTTGTTGGGTTTTGGGCATTTCAATTGGGCTTGGGGCTTGGGTTTTGCTTGTTGATGCTTATGAAGACCTTGGATGATGATTTAAGACAAGGGATAGAGCTTTATGCATGAAGATTCCTCTCCTGGAAGATGGTTTGTGAAGACTTAGGAGATAGGAAAAATAGGGAGAGCCTTAGATTAGAGTGATTTCTTCTTACAAATATAGAAAGCATCTTGTGCTTCTATTCCTCCCTATGACATAAAGTCCTTCTAAGGTATTCACATCCCTCCTTTGGAGGGATAAGTGGCTTATTCTGGAAGTAGAACTTTGAGGGAACCTTTCTCTTATAATGTTAAACACTTATAGGCTTCCTTTGGTTGTCAATAAGCTGTTTAGCATTTCAACTTAATCTGTTAAGTGATTCTCTCCTGTGAGTGCTTGCCTTGAAGATATAAGTCCATTGAAGATAATAAGTGCATTGAAGATTAATGAAGAGGAAGCCTGTACTTGTCAAAGTTGGATATCTGTTGAAAATAGGGTTTTGCTGCTGTTTGAAGCTGTTTATTTGTTGGGGTTCATTGCTTGCCAGAGCTGGGGTACTTTTGAAGACAGGAGCTTATCTAAAGCTTGGGGATCATCGAAGAGTGAAGATGGGGTCCTGCTTGAAGTTGTTACTATCAACCTGATTGTTGTTAATCAACTGTAGCTGTCAGAGCTGATGCTGTTTGAGCTGCTTACTGTAGGAGCTGGTGTTGCTGTCAGAGATGGTGTTGGATTTTTCTGTATTGTTTGTTGGCTTGTTCAGCTTGCCCCTTAGGTTTGAAGTGAAGTTGTTTCACTTTTCCTATTGTTTTCCCAGGTTCGAGGTTGAGTGGGACTCCCTTGCCTCGCTTGTATTGCTGCATCTCATGCATTTTACTGCTTACTGTATATATGTTGTTTCTTTTTCCGTTTATCCCCTAGGATCTCTGTTTTTCTCTGTGCAAGAGAGAAATATGACAGACATTAGGTGTTAACCCATGCATGACAACATTAGGGTAGTTTTGATTCCCATTTTCAACCCTAGAATTTTAGAGCGTCGTTTCTCTTCTTATCTCAAAACAACTCAAAAACACAGTAATAAGGTTAATCGATGTCGTACGTTACGAGCCTTAAGCTATTTGAGAAAGGGTTGATGGAGAGCTTCTTTCCAGTAGTCTGGATGCTTAGTGTGGTACCCTTTGGGTGACACGCGACGTAGTCACTCTCAAGTCATAGTCTCTAGTGCGTCAGAGATTGAAAACATCATAAAAAACAGTTCTTGCGTAAAAGACTGAAAACAAACATCAAAGTGTCATTTTTGTCCGCTTGGACTCTTAATCAGGAGAAAACCTTTTTCAGAAGGATAAAAGATAAACAGACAAATCTGTGTCTTCCGTGGCCCGAACTACGTTTGCTCTGATCTTTCATGCTGTATGAAAGTACGTAGGCATAGGATGCGATATCCTAGAGAGCAACCTTTCCCGTAGGTAGGCGAACTACGTTGACTCTGATTTCTCGTTCCAGACGGAAATACGTAGGCATAAAGTGCGATACTTTGTCGAGTCATTTTCTTTTCTTTTTAACCCCGACCTTTAGTGTAGATAGAATAACAATCCGTACTAGAAAACAAGTGTGGATCCCGTCGAGTACGGTGGACGTGAGGGGTGCTAATACCTTCCCCTTGCGTAATCGACTCCCGAATCCAGGATTTGGCTGCAATGACCATTCCTTTCCCGTTTTTGCGTTAGGTTTACTCTGAGCGTTTCCTTTCCCTCTTTTGGGATAAATAACGCACGGTGGCAACTCTTCTGTCATAGCCGGCGCCGATTTTCGCAGTAGCGACAGCTGGCGACTCTGCTGGGGACTCCAACGGTTCCCTACGCGAGTCAATCCTAGCGCTTGTTTTCCCGTCGTGGGTTTTGTATGGATTTATGTTTCTGTCTTTACTTATCCGCATTTTATTGTCAGCTTTATATTGTTATTGCTGTTGAGGGGATGGGGTGATCTATTGAGAGATAAGCCGGACCTGGGCTTGAGTGCACCTAGATTTAGTTGTGGAAAGTAGTGGGCGCGTGCATGCTTTGCATGTACTAGTGTCCTGCAAAATCCATGCTCGGACGAGGTTCTTCTGGT
This sequence comes from Lathyrus sativus, assembly GCA_963859935.3. Taxonomy (NCBI): domain Eukaryota; kingdom Viridiplantae; phylum Streptophyta; class Magnoliopsida; order Fabales; family Fabaceae; genus Lathyrus; species Lathyrus sativus. Next base: position 150,943,374 of record OZ012737.1, read on the forward strand.
TGACTTCTTTTTCAACCCTTAGGGTTGAGGGGGTTGTTGGTTAGTTGGATTGTCGACTCCGGGGACCAATCATTTGGAAGTTGGCTAAGTGAGGCCTCTTCAGGACATGATGATGCCACACCTTCTGGGTATCGTATCATCAGTCTTGAAAGTCTGTGACGCCAACGACCGCATAGGATGCCATACCTCATGTCAGTTATTAGGACACCTACCTGTGAGAGGGATTGGGGCATGCAGGTAACTTGACCTCCAGGTTACCGGTTTTCTTGATTGAGGTTCAGTGGTGTTTGAGGACAGTGTTATTGGGCCTTTTGAGACCAGGTTTTGAGCAGTTGGTGGGTCTATTTGAGACCAGCATGGTGGATTGGGCTTCTCAGCCATGTGCACTTGATCGCTGTTGCATACTGCATTGTTGCATACTGCATTGTTGCATACTCATCCTGCATATCATTAACGTGTGTCTGTGCTGCAGGTGCATTTTCATACCTCTGATTCTAGTTGACCGGACTTCTATCTACTGATATTATGGATACCCTGAAGAAGACTGTTGCGTACAAGTTGCCTACCCCAGATGTTTCTTCTTTGCTTGGTTTGATATCTCTAGCTGACGATGATGTGAGGAGAAGCTTCAGGAAGAGCTATGGGAAGTTACTTAGATTGGTGTATAAACCATCCATGTATGAGCGTAACGGATTGTACACGCTAATGCAGTTCTATGATCCCCCGTTGAGGTGTTTTACTTTCCCTGACTTCATTCTGGCTCCGACTATGGAGGAGTATGCTGAGATCTTAGAGTTGACCATCCAGAACAAGGTACCTTTCATTCACATGGACGCTGAGCCCAAACTGGAGGATTTGGCTCCTGCTTTGCATTTAGACTCTTCAGAGCTGCTGTTGACCTCGCGGAATGGAGTGTCTAGTTTTTCTCTCAAGTTCTTGGTTGGGAAAGCACAATAGTATACCAAGAGTGGATGTTGGACTGTGTTTAATGCTATTCTTGCTCTGTGTATCTACGGCATTGTACTTTTCCCGTACCTGCCTGACTTCGTTGATCTGGATGCGTTTTATATATTTGCTTCAGGCAATCCTGTGCCTACTTTGATTGGAGATTTCTATCACTCACTGCATTATACGAACGAGAACAGGAGGGGCAAGAACGTCTCTTGTTGTGGGCCTTTACTGTATATGTGGTTTGAGAGTCATCTACCCAAGAGGGGTATCTTCGCTGAGTCTGCGGATACGGTGGATTGGTCTGAGCATCTGATGGGACTTTCTTCAGAAGACATTGTCTGGTTTAATAAGGATTTGCTGGGATCTGTGATCATCTGTAGCTGCGCCGGATATCCTAACGTTCCCCTGATTGGGAGAAAAGGGTGTATTAACTACAATCCTTCATTGTTGATCAGGCAATTCGGGTACGCTTTGAAAAACCCTCCGAAGGAAGAGGAAGTACAGGAATCTCTGTACTTCACAGGTGATTTGAAGGGAGAACTACTATCCAAGCTTCAACATGCTTGGAGAAACATCAACAGAAGGGGTAAGCCATTGTTGGGTAAAAATGATTATCAAGCTTATGCCCCGTACAAAGCCTGGATCCAAGATAGAGCGAAGCAGGTGCGGATGCCGTTTCCTGCAGTATTACCTCCTGCTTCCCCCGTGATTGAGGAGCCAACTACTGTGCCTATTGAGAGGTATGAACAGGTTGTGAAGGAGAAAGAAGAGCTAGCGAAAGCCAATGAGAAGCTGGAGGAAGAGCTAATGCAACTCAGGAGCGAAAGGAATGAGGCCGTATATTCCTCCGAGCAGCAAACCAAGCTGGTGAATCAACTAGGCACAGAATTGACTGAGCAACGGAAGAAGCGCGAGCGATTGGGGATAGATTTCAAGAGCTCTCATGATATGCTGGAGTCTAAAAAGAAAGCACTTGATATAGCCTACCGGGAGATCTCTGCGTTCAACAAAACCTGGAACGCCACGCTGACCGGCAATAAGGAAAGAGAAGGTAAACTGAAGCTGCGGATCTCTGAGCTGGAAGGTCAGTTGAAAGCTAGCTAGAAGAGGTTAGAAGAAGAGGTTACGCGGAGGTATGATGTCCAGAATTCCTTAAACAGAGTTATCAAGCGCAAGAAAGAGTCTGCATCCCAGAAACGGAAGCTAGAAGATTGCTTTGGGGAAGGTGTTTGGGAGGAATCCATTGGTGATCTCCAGCGTGTTGTCAGGCAAAGAGACTCGCTCGTCGAAGGGTTGCTTGCTCAGCCAAATCATCCCAAGACTAAGAGATTATTAGAGGAGTACCAGGCATATGGTCGCACTTGACTATCTCATGTATTGATGTGTATGCTTTATTTGCACTGTGCTGGCCATCACCAGGATTGTTGGTTGAGGTCATGCCTTCCTATTGTACGCCCAATAATATTGTATTCCTGACTTGACGGGCTTTTCCGCAATATATGAGATGTTTTCCTATGATTGGGTTTCGAGCTTCTTATTGCTATCACTGTCACTACACTGGCACTTTGGCACTAGAATCAGGGGTTGATCTCCCTAACGCACAGACACATATTGCATCTGCATATCCATTTCGCATTGCTAGTTACTTGTTGAACTTGTATCTCATTTCCTGCACCTCACAGGTTTTCCAGGGTTGACGACCAAAGAGTTCATCGCTTCAAGCAGAAACAGCTGTAAGAAAGATAATGGATCAAGTTCAGAATGAGATGCAGGAGATGCGCGGCAACATGACGTAGTTCATACAAGCAATGGAAACCATGACCAAGGGCCAGGAGCAGCTGCAGGCTATTATGCAACCTCTGATTGCACGGGCTAATGATGGTACTGTTGATATCACTCCTAATGGCCAGGGGTTTGGATGCCGACTTAAAGAGATAGACATGGAGCATGTTCAAGCTGAGTTAATTGAAGTTTGAGGCCAACTGGGGCAATTCATGAAGGACATGCACGCGCTGCGCTCGAATCAAGAGACGCTCGAAGAAGAGAATTACCAATTGAAGGCTCAGGTAGGATTGATGGCTGAAATATTGATGAATGGGCTCAGAAGAGAATGTGAGCAAATGTCCGAAGCTGCGGTTGGTTTACTTGCCCCACAGGGGTCGGAAGAACCAGTGCCCAGGCATGATAGGCCTAAGAGACCCTCTACACAATTCGAAGCTCTGGATTCTCCTCGTCGACAGGCGCGACTGATTTCTTAGGATAACTCAAGGGGGTATGGTAAAAGGATGAAGTTCTCTGGCAGGGTATTTGATGAGATTCTGGTGGATTATGATCAGTTGGCGCAACTTTTGTTCCAATTTCAACTGATTAAACCCCGCACTTTGGCGCCATTGACTGGGCAGCCATCGCCAGGCTATGATGTGAACGCCCATTGTGTCTTCCACGCCGGTGCACCAGGGCATAACGTCGCGGACTGCAAGTCGTTCAAGCAGAAGATTTAGGATTTGCTGGATGAGAAGACAATTGGGTTTGTGTCGGGCGGTATAAAAGTCTCAGGGACCGATATTCCTATTTCCCCACCGGGAGTTGCAAAAGGATCGAGGCATATCCTGGAGTCATCAGAAACTGAATCACCATGTCCACAACAGTTGCCAATGTCGGGGTTGAATTTGAGGACGACAGTGCATGAGCCTAAGGAGCGGGTTGATCAAAACCAGCAGCGCATGAAACGCCGGTATCCGACTCAGCGAAGAATTCAGGAGGGGAGGCCAAAAAGGGTGTTTGAGGCACCTCCATCAACGTATGTTGAACTCTTTCAGACCTTGTTAGAGTTGCACCTTGTTGAAAAGAGAATGTTGGCCCCACCAACGGGCGCACCTCCATTTGGTTTCGACGCCAGTAAGCATTGTGAGTTTCATTCTGGGGCACCCGGACATGATATTGAGGGTTGCCACGCTTTCAAGCATAATGTCCAAGATTTGATCGACAGCAAGGCTATCAGCTTTTCTGATAGGGTCCCCAATGTGGTGCAGGGTCACGGACAAGCAAAGGTCGGGTCGATGAAAAAGGTTCCTAAATTTGGTCGGGCCGGGGGAAGTAGGTCAAGACAGCAGCAGACTACCTCCAACAATTGTTTCTGAGGATGGTTGACTCGCCAATAAGTCAGGGTGCAAGAAGTTCGGTTCTGAGGCACTGGCATTTTTCATGTTATCTTGTTCATGTCTTTGCATCTGTAGATGCCTTTCTGTTCAATTGTAAATTTCGTTTGTAAAACTTGTCGTTTTTTAACTGATATTGATAAATGAAATAAATATGCATGTTTTGAATTAATCCAGTCATGTTCACTCTTGTTGTTTTCATTTATTTCAAACGTTTGTTAAGTGGAATCCGGGGAGGATGACGAAACCGATGACGGAAAAACTTCCAATCGTATGCTCTTGGATAAAAAAACCTGTTGACGATATATAGGCATTGTTTCAAATCCACAAACACCGGAGATATAAGGAAGATAATCCCTTGTTAACCCCTTTGAGCCTAGTAGTAGGAGTTTCTTTCTGAAAATGAAAAACCCTCAATCTTAACCCGGGGCAGGGTAGGTGTCAGTTAATTTGACCAAGCGTTCAAATAACAAAACGAGTGTCCGTTCGAGGGTCAATCACTCCGTTATAGGTCATACCTAAAAAACCATGATGGTTAAACCTGGCCGATCAGGAGTGAAACAGTCACAATCTCTTTAACAAGTCATACGAGCCGAGGCCATACGATTTGTTAAGAAAAAAGAAAAAGAAAAATCGAAAAGAAAAAGCCCGCTAAGTCGAATCTTGAAAGCAAGCGACTTAGGCAAAAATTAGGGTACCCCGCTGGACTCCAAAAATGAAGAAATTCAAAAGAGTTAGTCCAGGCAAAAGTTAGGGGAAAACGAAAAAGCGAAGAAATGAAAAGCAAAAAAGGATCACGAAAGAAAATCCTCGGAAAAGAACGAAATCGTATGGCTACCGGTGCCCAAACAAATAAGAAAAGAGAGTGAATGTCACTTCGAAAAAGAATGATTTCTTGAACTATCACTCCACCTTTAATAGGTGAACGCTGAAGTCAAATTAGCTGATCATAGGATTGGAGAACATCACGAAGAATGGGTGGGTCGAAATAAATTTTGAGCCTATATCTTTCCTTATTAACCGTGAACCTGACCATGTTACAACCCGAAAAAGTCCTAATTGAAACAGGTTTAGTTCGAGAGCATACTCCGGTAAAGATCGCATCGAAACTGACTCCTAAAAGGGCTCCTCTTATCAGCATTAATATTGACAATTGATTCATTACATGTCGCAAAATTTTTTCCAGTGAACAGACTTGGATTTTAAAACTGTCATATGTATTGCATTTAATATATCCTTTATGCAGAACAACTAGTTTTACTTGCGAGTAAGCGCATGCAGCAGGAAAGTTTCCTACAGTGGGAAGTCTGATCAGGATAGAATGCAGAATGTCTGAATGTTTCGTGAGCCGGGGAAGGATATATCCGTTAATCCTCAGTGGGAGTCAGCCATCCAGGAATCAGTTAATCTGGGGCAATTAGGTCGAGATTTGGCAGATCTCTCACAGCTAGGGGGCATTGCTTCACGAATCGACCAATCAAGGGAAAAAGATCATTGCAAGACTAGGGCAGATCACCCTAAGAACAAAAGATTTTGTTGGGACGTCCTTTTGGGTTTGACGTGCAAAAACAGCTCATATCTAACCGTCAGGGTACAGAAATCGAAGAGCCTTTATCAGGAAGTTGGTGTCGGTTCAGGGGCAAGGTATTGTGAGGTAGCACCATGGCTAGCTTTTCCTTTCAAGACGAAGTGTTCAGATTGGGGCAGGTTGATTTTTGGGGCAAAATTCCGAGAAGGTGGATGGAACTCATGATGAAGAGCATGATTTCAGTGGATGTCATTCCTCGGCCAGGCGCGTCTTATCCCCAGAGAGTTGGAATGATGTTATCCTTTCCCGAGGGAGGGAATTATTTTCCCCAGAAGAGTATCCCCATGGGAGTGTCCACAGGATATCCCCAGCAAGACAGAATCAGTGTCCCATGCAGAGTTTATACTCCCTAGAGAGCCGAAGATGTGCGCATTCAATCCCCAATCGGGAGGATTTCCATGGCATATAACCGAGATAGTAAGTTCAGAAGGGTTATCCCCACCGAGGATGGTTTTCTTTCTCCCCACAGGTCGTCATGCCTTCGTCAGGATGATTATCCCCAGCGGAGTGGTAGTTCTGAGTTTGTAAGCTGTACCACGACAGTTGTCTCCCAGCAGGGTTGATTCTCCCCCAGCTGAGTTAATCTCCCCAGCAGGTGTTGTTCTTTCCTCCAGTGGAAATTGATGTGTAATCTCTCCCCGACAGAGTTGGTTGTATTTTCGGCATTTATTTTGCCAGAATACTTCGCGATATCCGTTCATCCCCAATAGGGTGGTATTTGTCCTCAACAGCCGTGTTGATGAAGCAAGCTTGTCAGAGCTCCCCAGCAGCCTGAACCTGCATTTGCATTTGCATCCATTATCATGTTTGCATCTACCCAGAAAACGCGTAGCATTTCCATGCCGTATGGAGCATTACGCCATTGCCAAACATACGCATTTTGAAACATAAATCAGGTTGGTTAACCTTTTGCTTTCAGGTGTGTTTCTCAACAGGAGTATGGGGTTCTATCTCAGATCTATTTCTAGATATTCGAAGTCTCGCCGTGAGACATATGGTGATGCAGTTCTTGTTATCATTCCCCACAGAATTACCGGTTGAAGTTTCTCTTATCCGACCAGCGGAGTGTTTTCTTCAGGTTCGCTGTCGCGACCGCATTTCAGGGTTTCATAAATCAAGATTTCAGAAGAGGTCACTTGTTGTCGAAACGGGTGTCGGGCAGTTATTTTAAGAATATCCCCAGTGGAGTTAGCTACTACCGCGAACAGGCTAGGAAGCTATATCCAAAATGATGTATTTTCCCGTATGAATCAGGCGGATGAACTTTCATGTAAATATCAGGCAGATGTGTTATGTTTTCCCGTAAGAATCAGGCGGAAGAACTTTCCTGTAAGTATCAGGCAGATGTGTTATTGTTATCCCGTAAGAATCAGGCGGAAGAACTTTCCTGTAAGTATCAGGCAGATGCGTTATGTTTTCCCGTAAGAATCAGGCGGAAGAACTTTCCTGTAAGTATCAGGCGGATGTGTTATTGTTTTCCCGTAAGAAGCAAGCGGATGAACTTTCCTGTATGTATCAGGCAGATGTGTTATGTTTTCCCGTAAGAATCAGGCGGATGAACTTTTCTGTATGTATCAGGAAGATGTGTTATTGTTTTCCCGTAAGAATCAGGCGGAAGAACTTTCCTGTAAGTATCAGGCAGATGTGTTATGTTTTCCCGTAAGAATCTGGCGGAAGAACTTTCCTGTAAGTATCAGGCAGATGTGTTATTGTTTTCCTGTAAGAATCAGGCAGATGAACTTTCCTGTATGTATCAGGCAGATGTGTTATTGTTTTCCCGTAAGAATCAGGCGGAAGAAATTTCCTGTAAGTACCAGGCAGATGTGTTATGTTTTCCCGTAAGAATCTGGATAATGAACTTTCCTGTATGAACCAGGCAGATGTGTTGTGTTTTCCCGTAAGAATCGGGCGGAAGAACTTTGCTGTATGTATCAGGAAGATGTGTTATGGTTTTCCCATAAGAATCTGGCGGATGAACTTTCCTGTATGAACCAGGAAGATGTGTTATGTTTTCCCGTAAGAATCAGGAGGAAGAACTTTCATGTATGTATCAGGCAGATGTGTTATTGTTTTCCCGTAAGAAGCAGGCGGATGAACTTTCATGTATGTATCAAGCAGATGTGTTATGTTTTCCCGTAAGAATCAGGCGGAAGAACTTTCCTGTATGAACCAGGCAGAGGTGTTATTGTTTTCCCGTAAGAAGCAGGCGGATGAACTTTCCTGTATATATCAGGCAGATGTGTTATGTTTTCCCGTAAGAATCAGGCGGAAGAACTTTCCTGTATGAACCAGGAAGATGTGTTATGTTTTCCCGTAAGAATCTGGCGGATGAACTTTCCTGTATGAACCAGGCAGATGTGTTATGATTTTCCCGTAAGAATCAGCCGGAAAAACTTTCCTGTAAGTATCAGGCAGATGTGATATTGTTTTCCCGTAAGAAGCATGCGGAAGAACTTTCCTGTATGTATCAGGCAGATGTGTTATTGTTTTCCCGTAAGAAGCAGGCGAATGAACTTTCCTATATGTATCAGGCAGATGTGTTATGTTTTCCCGTAAGAATCAAGCGGAAGAACTTTTTTGTATGAACCAGGCAGAGGTGTTATTGTTTTCTCGTAAGAAGCAGGCGGATGAACTTTCCTGTATGTATCAGGCAAATATGTTATGTTTTCCCGTAAGAATCAGGCGGAAGAACTTTCCTGTATGAACCAGGCAGATGTGTTATGTTTTCCCGTAAGAATCTGTCGGATGAACTTTCCTGTATGAACCAGGCAGATGTGTTATGATTTTCCCGTAAGAATCAGGCGGAAGAACTTTCCTGTAAGTATCAGGCAGATGTGTTATTGTTTTCCCGTAAGAAGCATGCGGAAGAACTTTCCTGTATGTATCAGGCAGATGTGTTATTGTTTTCCCGTAAGAAGCAGGCGGATGAACTTTCCTGTATGTATCAGGCAGATGTGTTATGTTTTCCCGTAAGAATCAGGCGGAAGAACTTTCCTGTATGAACCAGGCAGAGGTGTTATTGTTTTCCCATAAGAAGCAGGCGGATGAACTTTCCTGTATGTATCAGGCAGATGTGTTATGTTTTCCCGTAAGAATCTGGAGAATGAACTTTCCTGTATGAACCAGGCAGATGTGTTATGATTTTCCCGTAAGAATCAGGCAGAAGAACTTTCCTGTAAGTATCAGGCAGATGTGTTATTGTTTTCCCGTAAGAAGCAGGCGGATGAACTTTCATGTATGTATCAGGAAGATGTGTTATGATTTTCCCGTAAGAATCAGGCGGATGAACTTTCCTGTATGAACCAGGCAGATGTGTTATGTTTTCCCGTAAGAATCAGGCGGAAGAACTTTCCTGTATGAACCAGGCAGAGGTGTTATTGTTTTCCCGTAAGAAGCAGGCGGATGAACTTTCCTGTAAGTATCAGGCAGATGTGTTATGTTTTCCCGTAAGAATCAGGCGGAAGAACTTTCCTGTAAGTATCAGGCAGATGTGTTATTGTTATCCCGTAAGAATCAGGCGGAAGAACTTTCCTGTAAGTATCAGGCAGATGCGTTATGTTTTCCCGTAAGAATCAGGCGGAAGAACTTTCCTTTAAGTATCAGGCGGATGTGTTATTGTTTTCCCGTAAGAAGCAAGCGGATGAACTTTCCTGTATGTATCAGGCAGATGTGTTATGTTTTCCCGTAAGAATCAGGTGGATGAACTTTCCTGTATGTATCAGGAAGATGTGTTATTGTTTTCCCGTAAGAATCAGGCGGAAGAACATTCCTGTAAGTATCAGTCATATGTGTTATTATTTCCCGTAAGAATCAGGCGGAAGAACTTTCCTGTAAGTATCAGGCAGATGTGTTATTGTTTTCCTGTAAGAATCAGGCGGATGAACTTTCCTGTATGTATCAGGCATATGTGTTATTGTTTTCCCGTAAGAATCAGGCGGAGGAACTTTCCTGTAAGTACCAGGCAGATGTGTTATGTTTTCCCGTAAGAATCTGGCGAATGAACTTTCCTGTATGAACCAGGCAGATGTGTTGTGTTTTCCCGTAAGAATCGGGCGGAAGAACTTTGTTGTATGTATCAGGAAGATGTGTTATGGTTTTCCCATAAGAATCTGGCGGATGAACTTTCCTGTATGAACCAGGCAGATGTGTTATGTTTTCCCGTAAGAATCAGGCGGAAGAACTTTCATGTATGTATCAGGCAGATGTGCTATTGTTTTCCCGTAAGAAGCAGGCGGATGAACTTTCATGTATGTATCAAGCAGATGTGTTATGTTTTCCCGTAAGAATCAGGCGGAAGAACTTTCCTGTATGAACCAGGCAGAGGTGTTATTGTTTTCCCGTAAGAAGCAGGCGGATGAACTTTCCTGTATATATCAGGCAGATGTGTTATGTTTTCCCGTAAGAATCATGCAGAAGAACTTTCCTGTATGAACCAGGAAGATGTGTTATGTTTTCCCGTAAGAATCTGGCGGATGAACTTTCCTGTATGAACCAGGCAGATGTGTTATGATTTTCCCGTAAGAATCAGGCGGAAGAACTTTCCTGTAAGTATCAGGCAGATGTGTTATTGTTTTCCCGTAAGAAGCATGCGGAAGAACTTTCCTGTATGTATCAGGCAGATGTGTTATTGTTTTCCCGTAAGAAGCAGGCGGATGAACTTTCCTATATGTATCAGGCAGATGTGTTATGTTTTCCCGTAAGAATCAGGCGGAAGAACTTTCCTGTATGAACCAGGCAGAGGTGTTATTGTTTTCTCGTAAGAAGCAGGCGGATGAACTTTCCTGTATGTATCAGGCAAATGTGTTATGTTTTCCCGTAAGAATCAGGCGGAAGAACTTTCCTGTATGAACCAGGCAGATGTGTTATGTTTTCCCGTAAGAATCTGCCGGATGAACTTTCCTGTATGAACCAGGCAGATGTGTTATGATTTTCCCGTAAGAATCAGGCGGAAGAACTTTCCTGTAAGTATCAGACAGATGTGTTATTGTTTTCCCGTAAGAAGCATGCGGAAGAACTTTCCTGTATGTATCAGGCAGATGTGTTATTGTTTTCCCATAAGAAGCAGGCGGATGAACTTTCCTGTATGTATCAGGCAGATGTGTTATGTTTTCCCGTAAGAATCAGGCGGAAGAACTTTCCTGTATGAACCAGGCAGAGGTGTTATTGTTTTCCCGTAAGAAGCAGGCGGATGAACTTTCCTGTATGTATCAGGCAGATGTGTTATGTTTTCCCGTAAGAATCAGGCGGAAGAACTTTCCTGTATGAACCAGGCAGATGTGTTATGTTTTCCCGTAAGAATCTGGCGGATGAACTTTCCTGTATGAACCAGGCAGATGTGTTATGATTTTCCCGTAAGAATCAGGCGGAAGAACTTTCCTGTAAGTATCAGGCAGATGTGTTATTGTTTTCCCGTAAGAAGCAGGCGGATGAACTTTCATGTATGTATCAGGAAGATGTGTTATGATTTTCCCGTAAGAATCAGGCGGATGAACTTTCCTGTATGAACCAGGCAGATGTGTTATGTTTTCCCGTAAGAAACAGGCGGACGAACTTTCCTGTAAGAATCAGGCAGATGTATTTTCCCATATGAAGCAGGCGGATGAACTTTCCGGTATCCAGATAGAGGATTCTCCCGTGATAGACAGAATGTGTGAGTGGTGTTTCGATATTTGACAAAAGTATTTTCCCCAAGGAAGTCGTTGGGATTTCCTCGTGTTACTGTCCCCAGTAGAGTCCTCACCAGAGTCGTTTTCGGGTTGGGACCAACGGAGTTGGCTACTGCAGAGGTAGGCAGAGAAACGGTATTCAGATAATTTTCTCGTATGAAGCAGGCGGATGGATTTTCCTGTAATCAGGCAGACGACTTTTCCCGTACGAAGCAGGCGGATGGAGTTTCCTGTAATCAGGCAGATGACTTTTCCCGTATGAAGTAGACGGATGGGGTTTCCTATGGTTAGACAGATGATATGCCTGCATGGATAGGCAGATGAGTTCTCTGTGATTAAACAAAAATGATTCCCCAGCGAAAGCGTCGGGAGTTTTCCGTAATGTGAAGTCCTGACGTGGACAAGATTGATTACTCTTCAGGGACCATTTATCCCCAGCAGATATCTTCTTTCGGGTTGACGAAATGTGAGTCCTGACGTGGACAAATTGGCATTTATTCGTGAGTTGGCGGAATTTGGGTCCGGATGTGGATAAGGTTACTCCTGTGACGACAGAATCTCTATTCGTGTTGACGAATAGGTTCCTCTTCTGGTGTTGACGAGGTTAGCCCAATGGTGGACGGAGGTGTTTTTGCGAAGATAGTTCAATACCTGTGGCGTCACACAGGTGGTTGAGGTTGAAATCAAATTAGATATCAGATAATTGACCAGTTGTTGCCGTAACAACCAGATTCAGTTTAGTGGACGTTGCTTCTCGAGCAGCTTTGCAGTTTATCTCCACGGTTGGCAAATTTCAGGGTTTCTTTGGTATTCAACCGTCTCGTACCTCGAATGTTTGAAGGTCGTTCTCCCTTCAACCCTTCAGGTCCAAGCCGTTTGAATAGGGGCAGCTGTTGCACCCCAAAATTTGACCAACCGGTTCCCACGCCTGGTTTACGTTTCGATTCATTTTTTGCATTCGCATTCGCATATCTCATGCATTGCATCTTTCATAATCATACTGATAATATCGGGATTACAGCCTGGTTTTCACCTGTCGGACGTTTCAGACCAGTCCAGATAATCGGAGTTTCATTTTCGAGAAGCTGCGCGCTCCTCGGCGTTTTCAGCTTATACTGCTGTTCTTGAGGGTATTTCGGTACCCGGGGTTTACCGTCTATTCCCGTCCGGTCTCGTGTTCCTTTTATCGGAGTTGTTCGCTTTAATAGCATTTTTAGGATTTTATAGAATCTTTCTAGATATTAATGGGGTTTTACTAGCATTTTAAATAATAATTTTCGTATTAAATAGAAATAGAATAGTTTTTTAAATATGGAGTTTAATAGTTTTTAGATATTAATAGTTTTAATAATAGATTTTAAATAGTTTTTTTTATATAGATTTTATTCTTTTTAGATAATTGTAGAAATTTTAGATTTATTTGTTTTAGTTTTTAATAGATTTTATTCATAAAATGTCTCTTTTAGTATTAATTGTTTTTTAGTATTAATGAATAGTATTAGAGTTTTAATAGAATATAGTCTTTTTAGATTTTTTTTTAATAGTTTTTTAATATAGCTTTAATAGAGAGTATAATAGGTTGTTAGATTTATAGTTTTAATAGCTTTTCAGATTTTAGTATATGGTTTAGTTAATCAGCATTTTAATTCATTTTTGTTTTTTTTATTAGCTTTTAATTAGCATTTTCGTTTTTAATTGTATAGTTAATTAGTGTTTTATTTCTTTTTTGCTTTAATTAGCTTTTAATGCTCTTTTTTTCGTTTTTAATTAGTAGATAATTAGGTCTTTTAATTCATTGTTGCTTTTGTCAATTAATCTGTTTCCTTTCTTTAATCACGTTTAAGTCCTTAATCAGAGCTTAGTTAATTAGAGGGCCATTATCCAGTCCCAAAGCCCAGTCAGAGGTCCACTATTTGCCACTTGTCCTTTAAAAGGAGGTGTCACGCGTATTACTGTTTTTTGGAGCCACTTCATCACTCGTGCCAGCACATAACTCCACTATCCCTCTCTCTCCCACGTGTCTTCCTCAGCCCCCCACCACTCAGCCACGCGTCCTCACCTCTCTTCCTCTGCATGCATGGATGCCACCTGCTCCTTCACCGTCCTCCCTCACCGGCCGGCATGCAAATGTCGGTGACCATCGTAACAACCACCGTAACAACCACATAACCGTCGCCGGAGCCTCCGTAACGGTCACCGGAAAACCAAAAAAACACCAGATTCTTCCAATCTTCATCTTCTCCGATCCAAATTCACCATCTTCATATCATTTCACCAGAAATCGTATCATCTTCGTATCAACCTTCAACCTCAAGAACCTTCATCAGCGAATCTTCATTATTTCCAGATTCATCCACTTCCGATCAGCCTTCATCAATAATCACCAGAACTCGCCGGAAAGTTCAACTGATGTTCATCACCTTCATATCATTTTTCCAGAAAATCACTTCAAGATCAAGAACTTCATCAACTTTCATCAGTTTCTTTTCCAGGAATCCATACGCGCTCAAGAATCTTCATATCATTAATCTCCGGATTTCACAAATTTCTTCAAAAATATCAAGAGCGTTCATCAATAGACTCTTCGATATTCAACGTTTCTTCTAGATTCGTCAATCTTCAACGGAGGTCTTCAGCAACGTCCATCAAGTCGCAGATCTTCCTCGTCCAGCTCCAAGATTCGCATATCTTCACGCATCTGGAACCTTACCATCCTCATCGTGTTCCAGAACTAGTCCTCCTCATCACTTCTCCAGGTTTTCTCTATGAACTGTTTTAACTTGTTTCTTTTGTTGTTGTTAGCTGAAAAACTAGGTTATGTGTTTGAGCAAGATTAGGTTAGAATCTGAGTTGATAGGTTGATGATGTAGTTTGTGTGGAATCTGGGTTGGCGAAGGGTTTGAGAGGATCAGAGAGGGAGGATGGAGAGGGGGGAAGGAGCGCCGTTAGGGTTTCAGTAGGTTGAGGTGAACAATGAAGGAGGAGAGTTTAGTGACTTAGGGTTTTGTTGCTGAAGTTGAGTGGGGTTGGATTCGAGCTTCGGCCCATTGTGGTTGTTTGCTGATCATCTCCCCTGATTTCCCATGACACCCCCATCTTTAGTGTGAATTTCGTTTGGGCCATAGGACAGAATTGCTAATCGCACCCCCAAATTGGAGGCCCATTGGGAACCAAGGCGAAATAATTGCTATTCGCTATGCTTTTTTCATTTTTCCTTGTTTTTTTTCTATTTTGTTTTCTGATTGGGTTGGGCTTAGCGCGTTTTGATATTGGCACCCCCCCCCCCTGAGCCCAATTCATTTCTGAACTAGATAAATTTCTATTTACCACGCCTATTTCTCTTTTTTAGCTGATTTTCATTTTATTTCATGTTTGCATATAGGTTAGTAAATAATTCACAATAAATTGAAAAATGATCATTTTTGGATGGGATTTTTTTCCCTAGTTCCCTTAGGACCTCTAGAAAATTTTGAAATAATAAAAACATTAATTTAATGCATTTTATATTTTTGGCATATTTTACAATATTATTTCTTTTATTTTACGTTTGTTTAGTACTTAATTTTTCTGAATTTAGTATGAGAGATTGGTGCATGATTTTTGATTGATTCTTGTGAGGTTGACTAGATTAGGGAATCATGTACCCTTAGGAGTTTTGTAATATTTTTGTGACTAAAAATTAGGTTAATTTGAGAGGTAGATAGGAGAGGTATCAGAATTAGGGTTTCACAGCAATTAGGTGCAGTTTAGGGCATAGTTTTGGGGTTTAATAGTTGATTTAGGTTATGGGATCTATATGGGGTATAGGGTATATAGTTAGGTTCCCTTAGAAATTAATCTAGGATTTTATAATGAGTTTTACTATTTTACTTGATTTTTGCAATTTGGTTGATATTGGTGTGTTTCCCACTTAGGATGTTGCTTTGTTTGTTGGGTTTTGGGAATTTCAATTGGGCTTGGGGCTTGGGTTTTGCTTGTTGAGGCTTATGAATACCTTGGATGATGATTGAAGACAAGGGATAGAGCTTGATGCATGAAGATTCCTCTCCTGGAAGATGGTTTGTGAAGACTTAGGAGATAGGAAAAATAGGGAGAGCCTTAGATTAGAGTGATTTCTTCTTACAAATATAGAAATCATCTTGTGCTTCTATTCCTCCCTATGACATAAAGTCCTTCTAAGGTATTCACATCCCTCCTTTGGAGGGATAAGTGGCTTATTCTGGAAGTAGAACTTTGAGGGAACCTTTCTCTTATAATGTTAAACAATTATAGGCTTCCTTTGGTTGTCAATAAGCTGTTTAGCATTTCAACTTAATCTGTTAAGTGATTCTCTCCTGTGAGTGCTTGCCTTGAAGATATAAGTCCATTGTAGATAAGAAGTGCATTGAAGATTGATGAAGAGGAAGCCTGTACTTGTCAAAGCTGGATATCTGTTGAAATTAGGGTTTTGCTGCTGTTTGAAGCTGTTTATTTGTTGGGGTTCATTGCTTGCCAGAGCTGGGGTACTTTTGAAGACAGGAGCTTATCTAAAGCTTGGGGATCATCTAAGAGTGAAGATGGGGTCCTGCTTGAAGTTGTTATTGTCAACCTGATTGTTGTTAATCAACTGTAGCTGTCAGAGCTGATGCTGTTTGAGCTGCTTACTGTAGGAGCTGGTGTTGCTGTCAGAGATGGTGTTGGGTTTTTCTGTATTGTTTGTTGGCTTGTTCAGCTTGCCCCTTAGGTTTGAAGTGAAGCTGTTTCACTTTACCTATTGTTTTCCCAGGTTCGAGGTTAAGTGGGACTCCCTTGCCTCGCTTGTATTGCTGCATCTCATGCATTTTACTGCTTACTGTATATATGTTGTTTCTTTTTCTGTTTATCCCCTAGGATCTCTATTTTTCTCTGTGCAAGAGAGAAATATGACAGACATTAGGTGTTAACCCATGCATGACAACATTAGGGTAGTTTTGATTCCCATTTTCAACCCTAGAATTTTAGAGCGTCGTTTCTCTTCTTATCTCAAAACAACTCAAAAACACAGTAATAAGGTTAACCGATGTCGTACGTTACGAGCCTTAAGCTATTTGAGAAAGGGTTGCTGGAGAGCTTCTTTCCAGTAGTCTGGCTGCTTAGTGTGGTACTGTCGCACCTCGAAAAATCACGGAGACATTTCGGAGAAACGACCCTCGCGCGAAACGCGCGGAAATGCGGTTCGACAGAGTCGCCACCGAACTTTATTTTTCCTGAATAAACGGAAGAGGAAAATATAGAGAAAACCTCTTAAAGCGAAAGGATAGGAACAGGGCTGTCGCAACCATGTTCCGGGTTCGGGAGTCGGTTACGTGAAGGGAAGGTATTAGCACCCCTCACGTCCATCGTACTCGACGGGAACCTCCTAAGGTAATTGTGGGGAGTGTTGTTTAGGTTTATTTGTTTTCTTCTGATTATTAAAGGTAGAATTGGTAGAGTAAAAAGGTTAAAGACGCAAAGGAGAGATGGGGTGATTAGAAGATAGGGTGCTCGCCAAGGATTGGGGCCCTTGTGCCTACGTATGCCCATTCGGACGAGAATGAGAAATCAGAGCGTCGTAGTTCGACCACGGGAAAGGATGGGGGGAAATGGAAGATGGATAGAAGTGTGATCGCCAAGATCATCGCAATCTTGTGCCTACGTATCTTATAACCAAGAATGAATAAAGAATCAGAGCGTCCGTAGTTCGTGGTAAAAACCACGAAATGATGAGGTTGAATAGATTGGAAGTTTGAGAAAGAGACGAAAGAGTGACTGACAAGCAACCCAAGAGCGCGCCTCAAGAGCTTGTCACTCAAGCATCCAAAGAATGCGAGATTCCAAGAACTCAGTTCTTTCGGGAATTGATTGAATAAGTTGAAGATAAAGAGTTGGATGTTTTGAAATTGAAAGAATGAACTAATAACGACTCAAGGGCGCGCCTCGAGAGTTACTCATTCAAATATTCAAAGAATGCTAGATTATGAGAATATCCCTCTTTCGTAAGTTTTTTTAAAAATGTTTGTAAAAGGATCGAATCGAAAAATGGCATGCGAGGCCAAAAGGAAGTTGTTTTGAAGTAGCTCGACGACGTGTCGAGGATTTGATTGAAGATTGAATCGACTTGACGACGTGTCAAGGATTAGATTGTGAGATATGACATTGGTTCCTAAGGGTGCCTCCAATATCAAAACCACGAGGAGTTGTGAATGCGTGTACGAAACGTCGATGGTTGCGAATGCGTACAAGCATTCGACTTAAGATACGTTTGAAAATGTTTGAGTTTGAAAAAGTCGAAAGGTTGAGTGAATAACAACTCAAGAGCGTGCCTTGAGAATTATTCGCTCGAAGATTCAAGGAATGCTAGATTCCAAGAATCTCTTTCTTTCGGAGTTTTAATCGATAAAATGTTTTGAAAATAATTTGAAGTGAACGAGGTATGAAAATAATTTAGGAGAAGTGATAATTATTTGATAAATGAGACGTCGACCTCACAACCAATTAATTGAGGTATTATCGAAATGCTATATCTCGACGACACTTTTTCCAATTGGAGAAAATTTGAATGAACGACGAAACTATCATGCAGAATTGCTAGATTCTTATGATATATTATTATTTTTTTATCTAAATAAGAGAACGAAACGTTGAACGAAACATTATTTAAGGTGTACACCTCAATAATATCCCTTCGAAAACTGAAGAAGTGCTAGACTTCAAGAGTTTAATTTTTCGTAATTTGGTTTAAAAATAAATTACTATTTAAAAAGAAGTTAGATGAAGATTAGAAAAAGAAATTATTAATTTTGAGAATGATTTATCTGAGAAAGTAATTTGTATTGAAAAATTTATTGGAATGGAAACAGAAAAATGATGTCAATTTTGAAAATAAAGTATGAAAATAGTTTGAAGTTTTATTTAGAAAATAATTTAGGATTGTCTTAAAATAACTATCTATTAAATCGAATATAAAGCAATTTTTGATTTAAAAAAAATAATTATTGATATTTGGAAATGCTTAATGAAATATTATTTGCTTCAAAGTTTTTTCTTTAAAATATAATCTCTTTTGAAATTGTCTTATTAAATAAATTACTTAATAAATAGAAGAATGATTTTGATTTAAATTAAAAAATATTGTTTGAATAAACAACAAAAGTATCACGTGGAATGCTAGACTCCAATGACATTTCCTTGTTTAAATAATTAAAGGGTGTATTTTGAAGCGAAAAGTCAAATAATGCACTACCTAAGGCGTACGCCCCAATAGTGATTATTCAAGAACTCAAAAAGATGCTAGACCTTAAGAGTTTTTTTTTTTTTTTGATTTAGTTAGAAAAATAATTTTAATGTTAAAAATAAATTGAATTAGAATTAAGAAAGATAATCAGTCATATTTTGAAAATACGTTTTCAAATAGTCTATGATCTTTGTTTAGAAAATACTCATTGAAATGTATAGAAAGAAATAGCAATACAAAATAGACTGTTAAATTTTTTTGAATAAAAGTAATTCTAATAATGAAAATAGATTAAATTAACATTAGAGAGAAAAAAATGATTTATTTACTAAAAGTAATCATCTAAATAAATTAGAGATAACAAAAATTATGAGTCTATCATGCTATATGCAAGGCCACAAAATCACGTGAGCTAGCCCAAAACGCATTTGTATGAACCTAGAGATAATGACCTTAGTGCTCAAATGAGAAAACAAGATTTTAAGTGAATGAATGTCCAAACAGAACCATGAATTTGGGATGACCATATAATCTCCTTGCAAGCATTGATTTCATGAACACAAACCGCTGGAAGTTCATAGCAACCAATATATATATAAAACATGATAATGTAACAAAAATATTCACGATGATGTAAAATATTCGAGACCAAATCGCAGTAATAAATGCGAACAATCAGTCATACAACTTACACAATTCATACCCAACTTACACCACAATCGACATTGAAACCACAAATAGCATAATTCATACCCAACCTTTATATGGTAGCAGTAGCAGGATGTACACAGAATATTGAAACCAAAAAAACTGCATCATTCCAAAAGAATACATCAACTGCAAAATTGAATAAATACGTAGAAAAACCAAACAAACTTCGCAGGCCAAGATAAAATAACAACAGCAGCGGTAGAAACCAAAACATTTCAAAGCAACACGAGAATGATAGTTTGTTTACACTAATAACATGTAGCAGTGGTAACTACTAACTACCATCCATATCTATCAAAATTCAAGCTACTGTTGACACTGATACGCAATTTAGAACTCGAAATCTACATTTATTATAAATCGAAAAATTGAATTATAAAACATGTCAAGACTCAACGTATCATAAGTATACTCTGTTTGAAAGATTTACCCCTAATGCCTCACGGTCTGCTATTGCAGAACCAACTGTGATGAATCTTGGAGGTCTTTATTGTTGCGGTTGTGCCTTGTCTAATCCCCTCAGCGTGCATCTTCCTCAGCTCGGCATAATCATGACATACTAACTTACTGACTGGTGTTGATGTGTTTATCAGAAAGATCCAAACAGATGCGTTGTTGCAGAGTTGCTCTTTAGAAAACTACAGCAAGCTTGTTGTGGTCTGAAATCTGAGCGCGAGGTTTGAACGGTGTTGAAGTAGTAGCTTTCCCTTTGCTTTAATCTCAACAGCAAGACATTGCTTTCAGCTCCTCAAATCGACACCGTCTATGCTCCCAAACCACCGAGTTTTTCGTCACTTGGAAATGTTGTTGCTGCGTGCGCTAAAATGAAAGTAGCGGAGTCGTGTTGCTTCAAAAAACCTGCTACGTACCGACAAGAAAAAGGTGACTTGCAAAGTCGCAGCTGATATTAGATGCAGTTTGTCGCACCGAAACCTTTGAGTCTCGTAGACGCACTATTGTCGCAAGGTCGTCATTTTGAGCAGCTATAAACACCTGGTTGTCTAACTTATGAAGTGCGGATCATCTTATCTGAAAAACGGAAGGTGTGGAGGGTTCATTTTTTGGATGATTGAGGATGGTGATGGAAAAATCTTTAGGCGATGGTGATGGAATGAAGAAGAAGACAGAAAACAATGGTGTTTTAAAGGGGTAAAAGTGGTGAGCGGCGATTCGATTAGGGATGACGGATTTGGGGGTTTTAGAGGCGGAAGGGTTTGCCGAAAGAGGGGTGAGCAATGATGATTGAAAGAGG
Source organism: Lathyrus sativus (assembly GCA_963859935.3). Classification (NCBI taxonomy): domain Eukaryota; kingdom Viridiplantae; phylum Streptophyta; class Magnoliopsida; order Fabales; family Fabaceae; genus Lathyrus; species Lathyrus sativus. The sequence continues at coordinate 150,963,931 of OZ012737.1, forward strand.
AAGATGATGGGCGTTTTGATGATTTGGGAGGGAGAAGACGAATTCGGCGGCCGTTTTGATGAGGAAGGTGGCGGTGCCTGGGGTTTTTAGGGTTCAGAAATGAAGGTGGCGGCGTTTGTCTGAAGAAGGAGGATGAACAGTCACTAGGTTTTTTTTTCTAAATGAATTCTCTCCCCTTTTATCCTAATTCCAACCTTATCTCCTCCCTCCATTTCTCTCCACGTGTCCTCATCTCTCCTATTCCCTAATTTCTGTTTTCTGAACTTATCTCTTCCTTCTCTCTCTTACGTGACATTCTTCTTCTTAATTAGCTCTATAATCCTAAAAAAAATCTTAACAAATCTTACCTCTAATTAGCTAAAATTAAGGACAATAATTACTAACACTAAAACACTAACTATATAAAGATATTAATATTTGCAGTTACAATTAAGTAAACATTTACATTATATAAAAAACAAAACAAAATTTATATTTAATAAAAAGGCAATATTAACAAAACAAAATATATGTACAAAATATTTATTATTATTAGTAATATTTAAAAAAAGAAAAAAGTTTAAGAAATTAAGAAAAATTAATATTCACAAAAAAGTATTAAGCCACGTGTCACACTTTAATTGGTCAAAAAGGTAAAGTTCTAAAAAATCAACCAATTGTGAGCGAACACGTGTCTAAATAACAAGAAAATAAGCGGGCAATGTAAAACATACAAGAAAAATATTTGAAAAAAGGGTAGGACAAATTTAGGGTATGACAGATGCCCCTATCTAATGGGCTTAAACCTAAGGAAGTAAACTGCTACAGCGTTCATTTTCCTGAGATAGAAGTCAATTAGATATAAAGAAGACCCTGAATTTGTCCGAAAGAAAGAGAGATGCCTGAGAGTTGAAAAAGCTGGATGAGGTAAAACTCTGAGTAAACTGTGAATAAATAGGCAAAAGTCGTCATCATCAAAAGGGTGATGGAATGAAACACACACGGCTACTACCACAAAAAAAAGATGGTAGAGCAAGGCACAATCGCACAATCTGACATCAATGACCATGACAGACCCCCCCACCCACCCACCCACCAAAAGGATGATGGAGTGAAATGCACAAAAACAATATCGCACAATCTATCACCAATTATGATAGAGCCCCCACCAAAAGGATGACGGAGCGAAACACAAACAATATCGCACAATCTATCATTAATGACTATGATAGACCCCCCACCAAAAGGATGACGGAGCGAAACACAAACAATATCGCACAATCTATCATTAATGACTATGATAGACCCCCCACCAAAAGGATGACGGAGCAAAACACAAACGAACTATCACACAATCTATCATTAATGACTATGATAGACCCCCCACCAAAAGGATGACGGAGCGAAACACAAACGAACTATCGCACAATCTATCATTAATGACTATGATAGACCCCCCACCAAAAGGATGACGGAGCGAAACACAAACAATATCGCACAATCTATCATTAATGACTATGATAGACCCCCCACCAAAAGGATGACGGAGCGAAACACAAACGAACTATCGCACAATCTATCATTAATGACTATGATAGACCCCCCACCAAAAGGATGACGGAGCGAAACACAAACAATATTGCACAATCTATCATTAATGACTATGATAGACCCCCCACCAAAAGGATGACGGAGCGAAACACAAACGAACTATCGCACAATCTATCATTAATGACTATGATAGACCCCCCACCAAAAGGATGACGGAGCGAAACACAAACGAACTATCGCACAATCTATCATTAATGACTATGATAGACCCCCCACCAAAAGGATGACGGAGCGAAACACAAACAATATCACACAATCTATCATTAATGACTATGATAGACCCCCCACCAAAAGGATGACAGAGCGAAACACAAACGAACTATCGCACAATCTATCATTAATGACTATGATAGACCCCCCACCAAAAGGATGATGGAGCGAAACACAAACGATATCGCACAATCTATCATTAATGACTATGATAGACCCCCCGCCAAAAGGATGACGGAGCGAAACACAAACGAACTATCGCACAATCTATCATTAATGACTATGATAGACCCCCCCCCCCCCCACCAAAAGGATGACGGAGGGAAACTCACACCAGCCACTGCCACCAAAAGGATGATAGGGCAAACACAATCGCACAATCCGGCATCGACGAAATGCCAGACCCACCACCAAAAGGACGACAGAGCGAAACTCACACCGGCCACTACCACCAAAAGGATGATAGGGCACACACTAATTGAAGGTTACCAACACCAAAAGGATGCAGGCTAGGTTGAACCGACGAAGTTCGACTATCACCAAAAGGATGACAGTAAGGCAATTGACAACGGTCACGCTTGCTGGGTACAACTCAATGGGGAACTCCCAAGAGGAAGATTGAATTGAAATGAGTCAACGGGGTACGCCCACCATCTTTGTTTGGAGATCATAGTTTTGCTGAAATGATTTCATGGTTACGCCCATGAATTTTGAAGAGGATGCCCCTCACTGGGTTGAGTTTGTCTTGATGTCTTGTCTTGCTCAACAAAAAGTTGAACAACTTCGTGAGGTATGCTCACGGTTTTGCTGAAGATGCCCCTGTTCGGGATGGATCTTGCATTAAACTTCTTGGATTTGCCCAACGAAAGGTTGAACAACTTCGTGGAGAACGCCCACGGTCTTGAATGGTATTCCCCTGGCTGGGATGTGTGTTAACTTGAAAATCTGATCAACCACGAGGTTGAAATACGTCATGGGAAACACCCATGGTCTTGAAAAGAATGCCCCTGACTAGGCTGAATCTTGCTTTGAATGCTCCTGATATTCGTGGGAGAAATCCACGACCCTTGTGGAGCATGCCCCTGACTGGGCTACCAATGGTCTTGGAAATCTTCGGGATTGATCCTGGACCTTGACTTGCATATGCTAATGCTAGATGAAAATGATATTCCATAACGAATGGAAGTGCAAATGCAAATGCTGACGCGCGGAGATGCAAGAGCTGGGGAAGTATGATATGATTGGAGTATGCATATGATGCAGGATGCTTATGATAGCGAATGCAATGCGCGTGATGCATATGATTGCAGACGGGTAATTGGGAATGCAGATGGAGATGCCAGCGCGGTGAGCTTTTGGTAGTTGCAAAACCGGAATTGACTTTGGGTGGTGGGAGGGATTGACTTCCTCGACACGCATTTCGTTGAAGACGCCGTGATTGAAGCAGAAGATGATGCACTGGATGCCCCGAGTCTGGGTACTTTGTGGTTTACTGTGAATTTGCTTCAGAGAAGGTTGCAGCTCTGCCTGATGATTAGGGTGACTTGGTCTTGCCCCAGTCTGAATATGGTAATGATATGACCCTGCTCGAGCTGTTGAATGATTTGCCCCAGCCTGTGGGCTTCGAAATAATCCTGCTTCGTGTACGCCACTGAAAGTCAAGTTCCTCCTTGATTGCCCCTTGTTGAAATGTCTTTGAATACCTAGCACTGATTTGCAAATAAAATTATACACTCACAAATGGTAATATTAATGCAAAGTTTGATGCCAGATTTGAAAAAGTATCGTTTTATTGAAGTGTCGTGGTAGTGAGACGAATGGATCATTAGCCCAAACGTTGTGTTGTTTGATTGGTGTAGGAGATATTGCAAGGATAACGACACCAATGCTGATGATTAACAATCGTGTGAGGAGTCAGGTTACGCAACCTTGCGACAATATGCTTTCAGAATAAACCTCGTCTCAGTTAGGTCTTTCGAGGGTTGTAACGTGGTCTGGTTCACGGTTGTGAAACAAAGGATATTAGGCTCAAAATATGATTTGTACCCACCCCTTCTTCTTAATGATCTCCAGTTCTATGCTCAGTTAATTCTACACTTGTCTGGACGGTGTAAGCTTTAAGGTTCAAGGTTTGCTCGACGTGGCAGTCACCTTATTTTGGTTTTTTTGATGGATGCCAGTGCCCCTTTTGATTCGGGTGGCCACTGTATCTCATTTTGTTTTTGTTGAGGGTTTCGGGGTCCTCTTTTGTTTTGATCCCTAACTTTTGCATGGATTGACCTTGCTTGTCAGATCCATCGGGATTGCCTTGATTTTTGCCTAAGTCTCCTTTTAAGGTGTCTGACTTAGCAGGCTTTTGATCTTTTTTTATTTTGTTGTGACCGTCGTGGCATGGGTCATTGATGAACAACCGTCTTCTGGATTTTACCTCTTTTGGTTTGAGTGCGGGATTAGATTAACTGAACACTACCCTGCCCCAGGTTGAGTGTAAAAGGTTTGAATATCCGAAGGAAACTGCTACTTCTAGGCTCGAAGTGGTTTACTAGGGATTGAATCCTTATATCTCCAGTTCTTGGGAGATTAAAGCAATGCCTGTACATCATTGACGGGATTCTGTCTAAAAGCATACGGTTTGCAATTATGGGTATCTCGTTCTCATCATCCTCCCTCAAACCATGATAAACAACAGTGGATAGAGTGGAGTGAATAAATGTGCACGTGATAAGTGAAAATGAGTGAAAACGACATAACTAATTCAAAACATGCATAAACGATACATTAATGAAAACCAAATACGAATGACAATTGTTCAAAGCATACAGTTCTTAAACAAACAAAGACAAAACATAAGGAAAATGAAATATGAAATGGCATCATGACTGCCTTCTTTGGGATGAACTTGACTTGACTGGATTTGATGTTGGCACTAGCTGGCTGATGGCATCAGATCGTTGATGATATTCGGAGACTTTCCATTGAAGTTGATAGCATCCATGTCGATCATGTCTTGAATTATGTGCTTGAAAGCTCTACAGTCCTCAATGGTATGACCTGGAGCGTCCTTATGAAACTCACAATGAGCATTTGCATCGTAATCGGCAGGAATGACAGTTGGAGGGGCCAGATCTCTCGGAACAACAACTTTCTTCTCCAACATCTGAGCAAAGATTTTAGCATATGTCATTGGTAAACGGTCAAAGACCCTATCTGGCCTCCAGGTTCTTTGCTGACGCTGTGGGCGAGTACCTTGTCGTTATTGAGTGGCTTGCATTTGTTGTTGCTGAGGAGGATACCGATATCCTTGCTGGTTGTAGGCTTGTTGCTGAGGAGCCTGTTGTTGTGGCATCTGAGCTTGCACTGCTTGAACAGCTGGCTGATAAGGCATTGGAGCATATTGCGCAGCAGCAACATACGGATACTGGTAGTAAGGAACCTTATAAGGCATAGGAGCGGGAGCTTGTTGAGAAGCTTGCCCTTTCTGCAAAGAGATGGCATTTGTTTCACCCTCTTTCTTCTTGTATCCGTTGAAAGGCTTCTTGATATTGACTTGGCTATTAGAACCTCCTGGGATCTTTCCACTCTTCAGCCCCTCTTCAATTCTCTCACCAACGATCACCAAGTCAGAGAATCCAGCGGAGACACTAACGAATCAGCTTTTCGTAGTATTGGCCTTGCAAGGTACCCATGAAGATGTCAATCAGTTCACGGTCAACAAGAGGTGGATGCACCCTTGCGGCTAGCTCTCTCCATCATTGCGCGTACTCCTTGAAGGATTCGCTGTCCTTCTGAGTCATACTCTGAAGTTGAGTACGATTTGGAGCGAGATCTGTGTTGTATTTGTACTGTTTGACAAATGCATCGGCTAGCTCGGCTCAAGTGCGCACACTGTTACGTTCCAGCTGCATATACCATTCGAGTGATGCCCCAGACAAACTGTCTTGGAAGCAATGGATCATGAGCTTTTCATCTCTGGCATAGGAAGCCATCTTGCGACAGTACATCTTCAGATGAATATTTGGGCAACTAAGACCTTTGTACTTCGAAAATTCGGGCACCTTGAACTTGGGAGGAATGACAACATCAGACACCAAGCACAATTCCAAAGCACTGAAAGAAATTGAATTGTGCCCCTCCATGGCTCGGAGTTTCTCGGCTAGATTTCGGCACATCTTCATGGCTTCAGAATCCTGAGCAGCAACAGGACTGGCAATGGGGATGGCAGCATGATAGTTTTGAACGTCGTCATACTGATCCATCAGAGTATCTTCGATATGGGGAGCTGGGATCTGCACAATAGTAGGCTGAGCCTGCGGTATAGCTCCAATGGTAACTCCGGGCACTGGGATTGGCTGAGAAGTGTTTCCTTCGGCTGCGTTATTTAAGTTCAACGGCATCCCATGAGGATTTGGAATTGGAACCGAAGGGATGGCAGTAGACCCCTGTCCTTAACCATTGTTGTTGACGACAGCAGCGGCTTCACGCTGTTCTTCCTCTCTTCTAGCCGCGAGGATGGCTTCGAGGATCTGGTCAATCTTTCCTTTCATAGAATCCAACTCTTCCCTGAAGGCAGCTTGCTCCTGCTGAATCTGCTCCATCATTCGTCTTGTATTGGCTCTAGTTGCGTACTGGTGTCGGGGAATCAGCTTGATTTACTGGAGAGGAAGGAACGAAGACATAAGATTCTGTTGAAGGACTGGAAATGCAAAATGCACAACATATGAAATGCAATGCAAATGATATGCAAGATGCAATGCAAGATACAAGATCCAGGATCACAGGATCATAGTTCAAACAGCTCCTGAAGCTGGTAACTGAAACGGATAAGTAACCACAGTTTCTGACCAAAGAAACCTGACAGGTAAGCCTTATACGGGAAGGTCTAGATATTCTACCCATAAACCCACTTACGGGATGGTTTCTATGTTTGGTTCCCAGGATCACGGACACTAATCATATCAGCGTCACGCAACAGGCTAGCTGTATTACGACAATAATAACGATACGGTCTCTCCTGAGCGGAGTCCTCATGCCAGGCCCACAAGGAGCAAGTCCTTGGAGACTAACACTACACGACCACCAATATCGGAACTGGTGCTAACAAAAGGTTCCCAAAATCACGGACCCTTCATTAATCAAGTCGCGCAACAGGCTAGCTGTGTTACAACAAGATCTACGAATAGGTCTCCTCTGGAGGAGCTTTCATGCTAGGCACACAAGGAGCGAATCCTTGGTGACTAACACTACTCGACTACCAATTCTAAACTAAATGTTCTCTCTGCTTTTACCAAAGCTCGGGCGTAGAGCTTTACTCATGATGTCATCCCAAGAACCAAGAGGCAATCAAGATAACAAGCACAAATATAATCCACAAGAGAACAAATACATAAACAAGAAGACAACAAATAAAAACAAACACTCCTCACAAACCAAAAGATAGGCTCGACTCTCTCTTTGCATGGAGCAATGTCCCCAGCAGAGTCGCCAGTTGTCGCACCTCGAAAAATCACGGAGACATTTCGGAGAAACGACCCTCGCGCGAAAGGCGCGGAAATGCGGTTCGACAGAGTCGCCACCGAACTTTATTTTTCCCGAATAAACGGAAGAGGAAAATATCGAGAAAACCTCTTAAAGCGAAAGGATAGGAACAGGGCTGTCGCAACCATGTTCCGGGTTCGGGAGTCGGTTACGTGAGGGGAAGGTATTAGCACCCCTCACGTCCGTCGTACTCGACGGGAACCTCCTAAGGTAATTGTGGGGAGTGTTGTTTAGGTTTATTTGTTTTCTTCTCGTTATTAAAGGTAGAATTGGTACAGTAAAAAGGTTAAAGACGCAAAGGAGAGATGGGGTGATTAGAAGATAGGGTGATCGCCAAGGATTGGGGCCCTTGTGCCTACGTATGCCCATTCGGACGAGAATGAGAAATCAAAGCGTCGTAGTTCGACCACGGGAAAGGATAGGGGGAAATGGAAGATGGATAGAAGTGTGCTCGCCAAGATCATCGCAATCTTGTGCCTACGTATCTTATATCCAAGAATGAATAAAGAATCAGAGCGTCCGTAGTTCTTGGTAAAAACCACGAAATGATGAGGTTGAATAGATTGGAAGTTTGAGAAAGAGACGAAAGAGTGACTGACAAGCAACCCAAGAGCGCGCCTCAAGAGCTTGTCACTCAAGCATCCAAAGAATGCGAGATTCCAAGAACTCAGTTCTTTCGGGAATTGATTGAATAAGTTGAAGATAAAGAGTTGGATGTTTTGAAATTGAAAGAATGAACTAATAACGACTCAAGGGCGCGCCTCGAGAGTTACTCATTCGAATATTCAAAGAATGTTAGATTATGAGAATATCCCTCTTTCGTAAGTTTTTTTAAAAATGTTTGTAAAAGGATCGAATCGAAAAATGGCATGCGAGGCCAAAAGGAAGTTGTTTTGAAGTAGCTCGACGACGTGTCGAGGATTTGATTGAAGATTGAATCGACTTGACGACGTGTCAAGGATTAGATTGTGAGAGATGACATTGGTTCCTAAGGGTGCCTCCAATATCAAAACCACGAGGAGTTGTGAATGCGTGTACGAAACGTCGATGGTTGCGAATGCGTACGAGCATTCGACTTAAGATACGTTTGAAAATGTTTGAGTTTGAAAAAGTCGAAAGGTTGAGTGAATAACAACTCAAGAGCGTGCCTTGAGAATTATTCGCTCAAAGATTCAAGGAATGCTAGATTCCAAGAATCTCTTTCTTTCGGAGTTTTAATCGATAAAATGTTTTGAAAATAATTTGAAGTGAACGAGGTATGAAAATAATTTAGGAGAAGTGATAATTATTTGATAAATGAGACGTCGGCCTCACAACCAATTAATTGAGGTATTATCGAAATGCTATATCTCGACGACACTTTTTCCAATTGGAGAATATTTGAATGAACGACGAAACTATCATACAGAATTGCTGGATTCTTATGATATATTATTATTTTTTTTATCTAAATAAGAGAACGAAACGTTGAACGAAACATTATTTAAGGTGTACACCTCAATAATATCCCTTCGAAAACTCAAGAAGTGCTAGACTTCAAGAGTTTAATTTTTCGTAATTTGGTTTAAAAATAAATTAATATTTAAAAAGAAGTTAGATGAAGATTAGAAAAAGAAATTATTAATTTTGAGAATGATTTATCTGAGAAAGTAATTTGTATTGAAAAATTTATTGGAATGGAAACAGAAAAATGATGTCAATTTTGAAAATAAAGTATGAAAATAGTTTGAAGTTTTATTTAGAAAATAATTTAGGATTGTCTTAAAATAACTATCTATTAAATCGAATATAAAGCAATTTTTGATTTAAAAAAAATAATTATTGATATTTGGAAATGCTTAATGAAATATTATTTGCTTCAAAGTTTTTTCTTTAAAATAGAATCTCTTTTGAAATTGTCTTATTAAATAAATTACTTAATAAATAGAAGAATGATTTTGATTTAAATTAAAAAATATTGTTTGAATAAACAACAAAAGTATCACGTGGAATGCTAGACTCCAATGACATTTCCTTGTTTAAATAATTAAAGGGCGTATTTTGAAGCGAAAAGTCAAATAATGCACTACCTAAGGCGTACGCCCCAATAGTGATTATTCAAGAACTCAAAAAGATGCTAGACCTTAAGAGTTTTTTTTTTTTTTGATTTAGTTAGAAAAATAATTTTAATGTTAAAAATAAATTGAATTAGAATTAAGAAAGATAATCAGTCATATTTTGAAAATACATTTTCAAATAGTCTATGATCTTTGTTTAGAAAATACTCATTGAAATGTATAGAAAGAAATAGCAATACAAAATAGACTGTTAAATTTTTTTGAATAAAAGTAATTCTAATAATGAAAATAGATTAAATTAACATTAGAGAGAAAAAATGATTTATTTACTAAAAGTAATCATCTAAATAAATTAGAGATAACAAAGACTATGAGTCAATCATGCTATATGCAAGGCCATAAAATCACGTGAGCTAGCCCAAAACGCATTTGTATGAACCTAGAGATAATGACCTTAGTGCTCAAATGAGAAAACAAGATTTTAAGTGAATGAATGTCCAAACAAAACCATGAATTTGGGATGACCATATAATCTCCTTGCAAGCATTGATTTCATGAACACAAACCGCTGGAAGTTCATAGCAACCAATATATATATATAAAACATGAATACGCTTTCGATTCCGCGCAAGACTTAATTTGAACAAACTGATAATGTAACAAAAATATTCACGATGATGTAAAATATTCGAGACCAAATCGCAGTAATAAATGCGAACAATCAGTCATACAACTTACACAATTCATACCCAACTTACACCACAATCGACATTGAAACCACAAATAGCATAATTCATACCCAACCTTTATATGGTAGCAGTAGCAGGATGTACACAGAATATTGAAACCAAAAAAACTGCATCATTCCAAAAGAATACATCAACTGCAAAATTGAATAAATACGTAGCAAAACCAAACAAACTTCGCAGGCCAAGATAAAATAACAACAGCAGCGGTAGAAACCAAAACATTTCGAAGCAACACGACAATGACAGTTTGTTTACACTAATAACATGTAGTAGTGGTAACTACTAACTACCATCCATATCTATCAAAATTCAAGCTACTGTTGACACTGATACGCAATTTAGAACTCGAAATCTACATTTATTATAAATCGAAAAATTGAATTATAAAACATGTCAAGACTCAACGTATCATAAGTATACTCTGTTTGAAAGATTTACCCCTAATGCCTCACGGTCTGCTATTGCAGAACCAACTGTGATGAATCTTGGAGGTCTTTATTGTTGCGGTTGTGCCTTGTCTAATCCCCTCAGCGTGCATCTTCCTCAGCTCGGCATAATCATGACATACTAACTTACTGACTGGTGTTGATGTGTTTATCAGAAAGATCCAAACAGATGCGTTGTTGCAGAGTTGCTCTTTAGAAAACTACAGCAAGCTTGTTGTGGTCTGAAATCTGAGCGCGAGGTTTGAACGGTGTTGAAGTAGTAGCTTTCCCTTTGCTTTAATCTCAACAGCAAGACATTGCTTTCAGCTCCTCAAATCGACACCGTCTATGCTCCCAAACCACCGAGTTTTTCGTCACTTGGAAATGTTGTTGCTGCGTGCGCTAAAATGAAAGTAGCAGAGTCGTGTTGCTTCAAAACTCCTGCTACGTACCGACAAGAAAAAGGTGACTTGCAAAGTCGCAGCTGATATTAGATGCAGTTTGTCGCACCGAAACCTTTGAGTTCCGTAGACGCACTATTGCCGCAAGGTCGTCATTTTGAGCAGCTATAAACACCTGGTTGTCTAACTTATGAAGTGCGGATCATCTTATCTGAAAAACGGAAGGTGTGGAGGGTTCATTTTTTGGATGATTGAGGATGGTGATGGAAAAATATTTAGGCGCTACTGCGAAAATCGGCGCCGGCTGACAGAAGAGTCGCCACCGTGCGTTATTTATCCCAACGGAGGGAAAGGAAACGCTCGAAGTAAACCTCGCAAAAAACGGGAAAGGTATGGTCATCGCAACCAAAACCTGGATTCGGGAGTCGGTTACGCAAGGGGAAGGTATTAGCATCCCTCACGTTCGTCGTACTCGACGGGATCCACGCTTGCTTGGTTTGTCTAAAGGATGCAAAAACAATCTATCTACGGCTGCTAAATCTAAACAGAAGGGAATTAACTCGATAGAGCGTCGCACTCTATGCCTACGTATTCTCAAGAGAGAAAGTCAGAGTCAACGTAGTTCGGGACTACGGGGAAATTGGCTCGCCAAGACCTCGCGTCTTGTGCCTACGTACTTCCACACAGCATGGAAGATCAGAGCTTACGTAGTTCAGGATAACTACGGCTAAACTGGGTGTTCTCACACAGCAATGAGAAATTAAACTGGTTTTGAAGGTACAGGACCCTATGGGAAAAACTACGGTCTGGTCTCAAATGCACTCGGGCAAGAGAAAAGGGTAACATCAGTCGTCAGCGGGAAAGTCTCGATCGCACAGCAGCGAGAGAAAACAGAAGTTAGTGGTTTGTGTGCTCGCTAGGATATCGCATCCTATGCCTACATATTCTCGTCTGGTACGAGAAATCAGAGCAGCTGTAGTTCGGCTACTTTCGGGACCACAACTCAAATCTCGTTTTATTAATATTCTGAAAAATGGTTACAATGATTGAATACTGGAAAATAATCTCCTAGAAACTATCCTATCCAACAATCCTGGAAAAAATCAAATGGAAAATAGTCCCCTAACAAGTGGACTTCAAAAAAACTATCTCTAAAAAGGTAAAATAAACTCCTATGAAGAAAATATCTATTCTAAAAATATTGAATCTACAAAGTAATATTTTTATATTCTTTTTCAAGTATTTTTCTTCTTCAAATCTTTTTCAATATTTATTTTTTATGGATATTCCTTTTTTCAAATATTCTCTCTTTTTTTTCAAATATTCTTTTTCTCACTTCTTTTCATATTTATTTTTCCAAAATATTTTTCATATTCTTTTTCAATATTCCTTTTTTCCACATGTTTTTTTATTCTCATATTTCTATACAAAGCACCAAAACCATATAAAAGAAAATAGAAAAGAAAATATAAAGGGAGGGGGTGTGTAGTCATTACAAGGGGTGTGTAAAGTAATAAAAAAAACAAAATAGAATCCACATGGGCCCAGCCCAATACTTCAGCCAAGCGACAAAAAAATAAAAGAAAAATGGGGAAGGGGGTGCAAGAAGTGAGTCGGGGGCGTAGCCAGTAGTGGCGTTGGGCTTGGCCCAAAGACTGCTTCAGAAAAACAAATGAGGAAGCAGGGGGTTCGTGGCCCAGACGGGGTGTACGGATGGAGAAGTTAGTGGGCCCAGCCCAGTCCAATACGCGGGCCATCTTGTTCCTCATTCCAGCTTCAGAAACCCTAGATCTTCTTTTCCACTGTTCACGGCGGTTTCCCTTTCTCAAACCCTCGTTTCTCTCCGTCTCCACTTCTTCTTCTCCGTTCAAACTTCTCAGATTCTTGCTCGAACAAAAAATTCCTTTGATCTTTCTCATCTCTTAGATAATTTTTCTATCTCTTACAATCAGTTCAACCAAACAAATAACATGAACACTTCTAACAAAATTATTGTCAATTTGGTGAAGATCTAGAATCTGAAGATCTTGAACGATGGCAAAGATCGGATGAAGGCCTTTGATGAAGGAGACGACAGATCTTTGAAGATTGCTAAACGGATCGTTGCGAATCTTGCTAGGTTCTTAAGACGTTGATTGAATGTTCAAAGATCTGGACCAAATCTTACTAGATCTTCGAAGTTTTCTGATGAAGTTCGTTGGGGTTTCTTGTTTGATGAACATGTAAGGAGCTCTGATGGAGATCTTGTTGGACGTTCTGGAGATCGATGACGAAGGTTGTTGTGAGGACGTTCTTGAAGGAGGTTCTGGAAACGTTGAAGAAACGATGAAGATCTTGAAGTGATGGAAAAAAGATGAACACGGTGATGAAAGGCTTTGCAGGTTTGCTGAGTTGTTGATGAGTTCTGGAAAAATATTGTTGACGTTCTTGAGGAGTGATGAACACAGATGAAGGTCTTTGAGAGCTTATTGTTGAAGAACGAGGAGGGAATTGAAGGATGTTCTTCGAGAATCTGGAACTGATGAATGTTGTTGAAGGTTGATGGAGGTCGAGCGGTTATTGATGACGATCGGTGAAGCTTAAGGAGGATTACCGGAGTTTTCTGGAGATTTGTTGAAGCTTGATCCGAAAGTGTTTGAAGATTCTTGATGAAACGGTAGTTTCTGGAGTAATTGAAGAATACATGGATGAACGAATCTTGAAGGGTGATGAACTTTGGGAGAAAACAAAGAGGAACACGGTGAGGATCGATCGGAGTTGATGAAGGTTGTGGATGAGTGTTCTTGGTGAGATGATGAAGATGCGAACGGAGAAGATGAAGAAATGAAGAATTCTGGGATTTTCCAGTTTCCGACGGGTTGCTGCGGTGGCCGGAAGAAGTTGGGAGGTTGTTAGGGTTGCCGGAAGTTAGTTAGAGGTGGCCGGAAACAGTTGGGGCGGTGGTTGCATGGCCGCCAGTCATGCAACCGGTGATGCTCAGGCGGTGCCAAGTGTCACGGTGGGAAGGCCTGCATGAAGGCCACGTGGTGGGGTTATGTGGCGGTGAGAGAGAGATGGGAGAATGTGATGTGTCTGAATTCTGGGGTAGTGAAGTTATGAGGTGGCTTTTTTGAAGCTGAACGCGTGGCCTGGCTTATATAGTGACACATGTCACTGCAATTCTGGACAAAAAAATGAACAAAAATGGACTGAAATGGAATGGGCCTCCAAAAAACCATTTTGGGCCCACGAAAATGATATAATAAGACCAAAAATTCTGAATTAAAATGGACTAAACCCAATTAAGAAAACTAATTAAAGACTTAACCTAATTAACTAAAAATTAACTACAATTAGATGTTAAATGACAATTAAACTAATCTAATCCTAATTAAATCTAACAAACTTTAATTAAAAGATTAAAATCCTAATTAATCTCTATTTAAAGAAAACTCAATTAAAAGAAAATCATATTAAAAAACTCTACTTAACATCTAAAAAGAATATGATTTATTCTAAAAATCTATTTAACTATTAATATCTATTAAAAAATAGAAGAAAAACTCCACTAATTTCTATTTAAAAACCTATAAAAAATGTTCTATTAAACTATTATCTACAAAATGACTTAATATCTAAAAGAACGTTTTATTCTAAAATCTATTAAAATACAATTTATAAATTCTAAAAAAGACTTAAATCTATTAAAAATATTAAAAAATCTATTTAAATTCTAAAAAATCTATGAAGCCTATTTAAAATCCACAAAAGGCTATTAAATCCTAAAAAATACAAACAAAGGCAAATAACCAACATAAAAGAGAGCGCGAGACCAGATCGAAGCAAAACAGTAACCCGGACACCAAAAAACTCAAAAATCACCGCATAAACTGAAAACACCCAGGAAGCGCGCGACTTCCCAAAATAACCTCCGATTATCCGAACCGGTCTGAGATACCCGAAAAGCGACAGCAGGGCTGCAATCCCGATAAAATCACCATGATTGAGGAAATGCAATATATGCAGTATGCAAATGCGAATGCGAAAATGCGTCGAAGCATAAACCGAAAGTGACACCGGTTGGTCAAATTTTAGGGTGCAACAGCTGCCCCTATTCAAGCGACTTGGACCTGAAGGGTTGAAGAGCGCGCAGCCTTCAAACACTCAGAGGTACGAGACGGTTGAATACCAATAAACCCGAAAATTTTCCAACCGTGAGAATATACTGTAAAACTGCTTGGGGAATAAAATCCAGAAAACCGAGTCCAGCCGTCACGGCAACAAACTGATCAATTATCTGATAAAGAACTCCTGATTTTAACGCCTGTTACCCGCGTGATACCACAGATAACAAACCCGAGGATTGCAACACAACACCTGATCCTCTCACATCGTCTACTGATAGACAGGAAGAGAAATACTCACATCGTCCAAAAACAGACGGAAAGACACCCATCCCGAAGGAAAAAAAATCAATACTCACATCGTCTAAGGATAGACGGAAAGACACCCATAATCCATACTCACATCGTCTAAGGATAGACGGAAAGACACCCAAAATCCATACTCACATCGTCTAAGGATAGACGGAAAGACACCCATCCCGAAGGAAAAATTCAATACTCACGTCGTCTAAGGATAGACGGAAAGACACCCAAAATCTCCATACTCACATCGTCTAAGGATAGACGGAAAGACACCCATCCCGAAGGAAAAATCAATACTCACATCGTCTAAGGATAGACGGAAAGACACCCATCCCGCAGAAAAAAAACAATACTCACATCGTCTAAGGATAGATGGAAAGACACCAAAAATCCATGGAAGACTTCAATACTCACATCATCTAAAGATAGACGGAAAGACACCCAAATCGATACTCACATCGTCTAAGGATAGACGGAAAGACACCCATCCCGAAGGAAAAATCAATACTCACATCGTCTAAGGATAGACGGAAAGACACCCATCCCGAAGGAAAAATCAATACTCACATCGTCTAAGGATAGACGGAAAGACACCCAAACGCAATTCAACACCATCCCTCAAATTTCAGAATCCTTTCGTCTACGGGAACTGATGGAAAGAACAATATCCTTAAAGGGGCCACATCATCAGTACGGACCGACGGGAAGAAAACCACCTTCAAAGAGCCATGTCGTCAATAAGAATCGACAATCAGGAAAACCGAACATTCTTCAAAGAGCCTCGACGTCAATAAGGATCGACAATCAGGAAATCCCTCTTGAAATGTCATCTCATCCAATAAACAGAAAGAAAGCCATTATCCGAAAGATCGCTTTGAAACCCCTCAACATCTAAAGATAGCCGGAGAAGGATCGTTGGGGAAATACACCATCCATATGATCTGACGATAAGAAACCCGCTGAAAAATCACTTGAAACTTCACATCGTCTATTGATAGACGGAAAGAACACCACTTGCCAGAGAAACCCCCATCTTGAAACCCCACTGAAAAATCAACCGAAACTTCACATCGTCTAATGATAGACGGGAAGAAAACCACTTGCTAGAGAAACCCCATCTTGAAACCCCACTGAAAAATCAACCGAAAATTCACATCGTCTAATGATAGACGGGAAGAAAACCACTTGCTAGAGAAACCCCATCTTGAAACCCCACTGGAAAATCACCTGAAACTTCACATCGTCTAATGATAGACGGGAAGAAAACCACTTGCTAGAGAAACCCCACCTTGAAACCCCACTGAAAAAATCAACTGAAACTTCACATCGTCTACTGATAGACGGAAAGAAAACCACTTGCTAGAGAAACCCCACCTTGAAACCCCACTGAAAAAAACAACCGAAACTTCACATCGTCTACTGATAGACGGGAAGAAAGCCATATTTGAACTCAAGACGTCTAATGATAGACGGAGAAATCCACTTATTGGAGGAACACATCGTCAATATGAATTGACGGGAAGAAAAGTCTGTCGATACCAGATGACTGATTGATCAAAGCATAACTGTTGTATGATCTGAAATACGAATAAACTGCTGAATTGTCTGAACACTGCTGCTGGATGAATGCCCCTGAACTGATCACAGAGTAATTCACGTGCCATATGAGGCTGATAGAAAACCTGGCTTATGTTTGAATTTTTCTAGGGCGTAATGCTCCATTTAGGATGGAAATGCTACGCATTTTGAAAATGAAATGCAAGTATGATGCAAATATGATGACATGCAACATGCTAATGCAGGCTCGGGCTGCTGGAGAAAGTCGGGTACAGAAAACCACTTCAGCAAAATAAATGCTGAAGACGAAGCCAACTCCGCTGGGGATAAACCGGATATCACAGAATTATTCCAGCAAAATAAATGCTGGAAGAGTGAAATCAACTCCGCTGGGGAATGACATATGTGCCAAGTATGATTGGACTTCTCTGGGGATAGCCTACCCGTGCCAATGAAAAATTGGACTTTGCTGGAGAAAATAGACGGAGTCTTCTTGCGTACTGATGAAGATTGGATTTGGAAACTGATGCGCCAACACGGATGGGCTTCACAGTGATCGCCAACATGGGTTTGGGCTCTTAGGCTATCTGTGATGGGTCAGGTACAACTGACACTGGAAAACATTCTGTCTGAATACACAGTTTTCTGGTTGAAGAGTCAAGGGATAGTAACACGACTTCCCAACATTCGTCTCGCACTCGAAAATTGGCTGAATCTGCTCGAATAGCTCTGAATCACTCTGACGATACGGAGAAGAACAATCCCTTCACTTCTGATATGCTCCAGCCTGCAGGACCTCTGTGGTGATGCTCCTCAAAAGGAAATCTGAAAATCTGTACCCTGATGGTCTGATATGAAATGCCCCAGCATTCTGAACTTCGGAGAGATACTTCCCATCAAATGCTTCTCGAATAACGAATAACTTCTGCGCTCTTAAGATGGCCTGCCCCTGACTGCAATGACTTTGCCCCTGATTATCTGATTCGGAGTAGTGCCCCTGACTACGAGATATTTACCGAATCTCAACCTGATTGCCCCAGGATAACTGACTTCGAAAGGCTGACCTGACTGGGGATCACTGGATGGCACTTGCCCTGGCTTGCGGAGCATTCGGGCGTTCTGCATTCTATCCTGACCATACCTTCCATTGTAGAAAACTTTCCTGCTGTCAAGCGCTTACTCACGAGTAAAACAAGTTGTTATGCATGAAAGATATACTAATGCAACGCATATGACAACTTTGACATCCAATCTGTTCACTGGGAAAAGGAAAAAACAGTTTATGGCATATAATGCACAAAACATTTATCAAGAATATCAACACCAGTACCAACATGGTAAGAAGAACCCTTTCAGGAGTCAGTTTCGACGCCATCTTTACCGAAGTATGCTTTTGAAACAACCTGCTTCAATTAGGACTTTTGAAGGTTATAACGTGGTCAGGTTCACGGTTTTGAAGGAAAGGATAAAGGCTCAAAGTTTATTTTAACCCACCCATTCTCCTTGATGTTCTCCCATCCTACGTTCAGCTAATTCGACCTTAGCGCTCACCTCTCAGAGGTTGAAAGATAGGAGTGATAGTTCGAGAAACCATGAGTTTTTGGAGTGACAGTTACTCACTCTTCGTCTTTGACACTTGAGGTCACACGACTCGTATTTCATTTGAGGATTTTTCTTTTGTCATCCTTTCATCTTTTTTCTTTTCATATCCCTAACTTTTGCCTGGACTGACCCTTTGGAGTCTCTTTTGATTTTTTAAGTCCAGCAGGATGCCCTCATTTTTGCCTAAGTCATTTGTTTTGAAGTTTTGACTTAGCGGGCTTTTGATTCTCCTTTTTTTCCTTTTTTTCGAACAAGTCGTGTGACACTGCTTGCCTGACTCATTGGAGAATAATGTGACTGTCTCACTCTTGATTTAACCATTGTGGTTTTTTAGGCACGACCTCTAGAGGTGTGATTGATCCTCGAACGGACACTCCTTTTGCAACTTGAACGCTCGGCCAAATTAGCTAACACCTACCCTGCCCCAGGTTAAAGATGGAGGGTTTTTTCGCCTTTTAGAAAGAAACTTCTACAACTAGGCTCAAATGGGTTATCAATGGATTATCCTCCTTATATCACCGGTGTTTAGGGATTTGAAACAATGCCTGTACATCATCAGCAGGTTTTATTTCAAAAGCATACAATATCGGAAGTTGCATGTCGTTTATTTTCGTCATCCTCCTCAGATCCTTCTTAACCAAGCATTGGACATTTGTAGAAACAATTAGTGAACACGACTGGATTTAATCAAAGCATGCATATTTATTTCATTATCATCAATTGAATGAAAACACCAAGTTTTATGAACAAGATTGCAATTTAAACAGGAAAGAAACTACAAACGTAAAGAAATGACAAGATAAAACAAAGAAAAATGCCAGCTTCCGAGAACCGGGCTTTCACATTTGTCCTGCTGCTGAACCAGCCATCTTCACAATCAGTTATTAGAGGCAACTCGATGTTGTCCTGACCTGCTTTCAGCGACCCAACCAAATTATAGAGCCCCTCCTCCTCATTCAGATGATTTTGGGCCCTTCCTGCCCGAAGTTGATAGCTGCACTATCAAGTAGGTCCTGCACCTTGTGCTTGAAGGCCAGACAATCTTCAATGTTGTGCCCCGGTGCTCCTTAATGAAAATTACAGTGCTCATTGATATCATACCCTGCTGGAGGCGTACCTGTCAACGGGGCTAACTTCCTCTTCTCAACCAACTGTAATCCTAGCAACACCTGAAGAAGTTCGGCATATGGCATCGGAGGCACACTAAATACCCTCACCGGCCTCTGATTTTGAGCTCTTCGCTGATGGGGATGTTGTTGCCTTTGCTGCTGTTGAGGTCGTTGCTGTCGTCGATGGTACCGGGTTGACTGTTGAACAACCTTCGTAGCCAATACAACATCGGTTTCTTCATTTCCACCGTACTGATTAAGGCACTCCTTATGCTTAGCCATTTTCTTTCTCAGATCTGCCCCAGGAATAGGCAACAGTTGTGGACATGGAGATTCTGACACCATGGAATCCAGGATACGTTTCTGACCTACTGCAGCTTTAGAAACATCCATCATCTTAGCATCAACTGGGAGAGGACCAATACGTACGGCTATCCTTCGTTGCGCCGGACGTATCCTTTGTTGTTGTTGCTGATGTCTGTCAACACGTTCGTTAAGCTCAGGTTCACCAGGCACAGGTGGCACGAGCTCCTTCACTGCGTCTTCAAATAGCTGATCATCCCCTTTCCTAAGCACATTCTTGACTACTTCCATGATCAAGCTCATTGGGTCTTCAGCTGACTATTTTCCTCTTTGAGGATCTTCTGCTCCAGACGCATCTCTTGCATGTCTCTCATCATCTGCCCCAGCTGGCTTCGGACTTCAATCAATTCAACCTGATTCTGTTCCATATCTCTGAAGGAACTCCTGCAACAAACTGAATGATGAGGAAATAAGACCCACGGTTCTGATGTACCTGTTAAATGATAATGCAATGCAGAAAGCAAACACATATTCATGACAAGACAAAGAGAAACTCAAGCTATAAGCACCAAGACGAACACCTCCCACACATGTACAACCAACAAAAGTAGCACGTAAGCACAAATGAGTACGAATACAATGACCCCAGCCAACAATCCTGGTGGTGGTCAGCAAACAATAATGCACAAAAGCTAAACGGGTCAGCAACGGAAACAAATGCGACACCCGGCACAGAAACCTCTAGAAACTTCTCCCATATTCAACTGAACTCTCCGTTTGACATTCTTCAGAACACACACTTCCCATGGAGTCTCCCATGACATTAACTGACGAACCCACACAACTGGATGGCGGAGAATCGTTAATCTGAACAAAACCATGGGGCGCAATGAAAATCCGGTTAGAGTCTAACAGATCCTGAACCTGGCTTCTAAGCACCTTACAATCATTTGTTGAATGCCCCTGTGCCCCAACATGGTACTCACAGCGGGCGCTGGCATCAAAACCTGGAGGATATGGTGGAATCATTGGATTAGTCTCTTTCGGCACTATCAATCCACTTCTGACCAGATCTGGCAACAACTGACTGTACGACACCGGTAGCTGCGTAAACTGCCTTTCAGGTTTCCTTGGTCTTCGTTGGGCGTGCTGACGCGATCGACGACAGGATGACCGTTGACTCGAAATGTCTGAAAACCGATCCTGAGATGCTAGAGATTCTGAGACGACGTCATTTCCTTCTTCCCACTCTTCTTGAGAACTGACAACTGGCTTATTCTTATCAACTGGGATATAAGGAGCATCTCGAAGCTTTCCACTCTTGAGTCCTCTCTCAACAACCTCTCCCATTCTCATCAGGCCCACAAAGCTTGTACAACCGAACAATTTGTCATAATAACGGCCTTTCAGAGTACCCAAGAAGAGGTCAACCATTTCTCTTTCCTGAAGCGGTGGTTGAACACTAGCAGCCAATTCTTTCCATCTTTGCACATACCCTCTGAATGATTCATTCTCCGCCCGAGATAATTCTTGCAGATGCACGAGACTAGGAGCCATATCCAGGTTATAATCGTACTGCTTCAGGAAAGCTCTGGCTAAATCCACCCATGATCGAATCTGATTACTCTCTAACTGCATATACCACCTCAAAGATGCCCCAGTCAGACTATCTTGAAAGCAATGGATCATCAGCTTGTCATTTTGCACAAACGAAGTCATTCTACGACAGAACATCACTAAATTTTGCTTCGGACAGCTATCTCCTGTGTACTTCTCAAATTTCGGCACTTTGAACTTATAAGGCAACACCAGGTCAGGAACCAAACACATGTCTGCAGCATTCAGGTTAACAACATCTTTGACCTTCAAAGCTTTAACTCTTTCTTCCAATACTCGGAACCTTCTATCACCTTCAAGAGCTCTTGAGTTTACAGGCCTGGCTACCGGGATATCTCTGCGTGGATTCCTCTCAGGGAAAACAGCACCTTGATTGTTAACAGGAGGAGGACGTTCATTTCGGGCAACAAACTGCTCATGTTGATCTCGGTTCTCAACAGTAGGCTGTACAACTTGGTATGCAGTAACGTTGTTCGCTTGCGGGAAGTCTTCCATAGAATCAAACGGAGGGTTGGACGTCATAGTAAACCCTGTCAAGGTGTTAGGAGACTGGAAATTGCCTTCAGACATAGCTATCAATTACCTTTAACTGACTACACTGCTTGATTCTCAAATCTGCTCAAGTCTGTTCCAACCCCTTGGTCGTCTTCTGACAATCAACAGTTGCTCAATCCAAACTCCGGGTACTCACCTTCAGGAAACAAAGGCTGGATCAGAACTCTGGCTAACTGGAGAAATGCTATGCAATATGATGCAAAGATGCTTATGCAAATGCAATGCAATGCGGCAAACACGGGATCACAGCCCCAACAGCATGCTCTAACTGCTGCACTGCTGACGGAGTACGTTCTCTCTAAAAGAGAACGCCAAGATAGCTGGTAGTCTGGAAGTCAAGGTTCTCGCAAAAAACCCCCCACTCACGGGTATGGACCTAAGGTACGGCATCCTATGCGGTCATCAGCGTCACAGACTTTCATGAGGAATGATACGATTCCCAAAAGGAGTGGCATAGTCATCTCATGAAGAGGCCTCACTTAGCTGACTTCCAATTGATCGGTCCCCAGAGTCGACAATCCTCACGTCTGGACTCCCCTCAGATCCTCAGGATCGGAAAGAAGCACCTCGGAGAGAACCTCGTCTGAGCGTGAATTTCGTGGGGAACTCTTGCCTGCTCAGCAAACAGGTTCGCCCACTAATCTCCACAACTACGTCTAAATGCATACTCAAGCATCCCAGGTCCGGCTATCACTCAAAGTATCACCCTCCCCAGCACAACGGCAACAGATAATAGCAATGAAAAAATAAACACCCAAAAGACAAGCAAACAAGCGCTAGGATTGACTCTCTTAGGGGACGTTGGATCCCACATGCGTGGGGAACTATCGCAGTCCCCAGCAGAGTCGCCAGCTGCTGGGGATGACCCAGGCAGCTAGGAAAAACCTAAGGCGTAGGGAACCGTTGGAATCCCCAGCAGAGTCGCCAGCTGGTCGCTACTGCGAAAATCGGCGCCGGCTGACAGAAGAGTCGCCACCGTGCGTTATTTATCCCAACGGAGGGAAAGGAAACGCTCGAAGTAAACCTCACAAAAAACGGGAAAGGTATGGTCATCGCAACCAAAACCTGGATTCGGGAGTCGGTTACGCAAGGGGAAGGTATTAGCACCCCTCACGTCCGTCGTACTCGACGGGATCCACGCTTGCTTGGTTTGTCTAAAGGATGCAAAAACAATCTATCTACGGCTGCTAAATCTAAACAGAAGGGAATTGACTCGATAGAGCGTCGCACTCTATGCCTACGTATTCTCAAGAGAGAAAGTCAGAGTCAACGTAGTTCGGGACTACGGGGAAATTGGCTCGCCAAGACCTCGCGTCTTGTGCCTACGTACTTCCACACAGCATGGAAGATCAGAGCTTACGTAGTTCAGGCTAACTACGGCTAAACTGGGTGTTCTCACACAGCAGTGAGAAATTAAACTGGTTTTGAAGGTACGGGACCCTATGGGAAAAACTACGGTCTGGTCTCAAATGCACTCGGGCAAGAGAAAAGGGTAACATCAGTCGTCAGCGGGAAAGTCTCGATCGCACAGCAGCGAGAGAAAACAGAAGTTAGTGGTTAGTGTGCTCGCTAGGATATCGCATCCTATGCCTACATATTCTCGTCTGGTACGAGAAATCAGAGCAGCTGTAGTTCGGCTACTTTCGGGACCACAGCTCAAATCTCGTTTTATTAATATTCTGAAAAATGGTTACAATGATTGAATACTGGAAAATAATCTCCTAGAAACTATCCTATCCAACTATCCTGGAAAAAATCAAATGGAAAATAGTCCCCTAACAAGTGGACTTCAAAAAAACTATCTCTAAAAAGGTAAAATAAACTCCTATGAAGAAAATATCTATTCTAAAAATATTGAATCTACAAAGTAATATTTTTATATTCTTTTTCAAGTATTTTTCTTCTTCAAATCTTTTTCAATATTTCTTTTTTATGGATATTCCTTTTTTCAAATATTTTCTCTCTTTTTTTTCAAATATTCTTTTTCTCACTTCTTTTCATATTTATTTTTCCAAAATATTTTTCATATTCTTTTTCAATATTCCTTTTTTCCACATATTTTTTTATTCTCATATTTCTATACAAAGCACCAAAACCATATAAAAGAAAATAGAAAAGAAAATATAAAGGGAGGGGGTGTGTAGTCATTACAAGGGGTGTGTAAAGTAATAAAAAAAACAAAACAGAATCCACATGGGCCCAGCCCAATACTTCAGCAAAGCGACAAAAAAATAAAAGAAAAATGGGGAAGGGGGGTGCAAGAAGTGAGTTGGGGGCGTAGCAAGTAGTGGCGTTGGGCTTGGCCCAAAGACTGCTTCAGAAAAACAAATGAGGAAGCAGGGGGTTCGTGGCCCAGACGGGGTGTACGGATGGAGAAGTTAGTGGGCCCAGCCCAGTCCAATACGCGGGCCATCTTGTTCCTCATTCCAGCTTCAGAAACCCTAGATCTTCTTTTCCACTGTTCACGGCGGTTTCCCTTTCTCAAACCCTCGTTTCTCTCCGTCTCCACTTCTTCTTCTCCGTTCAAACTTCTCAGATTCTTGCTCGAACAAAAAATTCCTTTGATCTTTCTCATCTCTTAGATAATTTTTCTATCTCTTACAATCAGTTCAACCAAACAAATAACATGAACACTTCTAACAAAATTATTGTCAATTTGGTGAAGATCTAGAATCTGAAGATCTTGAACGATGGCAAAGATCGGATGAAGGCCTTTGATGAAGGAGACGACAGATCTTTGAAGATTGCTGAATGGATCGTTGCGAATCTTGCTAGGTTCTTAAGACGTTGATTGAATGTTCAAAGATCTGGACCAAATCTTGCTAGATCTTCGAAGTTTTCTGATGAAGTTCGTTGGGGTTTCTTGTTTGATGAACATGTAAGGAGCTCTGATGGAGATCTTCTTGGACGTTCTGGAGATCGATGAAGAAGGTTGTTGTGAGGACGTTCTTGAAGGAGGTTCTGGAAACGTTGAAGAAACGATGAAGATCTTGAAGTGCTGGAAAAAAGATGAACACGGTGATGAAAGGCTTTGCAGGTTTGCTGAGTTGTTGATGAGTTCTGGAAAAATATTGTTGACGTTCTTGAGGAGTGATGAACACAGATGAAGGTCTTTGAGAGCTTATTGTTGAAGAACGAGGAGGGAATTGAAGGATGTTCTTCGAGAATCTGGAACTGATGAATGTTGTTGAAGGTTGATGGAGGTCGAGCAGTTATTGATGACGATCGGTGAAGCTTAAGGAGGATTACCGGAGTTTTCTGGAGATTTGTTGAAGCTTGATCCGAAAGTGTTTGAAGATTCTTGATGAAACGGTAGTTTCTAGAGTAGTTGAAGAATACATGGATGAACGAATCTTGAAGGGTGATGAACTTCGGGAGAAAACAAAGAGGAACACGGTGAGGATCGATCGGAGTTGATGAAGGTTGTGGATGAGTGTTCTTGGTGAGATGATGAAGATGCGAACGGAGAAGATGAAGAAATGAAGAATTCTGGGATTTTCCAGTTTCCGGCGGGTTGCTGCGGTGGCCGGAAGAAGTTGGGAGGTTGTTAGGGTTGCCGGAAGTTAGTTAGAGGTGGCCGGAAACAGTTGGGGCGGTGGTTGCATGGCCGCCAGTCATGCAACCGGTGATGCTCAGGCGGTGCCAAGTGTCACGGTGGGAAGGCCTGCATGAAGGCCACGTGGTGGGGTTATGTGGCGGTGAGAGAGAGATGGGAGAATGTGATGTGTCTGAATTCTGGGGTAGTGAAGTTATGAGGTGGCTTTTTTGAAGCTGAACGCGTGGCCTGGCTTATATAGTGACACATGTCACTGCAATTCTGGACAAAAAAATGAACAAAAATGGACTGAAATGGAATGGGCCTCCAAAAAACCATTATGGGCCCACGAAAATGATATAATAAGACCAAAAATTCTGAATTAAAATGGACTAAACCCAATTAAGAAAACTAATTAAAGACTTAACCTAATTAACTAAAAATTAACTACAATTAGATGCTAAATGACAATTAAACTAATCTAATCCTAATTAAATCTAACAAACTCTAATTAAAAGATTAAAATCCTAATTAATCTCTATTTAAAGAAAACTCAATTAAAAGAAAATCATATTAAAAAACTCTACTTAACATCTAAAAAGAATATGATTTATTCTAAAAATGTATTTAACTATTAATATCTATTAAAAAATAGAAGAAAAACTCCACTAATTTCTATTTAAAAACCTATAAAAAATGTTCTATTAAACTATTATCTACAAAATGACTTAATATCTAAAAGAACGTTTTATTCTAAAATCTATTAAAAAACAATTTATAAATTCTAAAAAAGACTTAAAACTATTAAAAATATTAAAAAATCTATTTAAATTCTAAAAAATCTATGAAGCCTATTTAAAATCCACAAAAGACTATTAAATCCTAAAAAATGCAAACAAAGGCAAATAACCAACATAAAAGAGAGCGCGAGACCAGATCGAAGCAAAACAGTAACCCGGACACCAAAAAACTCAAAAATCACCGCATAAACTGAAAACACCCAGGAAGCGCGCGACTTCCCAAAATAACCTCCGATTATCCGAACCGGTCTGAGATACCCGAAAAGCGACAGCAGGGCTGTAATCCCGATAAAATCACCATGATTGAGGAAATGCACTATATGCAGTATGCAAATGCGAATGCGAAAATGCGTCGAAGCATAAACCGAAAGTGGCACCGGTTGGTCAAATTTTAGGATGCAACAGAAGGAAATAGCCTTGACCATGTTCTACACTCGTGATCACGAGATAACAGTGGAGCCAGAAGCCCTTGTGACTAGGGAAGAGCTGAAGTACGCTTTGATCAAAGCACAGCATGAAAATGAAGACCTGTGGGAGATCAACCGCCAGGATCGAGTTCACGCCGAAGACCAAGAAGGAGAAGGATCATCTTGTTAGAATGATCAATGTTTCACCATTTCCTGCTTTCCCTAAAAAGGATTGTAATCCTATGTTGCATTTACTTTCGCTTTATATTGTAAGAAAGGTATTGCTTTTTAGCAAGAGCCATCCATTGTAACAACTTTTGAATTATTAATGAAAAACGCTTTTTTAAGCATGTCGTGACATGTTGTTCCAACTTTTTTGTTTGTAAACAAAATTTGCTTTTCCTTGAATGGTTTGTGCATTTGCATTTGCATTTGCATTCGCATCTCATCCTGCATTGGTCTTGCATTCGAGTTCCGCAGCTCATCCTTTGTTCTTGTGTCAGAGAGAGAGGAAGTTCACGCTGAATTCACACAAGTACAACACCCGGGCCCAAGCTCAACGAACAATGGCAGATAACAACCAAAGAATCGACCAGATCGATAACGACATCGAGGGGAACAAAGACAACGTCAAACATATCATGGAGGTCCTCAATATGATTAACACAAAGATAGATACATAGGCTATCATAGTTTCTGAAGTCGTTACAGCAGCAACGAGTCTTCCCACCGCTCTAGTCATGACAACTGAATTCCCATTCGGCATGTCCATGGACTTCTTACCTCCAATCAACAATCTTCAATCAGCCAGCTTTCAACCGCAAGTTGGTCCAATGGCGACAAATCCCATTTTTACTCAAGCAGGGGGACCAACTCAGGTCCGACCTGTTTTCAACCATCAGCCGATCTTTGATGTACCAGAAGGTTCTAAAACGGAAGATGAGAAGCACGAGAAGCTGAGAGTGGAAATGGACATCATGGCTAAAAGAATGAGAGCCATCGAAGGAAGCAATGTTTTCGGATCAGATGCCAAAGACATGTGTTTGGTGTCCGGTTTAGTATTCCCCCAAAAATTCAAGATGCCCGTGTTTGACAAATACGAGGGGACCACTTGTCCCAAGGTGCACCTGATCATGTATTGTAGGCGGATGGCTCCGCATATTGAAAACGACAAATTGTTGGTGCACTGCTTTCAGGATAGTCTTAAAGGAGCATCAGCTAAATGGTACCTAAGCCTGGATCAAGCAAAAATCCATGGTTTTCAAGATCTTTCAGACGTTTTTATTCAATAGTATAAATACAACATGGATCTGGTTCCAGACCGCTGTCAGCTCCTCAGCATGACACAAAAGAGCACTGAAACCTTCAAAGAATATGCACAAAGATAGCGCAGGACTGCTACTCAGGTGGAGCCACCCCTTACTGAAAAGGAATTGGCAGACTGGTTCGTAGACACGGTCAGACCAGAATTCTATGTGAGACTAATCAGCAGTGTCACGACCAACTTCTCTGACATCGTAGCGGTGGGAGTCAAGGTTGAGGCCGGTTTAAAAAGTGGGAAAGTGACTACTCCAAACACTGATTCAAGCACCAGTGCTACAAAGAAGCTAGCCAACAACTTCCATAAAAAGAAGGAGGGGGACGTAAGTGTTGTAACATATGGAAAGAAGGAACAAAGTTCCAGGAACCATCGCCAGCAATATCATCCACCATCATACATAGCATCCGTGACCCCAGTTTTTCAACAATCATCGCAGCAAGGTCCTCAACATGGGGCATCCAGCAATCAACAACAATATCATTCTAATAATCAACAACAGTATCATCAACAGCAGGGCCAGCAGCCTCAAAATAGGGCTCCAAGGGCAAACTACCAGGCAAATCGGCCAAAGATACAGCCTATCCCAATGAGTTACGCAGATCTATTCCCAATGCTGATAGAAAGAGGGTTGGTCAAGACAAGGAAATTAGGTGCTCCGCCTAATCCACTTCCATTCTACTACAACGCCAATGCTCGTTGTTTATTCCATGAGAACACTCTGGGCCATGACCTTGAAGGATGCTTCACGCTCCAGCACCTCGTCCGAGAGTTAATCGAAAAAAGGATTATGTCTTTTGAAGACAACCACCCGAACGTAAAGAATAACCCTCTACCAAATCATGGTGGAGTAAATGCTATTACTGAAGAAGGGGAGGGGTCTGAAGCTAAGACTGTGACTACCATTGACGAGATCAAAGTACCGTTGGTAGAACTACACAAACGTCTTGCATAAGCATGGGCACTTAAAACTTCTCATGAAGATTGCGAACAATGCATGTTGAACCCGCAAGGTTGTGACCTTGTGCAAAAGGACATTCGAGCGATGCTTGAGCAAGGGATGATAGAGATCGCTAGCAGAAAGAAAATGGAAGATGTGGCGGTCATTGAACCTATGTTTAATATGTCTGAAGAGCCTAACAAAAGGGCCGTTTTCAGAAATAACAACAACAACAACAAAAACGTCCGGCCAGTGTTCCGCGATGATGCACCCCCAAAATTTGGGAGAGGTCAAGCCAGATTTGAACCAAGGGGAGGATCTAAACCTCACCCAAGGGTTATAACACCAAAACAAGATCATTCATGGTGTGAAGGAATTTTCAAAGAAAGAAAGCCAGCAAATGTAGCCAATATCGCCGGTGGGAGTAAAATGACCCGGAGCGGTCGCGTATACCAATCACGAGCGAATAATGAAGTTCCTCCGCCAGCGGTTCCCATTCCAAAAGCTACTGCTCCTCAAAAATCCATTCTAGAGGAATTTGTCACTAAGGAGCCTTTTGTCAAAGAAAAAGAGAGCCTCAAAAATGACGAAGAAGAGTTTCTGCGGATCATCCGACGAAGTGACTACCAGGTGGTAGATCAACTGAACCAGATGCCATCTAAGATCTCAGTCATGTCATTACTCTTGAGCTCTCCAGCGCATCACCAGGCTTTGCTAAAGATCCTAACGCAAGCCTATGTGACCAAGGACATTACAGTGGGGCAGTTCGACTCCATTGTGGCGAATATCACGGTCTGCAACACTCTAAGCTTTGATGACAATGATCTAACAGCTGAAAAACACAAGCACAATCGTGCTCTGCATGTGTCAATTAAATGCGAAGAAGATACATTGTCCAGGGTGTTTGTTGATACAGGATCCACGCTCAATGTGATGCCGAAGAGAACACTAGCCAAACTGGCTTACCAAGGCGCTAATATTAGGCCAACATCTCTCGTAGTGAAGGCATTTGATGGGTCCAGAAGAGCTGTATTAGGGGAGGTTGATCTTCCTATCATGATAGGACCGTAAGTCTTTGAAGTCACCTTTCAAGTGATGGACATCAATCCGGTTTACAGTTGTCTACTGGGGAGGTCATGGATACATGCAGCGGGCGTTGTAACCTCTACCCTCCATCAGAAGATGAAGTTTGTTATTGATGGTCAGTTAGACACCGTTCACGGAGAAGAGGATCTGATGGTGAGCAACCTATCCTCATTTCGATACATTGAAGCTAACGAAGATTCCCTCGAAACAGCTTTTCAAGCGCTAGAGATAGCCCACGCTGTTCTGGTAGACGAGTCTTACATAACTCGCGGTCCATCCTTCACATCTGTTTAGAGTGTAAAAGCTGCGCTGAAAGCTGGAATCCTGTTGGGGTGGGGAGAAGTCATTGAAGTCAACGCTCAGGCGAAAAACGATCAACAAGGGTTGGGTTACAAACCAACTCTAGAAGGAGAGTCGGAAGAATGCGTCATGAGGAAGAAGTCATTAAAAGAAATCTTTACCAGTGGTGGAATACAAATAAACGCTAAAATTGTTGAGGATGAGAATTGTGATCTAGATCATCTGATAACTCGGGGAGGAGCAGCTTTACACAACTGGGATGCTGTGGAAATTCCCCTCTTTTTACCTTTAGAGTAATTCATTTTGCTTGTTAGCTTTGTGTTTTCTTTAAAGTTCCTGGTCTTGCCCAAGGCCTGCGAATTATTTTGTATGGGCCACTTTGCGATTTGAAAATCTATGAATGAAAAGTGTTTTTTTTTAAACTCTTGTTTATTTCTCGCTTATCATTTTCACTCTTTTTGTTAAAAGGAAAAATGGCAACTTTTTAAAAAAAAAGTAAAAGCAACCCTTCATCTGCATGTTTGTGTGTCTGTGTGTAATTATTCCCAAAAATAAAACATGCAGAATACCTCCATTACCCACAGAATCCCGTGATCCTTCGGTTCCATCTACTAGTGGCTCATTTGTCTTCCAAGCCGAAGAAGAGAATGATGAAGATTCAGAAGTCCCAGAAGAATTGAAAAGAATGACTGAGTATGAAGATGCCTACCTCCAGCCGTACAAAAAGTAGATTGAGGTCATCAACTTGGGGTCCGAAGAAGAAAAAAGAGAAGTCAAGATTGGGGCCAGAGGTCAAAAGCAGGCTGATAGCACTCCTCAGAGATTATGTCGACATATTCGCTTGGTCTTATCAAGACATGCCAGGGTTGGATACCGACATTGTTATGCACAAGCTCCCCCTGAAGCTAGAGTGTCCTCCGAGCAAGCAAAAACTTCACATATCAAGACCAAACATGGCTCTTAAGATCCGAGATGAAGTCAAGAAGCAGATTGATGCGGGCTTTTTAGCAGTACCCAAATACCCAGAATGGGTGGCAAACATCGTGCCAGTCCCAAAGAAGGATGGCAAAGTCAGAATGTGCGTCGACTACAGGTATCAAAACAAAGCAAGTCTGAAGGACGATTTCCCTTTACCACATATTGACACTTTGGTGGACAACACAGCTAGTTTCGCAGTATTCTCGTTCATGGACGGATTTTCCGGTTATAATCAGATAAAGATGGACCTGGCCGACATGGAGAAGACAACCTTCATCACACCCTAGGGAACCTATTGTTATAAGGTCATGCCTTTTGGTTTGAAGAATGCAGGGGCAACATATCAAAGGGTGTTGCACCCTAAAATTTGACCAACTTGTTGTACCTGATTTGTGTTTTCATAACTTTATCATTTGCATAATAGATCATATACAGAGTTCATTCATTTGCATAGCATAGCATGGGCAAGCCATCCAACAGGGGATCAAGTGCTATTTTCATCTCAAGGAGCATATCCAAAAGGTTCTTATTCAAGTTCAAGCCTATTCAAGTCACCAATAAAGAAGGTTAAGCTTTGAGAAGTTAATAGATCAAGCAGTAGATCTATATCCTATCTGGGGAGTATCTGAAGATCATCAAAGAGGTTGTGAGCTATGAACTGAGGCATGGAAGGTGTGTAGACATCATGAGAGACCTAGAGGGTCATTTTGAAAGTAAGACAAGTTATTGGTGTGGTTACAAGAGCTACAGTTGAAGACAATCAACTAGGGTTTCACCTAGGTCAACCCTAGGTCAACCCTAGGTTTAATGCTTGATTGAAGGGCATCAGGGCCCATTTGAAGGATGTGGGTTTCATATTTTGATATGTGGATATGGATGGGGTGTTGTGCCAAGGAGAAATCAAAAGAAATCAAGAAGAAGAGAAGTTTCTAAATTAGGGTTTCTAGGTAAAATCCCCTGATTTAGGTCAAACTTCCAAGCAAAATAATTCAAAATTCAAGTCTCAAATGGATCCTTGGCCAACATGAAACTTGTATAGCATCTCAATACCTTTAATTTGAGTGGTGGAGGGTCTCAAGGAGATTTATAGAACTCAAGTTATGGTTCTTGCAAGTTACAGGTCATCTGAGGACACTGAAATTTATCTGTGAAAGTTACTTGACTTCCAAGCACCTTTTGCCCCACAAGGATTTGTCAAATGAATTTTTGGTAAACATGAAAGGTGTTCCTCATGATCTTAGCTTTCTAGAAAGGTATGGTATGCCTCATTCTGATTTGTGGAACTCTACTTATGATCTTGACAAGCCAGGGGTATTTTGGGAAAGTAAGATTATAGGTCATTTCAAGCATATGCCTAAAACTCCTACTTGCAAACTTCAAATGGAAAAATGTTCAACATAAAACTTGCTCAAAATGATGTTTTGAGTCTAGGTAATAGGTCATAATAGTTTTTAAATGCATGGAACTCAAAATGATAAATTTGACCAAATATGGAAGGTAAAAGTCCATTTTCAAGTGACCAAATTTGGGATTTTTTGATCCAAAGCTAAAATGCATCATGTGATATACCAAATTGAAGGGAAAACACATTTTGAGATCATTGACATCATTAGATTTTGAATTTGAGGTCAAGAAATGGGACTTATCATTGGTTACTTATATAAGAAGTCACACTTGCCAAACCAAGCTAGGAGTGGATTACAATGCAAGGAACCATCCAAGCACATTCTAATTCTCATTTGGAGAGAAATTCAAGCCTTGTTCATGTGTTGTAACAGTCCAAACTCCAACTGGTTTTTTTGAACTCATTAAAGGATTTACCATGACATGAGATATCCAATTTCTCATAGGATCATTCCAGCAACTTCTAGATCCTTCCTACATCACCTATAAAGTCATTTGAGTTGATCTAAATCAGGGTTGGGTGTCATTTGGTGCAGAGAAGAAAGATTGAACTTCAAATTTCTCCATTGCAATTCATAATCGAGTTCTCTATTTTCTTCACAATCAATCCAATTTCTTGATTTCATTCAATTCAATAATCATCACTGAGTGTGTATAGATCAAAATCAGAGTGAATCCATGGTTGAATCGAGTTCTTGAAGTTGAACTTTCACACCTGCAACTGAAATTCTGTTTCAAGAATTCAAGCTGTTAGAGGAGAATCTAGTGCATACAGAAGCAAGCAAACATCATACTGAAGGAATTTGGAGCAGGACAAGCATTGATTTGGAGGTTTTCACCATCTGTTTTCATCATTTCATCAGGTTAGTAACTTTCAAACCATGGCTCGATTTAGTTAGAATTGGCATGAATCTTTAGGTTAGAAGCATAGTATGTGGTTAGGTGAATCTTTCTGGACAGTTTGAAGCCATTTGGTGATGATTGCTATAGTAACCTAATTTCTATTTCAACCAAGAGCATGATGGATATGGAGAATTAGAGTGAGTGTTATAGCATTACATGATCAGTGTTAGGTGATGAAGAGATTGGGACACTTAATTTGATGATTGATGACAATTGATGTTGGACCAAATTTTGGAGATAGAATTGTGTTTGCTGTTAGAGATGATATAAATGGATGATGATACCATAGATGAACTCAGGGTGAAAAATAGAGCATGTTAGGGCTTTACAATTTGATTTTTGATCAAGGATTGATGGAGTTCGTATGTGGATCAGAGTGTGTTCTTGCTTGTTCATCAATGGAGTTTGGCTCCAATTTTCATTCAAATGAAGAAGACGAGTTTTGGACCTTTGGATCGTGGTGGAAACGTTGACTGAATGCCCATCGTGTGGCTCTGATTGTGTTTCAATTCGTGAAGGGCTTGCTGATGATGAAACGCATCGTTTCATTTAATAGAAGCATTGGGCTTAAGTTGATTTGTGTTGTTGACACCCCTCTTTCATGGCCCATCCAGTATTGCACGCGTTTTGACTGCTATTTACACCAAGTTTTTCTTTTTTTTCTTTGATTTTCTTTTCTTTTTCTGAAATGAACATGGGCCTAGGGAGCTTTGATACGCGCACCCCCCATCTGGGCCTAGATGCTTGCTGCTTTATTTTTAAATTGCTATTTGACACCAACTTTTTCCTTTTTTAATTCATTTTTGTTCATTTTATTTTACAACTTTGAAAAATCATATAAAATTGAAAAAGAGTTATTTTGACATGGGAATTTTTGCAACACTTTAATAATGGTTTCAAGAAAATTGTGAATAAATAAAAATATTGTTTTAGGTATTTTCTTTATTTTTTGTGAATATTTTACATTTAGTGGTTTTTTTTATTGAATATAGTTTGTGCATAATTTTGTAGATTTTTGTTTAACTAGCTCCCTTTACATTTTAGTGCTATTCTTTTTAGAGTAATGATAACACGAAATCATATAGATATTTTCATACATATTTCAACTAAAGTCTAACCGTTTTCGATCCGATTTCGGGTTATTTCCGTATATTTGTCTGATGTTTTGCAGGTATTCAACGATCACGTCTAAACAAGGTAACATGAAGAAAAGGAGCAATCTCAGATGAAATATGGACGAAAAAGGAGTGAAAATACAATGAAAAGCGCAGCAATCAGTTTTTGCTGATGTGACGACCGTCACAGCTTCATGACGACCGTCACACGGGTGACGACCGTCACACCTTGTGACGACCGTCACAGCTTCATGACGACCGTCACACGGGTGACGACCGTCACACCTTGTGACGACCGTCATGCAGGCAAAAACGCCCCACTCAGATTTCACGTCAAAAGAGTAGTTCCAATTCCCATTAAGTGGACCACTACTCCCTAAATTATCTGCCTCAAAGTCCATCATCCTCAGAGATAACCGTTGGGATTCCACTTCTATAAAAAGGGAAGCAGAGGACTTCAGAAAGTGTGCTGCATTCATACCACGAAGTGCTGCCGAATTTAATTTCCAGAGCAACTTACTTTCCAGTTTTTATTTTGTATTCATTTCCCTTTACATTTCCTCATTTCCATTTCCGCTCTTCTGTAATTCCTATTGTACTGTACGATCAAATTGGCACTAAAGACCAGAATCCTGCCAACATCTGTGGAGGATCTGCCCAAAGGCCAATTGGCATATTTACAGGTTTTCATTTTGATCGACTTCTGTTTTATTCATAATGCAATTTATTATTTATTATTATTATTTATGTTTTGTTATTCCCAATTCCATGTCTAGCTAAACTTAGGTAATCGATATGTAGTAATAATTTGAATGGGATTTGATAACTCTTGTTTGAAAACTTTCTTTTCACAAAAGTAATCTATGGTCTAAGTGTTTAAAATTGATTCACGAAATAAACTTCGTCGCGAAAGCGAGAACTTATTTAAAAGTAGTTTCGCCACGAAAGTGGGAGATTAATTAAGATACGAACCAACAAGCGAAAGCTGCGGTAAGGTCAGATAGTAAACACTAGGCATTTGTTTTAATAACAGCGAAAGCACTTTAAAATGAATTAGAACTTAGAGATTTCCAAAAAATGATTTTAACCCCGAACGGGATACGAAAGTGCACGTTTGGCCCTTAGGATTATGATTAGCGTCAACAACCATCGTGAGACGAGAGTCTTTGAATCTCCATTTTCTGCTTAAATAAACTGTGAAAACTATTTCATACACCAGTAATTTATCAAATCCCTGGAGAACACAATTACTACGTACCGATTCAATTAATTAAAATCTAAATAGTAATCTTAGTTCCCTCTTTTAGTGACAATCTTATTCCCTTAAAACATATTCTACCTAGCTAAACATAGTAACTCCCGAGAACACTAGTTTGATTACGAGTCCCTGTGGGATTGATATCTTTTATTACTACGCGATAGACTGTGCACTTGCAGTTAGTTGTATTAGACATAGAAAGTCGCGATCAAGTTTTTGGCGCCGTTGCCGGGGACCCGTTTAGTCAATAGTGTAACCTTCTGTTACGCCGTATAGACTAGGTTAACAATTCTCATTTTTCCTTTACTAGTTCTGTCGATTGTATGCCAAGAAATCGCCCGCAAAGCGATATCGTAAAACCTTCAGTCGCAGAACTAGAACGCTTCTTACATTTAAGAAGTAGAATCATTGAGTACCAACTCAAACAACTCAAACATAACATCCCGAACCTCTCACTCCCATTCCCAAATCAGAAGAAGAAGAACCAGAGATGGCTGAAGGACCTCCGAACAAACCGCTGAAGGCATACGCTACACCATCTCAGATGGAGCCTAGAAGTAGCATTGCTGCCCCAGCTATTACTTGAAATGATTTTGAGCTGAAACCGTCATTGTTGTCGGCTGTACAACAAAACCAATTCTCAGGAAACGCAACTGAGGATCCAAACGAACATCTAACGAAGTTCGTACAATACGCAGACACAGTGAAAGCAAATGGAGTAACTCCAGACGCGATAAGACTTCGTCTTTTCCCATTCTCTCTTAGAGACAGAGCATGGACATGGTTACAATCGTTACCATCCAACTCCGTTACGACGTGGGAGCAATTGAAGAACGTCTTCTTAGCGAGATATTTTCCGCCAAGCAAAACTGCTATGCTTAGAGCTCAAATCAACGTATTTCGACAGAAAGATACTGAATCTCTTTACGAAGCATGGGAACGATTCAAAGATATGATGAGAACATGTCCTCACCACGGTCTAGAAGACTGGGTGACAATCCATACTTTCTATAATGGGCTTCTATACAATACTAGATTGACAATAGACGCTGCCGCGGGCGGTGCACTTATGGATAAGCCATACGATGAAGCCT
This sequence comes from Lathyrus sativus, assembly GCA_963859935.3. NCBI lineage: Eukaryota > Viridiplantae > Streptophyta > Magnoliopsida > Fabales > Fabaceae > Lathyrus > Lathyrus sativus. Next base: position 151,001,185 of record OZ012737.1, read on the forward strand.
ATCAATTAATAGAAAACATGTCACAAAACCATTGCCAATGGGGAGGTGAACGCACTCCAACTGAGAAAACCACAGCGAAAGGTGGGATGTACGAAATCAGCAGCCTTGAAAAGTTCAATGCTAAAGTAGATGCTCTAGCACAGAAGATTGATAGTCTGACTGTTAACCCCACTACAACTGTCGCTGCAGTAACTCCAAATTGCGAGTTATGCGGAAGCACCACTCATAATGCACCCGAATGCCCATTGCTAGCCGGAATCCCGCCAGACCAGGTAAATTATGCTCAAGGAAATCCCTACGCAAATACCTACAACCCAGGTTGGCGAAATCATCCAAACTTTTCTTACAAAAGCGAAAATGCATTGCAAATGCCTACTGCTCCGCAAGGATATCAGAAACCAGCTGCTCAAAATGCACCTAGGAAATCGAACCTCGAATTGATGATGGAAAAGTTCATAGCTACTCAAGCTCAAACAAATAAAGAGTTCCTGAATCAAAACATACACACTAGTCACCAAATTAAACAGTTGACAGGAAAAGTAGACGCTTTAGCCACCCACAACAAAATGTTAGAAACTCAGATATCACAAGTGGCTCAACAGCAAGCATCTGCTGCCGCACCTGCTGGCACATTTCCTGGACAACCCGAACAGAATCCAAAAGGCCAAGCAAATGCTGTGATACTAAGAAGTGGAAAAGAATTGGACGAACCGATCGATCCGAGGACCGAAAACTCAGCCATGCAACAAAAACCAACTGAACAAGCAGAAAAGGAATCTGAGTTAGAGAAGAAGGAGGACAACGAGAAGGAGGATGCCGCAAGTGAAAAAACTCAAGCACCTCCAGCGCCATATAAACCACCTATCCCTTATCCGCAAAGACTAATAAACTCTAAAACTTCAGGACAGTTTAAGAAATTTGTAGAGCTCCTAAAACAGTTGAATATTATTATTCCTTTTACAGAAGCGATAACTCAAATGCCGTCATACGCTAAATTTCTCAAAGAAATCCTGTCGAATAAGAGAAAGATCGAGGATAACGAAACAGTTACACTTACTGCAGAGTGTAGCGCTATTATTCAGAACCGCATGCCTCCTAAATTAAAAGACCCAGGTAGTTTCTCCATACCCTGCGTCATAGGAAAGTTCGTAATAGACAAAGCTCTATGCGATTTAGGAGCCAGTATCAGTGTTATGCCCTTATCTATATGCAAAAGGCTGAATATGGGAGACCTCAGGCCAACCAAAATGTCCGTACAATTAGCTGACAGATCAGTAAAATACCCCGTCGGAATACTGGAAAACGTTCCAGTACGCATAGGACAATTCTACATTCCAACTGACTTCATAATCATAGACATCAAGGAAGATACTGTAACCCCAATTATCCTAGGAAGACCATTCCTAGCTACAGCCGGAGCCATTATAGACGTGAAGAAAGGAAGGCTAACATTCGAAGTAGGAGAAGAAAAGATAGAGTTCATTCTTACCAAGTTCCTACAAGCACCAGCAATAGACGATACCTGCTATTTAGTAGACGAAATTGACGAATGCATAAGAGAACTTGAAAATTAAGAGACCACGTATTCAGAAATAATAAAGATTCAAATACCCGACATTTCTGAAGACGATAATTGGCGTAAACCGTATAAAGACGACAGCCTAAGCGAAAGCTTAGCACTGACCCCAAACCATATGCCAGGTCCGAAGAACCCATCTTTAGAACTTAAAACACTACCCAAAAACCTCAGATATGAATTTCTAGACGATGAACTAAAAAGACCAGTGATAGTCAACGCCGACTTAGGACAACCAGAAACCGAAAAGTTATTAGAAGTCCTAAATAAGTATCCCACCGCGTTAGGCTATAACATAAGCGATTTAAAAGGTATAAGCCCTTTGATCTGTATGCATCGAATTACAATAGAGGAAGACTCTAAAACCTCTCGAGAGCATCAGAGAAGACTAAACCCCATCCTGAGCACTGTAGTCAGAGATGAAGTAAAGAAATTACTAGATGCAGGAATCATCTATCCGATCTCCGATAGTGAATGGGTTAGCCCAGTTCATGTCGTACCAAAGAAAGGAGGAGTCACAGTAGTTAAAAACGAAAAAGGCGAATCAATAACAAAAAGAGTCGTGACTGGAAGCAGGATGTGCATTGATTATAGGAAGCTTAAGAAGGCTACGCGCAAAGATCACTTCCCGCTACCCTTCATAGACCAAATGTTGGAAAGACTAGCCAAACATTCATATTTCTGCTATCTAGATGGTTACTCAGGATTCTTCCAAATTCCCATCCATCCTGATGACCAAGAAAAGACTACATTCACCTGTCCTTACGGTACTTTTGCTTACCGCCGAATGTCGTTCGGACTCTGTAACGCTCCGGCAACCTTCCAAAGATGCATGATGGCAATCTTTGCAGATTTCATAGACGACATTATGGAAGTGTTTATGGACGATTTCTCGGTATGTGGACAAAGTTTCGAAGGATGCTTACAAAACTTAGAAATGGTACTAGAACGTTGCGTAAAAGTAAACCTTGTCCTGAATTGGGAGAAATGCCATTTTATGGTCCGACAAGGAATAGTTCTAGGACATGTCATATCAGACAGAGAGATTGAGGTAGACAAAGCTAAAATAGAGATTATAAAAGATCTCCAAACTCCAAAATCCGTACAAGAAATACAGAGTTTTCTAGGACATGCCGGTTTCTACAGAAGATTTATAAAAGATTTCTCGAAAATCACAAAACCTCTGACCGGCCTGTTAATGAAAGATGCTGAGTTCGTCTTCGACGACGACTGTTTAAAAGCATTCGAAACATTGAAATCAGCCCTTATCACCGCACCAATCATGCAACCACCCGATTGGAGACTACCGTTCGAAATCATGTGCGACGCGAGTGATTACGCTGTAGGCGCAGTTCTAGGACAAAGGAAGGACAAGAAACTCCATGCTATCTACTATGCCAGTAGAACCTTAGATCCTGCCCAAATGAACTACGCCACCATAGAAAAGGAACTTCTAGCAGTTATATTTGCGCTTGACAAATTCCGTTCTTACTTAGTAGGAGCAAAAATTATCATATACACAGACCACGCTGCCATAAGGTACCTAATAAGCAAAAAGGATGCCAAACCAAGACTATTGATATGGATCCTGTTATTACAAGAGTTTGACTTAGAAATCAAAGATAAGAAAGGAACCGAGAACGTTGTTGCAGATCACTTATCCCGAATAGAAGGCATCAGACACGAACCAGTACCGATAAATGACGATTTCCCGTACGAACGTTTGATAGCCAAATTAGAAAGTGACATACCCAACTCAATCTCGGAAGATCCAGAATTCGAAAAAGCCGTAGAAGCCGTCTATGCCCAAGTCACATTACCTTGGTATGCTGACATCGTTAATTACCTCGCTGCGGGCGTGCTTCCACCAGATCTTACTTATCAGCAAAAGAAGAAATTCTTCCACGATCTGAAACACTATTATTGGGACGAACCCCTACTCTTCAAGAGAGGGGCCGACAACATATATCGTCGTTGTGTCCCAGAGGAAGAAATAGAAAATATTATTTCCCAATGCCACTCAGCACCATATGGTGGTCATGCTAGTACGTCCAAGACGTGCGCTAAGATTCTCCAAGCCGGCTTATTCTGGCCTAATCTCTGGAAAGACGTTCACATCACTGTGCAAAAGTGCGATAGATGCCAACGAACTGGCAACATCTCACGACGCGATGAAATGCCTCAAAAAGGAATCTTAGAGGTAGAAATATTCGATGTCTGGGGAATAGATTTCATGGGACCTTTCCCTCCTTCTTTTGGAAATAACTACATACTCGTCGCTATCGATTACGTGTCTAAATGGATAGAAGCCATAGCTGCTCCAACAAATGACGCACGAGTAGTAATCAAACTCTTCAAAAACACAATCTTTCCTAGATTCGGTGTACCCAGACTCGTCATTAGTGACGGAGGATCTCACTTCATATCACGAATATTCGATAAACTTCTCTCTAGATATGGAGTCAGGCACCGAGTAGCTACACCCTATCATCCGCAAACTAGCGGACAAGTAGAGGTCTCGAACAGAGAAATAAAACAGATCTTGGAAAAGACTGTCGCTACCTCGAGAAAAGATTGGTCATCAAAGCTACAAGAAGCTTTATGGGCTTATAGGACTGCATTTAAGACACCAATAGGTACTACCCCCTATAAATTAGTTTACGGTAAATCCTTCCATCTCCCTGTAGAGTTACAGCATAAGGCCTTTTGGGCTATTAAGACACTCAACTTCAACTACACCGAGGCAGGAGAAAAGCGAATCTTGAACTTACACGAGTTGGAAGAACTTCGATTAGACGCTTACGAAAATGCCCGTATCTACAAAGAACGAACTAAAAAGCGGCATGATAAACGTTCAATCAGGAAACAATTCAGTGTGGGAGACATCGTATTTCTCTTTAATTCACGATTAAAACTCTTCCCAGGAAAACTAAAATCTAGGTGGTTTGGACCCTATGAAGTGACTAAAGTACTTCAGAGTGGAGCTGTTGAAATTACCGATAAGACGAATGCACCATTTATCGTAAACGGGCAACGTCTAAAACATTACAATAAGAACGACAACAGTCCTCAAGTAAGCAATATAACATTGCTCGAGCTTCCAGCTCAGACACCCGAATAGCTTCTCACCAAGCTATCGTCAGGCTTTAGACGTTAAAAACAGCGCTTATTGGGAGGCAACCCAAATTTCCCTCGTTATTGCATTTCATTCTTCTTTAAAATTCTACTTTGAAGAATCCAACAAAAATTCTAAAATTACTACTACTTTCTACTTTCGTTCATTTTCGCACTTTTATTCTTATTTTATTTTTTCTCTTTTGTCTTTTGTTTCTACCACTTTTCGTTTCTAAAAATCCTGACTTCAATTTCTTGTTTCAAACTTTTCAGGATTTTTAAAGTCTTCAAAACATTCCTTCTGTTTTCTCCGAATTACCTGCGAATATGGCCGAGTACGACTTCACAAAGGTTCACTTCAGAGGACTCGCTCAAAAGGCAAGATTTGCAGCCCTGACCAAAAGAGAATTCGCCTTAACGCTGTATTATGACAAGGCCATTATGGATAAACTAGGGATCACAGATAGCATTCAATACATGTTCAATCAACTGGGTTGGGAGAACACTGCTCTGAAAACACGTTTCGCTACCTACAAGGATCTTACCTATGAATTCCTTAGTTCCTTCAGATACACACCCAACTATGGTTTTGGATCCAGCACAGAGTTGATTACCTTCCGATTGTTTGGAATGGACCAAACCCACAGCCGGATGTCACTAGCTAACCTCCTAGGATTCCCTAGCGGACCGCATGTGTTCATCAGTGCAGAAGATGACGATATTGATTTGCAACTCGATCACTTCTGGGGTAGAATCACAGGCGACTATCACCCTGAACCAGACAAAATGTATAATGATGACATTCATAACCCAGCCTTTAGATACTTCCATAAGATACTAGCTCACACCTTGTTTGGAAAAGAAGAAAATATTACTGCAGTGTCTAAGGAAGAGTTATTCATCATGTTTTGTGCTTCTCAGGGACGGACAGTAAATGCAGTGCCTTTCATGATGAGATCCTTCAAACGCCTCACGCTGGAACCTCAGACACCTATTCTTATAGGAGGCCTAGTAACAATGATTGCCCACGAGCTTGGCCTTAGATTCCATTTAAATGCCAGCACTCGTTTTGGTACCATCAGACCCATGAACATACAATTCTGCTTTAACAGGCGCATCTTAGGGACTATGGGACCTGGACCGTATGAGTACCTTATTAACGAAAAACCAGTACAGCTATTCACACTGCCTGATCATCTGATGACAAGCATCCACAACAAGGATAACTGGCTCTACGAATTGGATGAGCCTATGGGACCTCCTTCACCACAGTCAACACCCCAGAACTATATGTATGACAGTGACCACATCTCTGAGGCACACGACTATATGTACTATGAGGACGCTGCCTCTGAAACTGAAGTAGACCCTATGACTCCTCCACACTACAATACTTATCCTGAGCCTATCCCTGCGGAGACCACCGACAAAATGGATACCGTGTTACTCAGATTGGACGACGTTGATAAAGCTCTGACTAATGTAAAAGCTGATATCGCAGGCATACACAGTGACCTGGTAGGCTTCATGGATCTAGTCTGCGACCAACTCGACTACTATTCGCAGAAATTCGATGAGTTGAAGGCACGAAAAGATTAGTTATTAGCTCGTAGCAGTAGTTTCAGTTTAGTCTAGTCTAGTTTAGTTTAATTTAATCATTTGGATTTTTCGCATTGTTCGTTTTCATTATGTACTACATACAATTGTTTCAATTTTATGTTATTTCAATTCTATTTTTTATTCAATTATTCTGTTTTCGCATTAATTGTTGCTTGTTGGCTGTTATATTACATAACCATATCAATACTAAGCTTTAAAATCACCACGAGTACGCCCTCAGAGCAAAATTCTGCGTTCTGCAGATTTTGCTGCTGTGACGACCGTCACAGCCCCATGACGAGCGTCACGTGGGTGACGACCGTCACACCTTTGTGACGACCGTCACGCAGTCCAGAACTGCTATCTGATAAAACAGGGTTCGTGTTCCCTTCCACTCCCCCCATTATCACTTTCAAACATCCAAACTCCTACCCCACTACGAATTTTCATCCTCCCCACATTGAACTATAAACTTCAACTCCAACTTCAACCTCCAACCCACCGTTCTGTCATTTTTCCCTCTCTGCAGCAAAACCCCAAAACCTCAGAAACCTTTCCATCTTCCAACAATGGTCGAGAATGCAGATGTCAGCAACATTTCCTTCCCTGAGGGAGAGTTAGGCGAAAGACAACGAGCACAATACATTGCATTTCATCAGAGGTCACTCCAGCCGACTCACTACCCGCACCTTCCATCGCTTACGGAGCTCGGACTCCTTGAAGGTGTCACATGGATGTTTCAACGAGCAGGCATCTGGAACCTCTGCACCAACCCACAGCCAACCTACGAACAACTCACTCTGGAGTTCTTGAGTTCGTTCACTTACGTCACAGGCAGCGGCGAATTCAACCAACATTCAGGTGTCGCTTGCTTCCGGATGTTTGGCGTCAACTATCAGATGCACCAAAACCAGATTGTCGGCATCCTACAGCTACCTCGCGGCGACAATGCTCATCGCTGCATCACTGATCAGTTCCAGCACGACGCCTTCGCGTTGTGGTATCAGTTGACCGGCCTCAATGCCGATGGTTGGGACTCCCTGCACGCCACTCACATCCATAACCCCACCATCAGGTACTTTCACAGAGCGTTGAGTAACACTATCTTCGCCAGACACAGCAACCACAAAGTGACCTCCAAGGAGCTCTTCTTTCTTCATTGCGTCTTCAACAATGAACCCGTCAACGCTGCCCCGTTTCTGCTGGCTCACATTCAGGCCAACTGCAACCGTGGCTCGAAGCCATTCTACTTTGGCGGGATTGTCACGGCTATTGCACTTGGGCTGAACCTTGGCGACCGCCTCCAGCACCTCTAGTCCATCCCCTCGGTGTTCCTTGACACCGACCACTGCAGAGCCTCCCATCTCATCCGCTCCCGAGCTGACAGGAAATACCATCCGGTCGTGCGTGGCAAGACCGTCCGAAGCATCATCCTTCCGTCCCGCACCCGCATCCATCCAGAGGACCGTAACAACTGGTTGTTCGACCTCACTGCCCCTCCTGCTGCCGTTGTTCCTACTCAGGATCCCACTCATGATTCCGAAGATGAAATCCAAGCTGAGTTGGACAGGTCCGAGCAGCCAGAGGCATCACAGCCTCCTCCTCCAGTAGGTACATCCTCCCGCCGCCGCCGTCATCATCTCGTGCCAGACTACACAGAAGAGGACCTCCGTCGCTCCCTAGACCAGCAGGCACAGATACTCACGATGCTGCAGCAGCAGAACCAGCGAGCTGACCAGTTCGAGGCTTGGCACCGGACTCAAATGCAACAACTTCACACCGGCCAAGCTACGATCACTGAGAGCCTAGCGAATCTGACCCTGCAGGTCGAAGGACTCCGAGACACGGTCTACCACACCGGAGCCATGAGCTATGAGGACAGAGTAGCCCTTGCTAGAGCCAAAGGACGCCAGCGTGGACGTGACAGAGGCCGGGACTAGATTTCCTTTATTTTCCTTCATTGTTTACTATATTTCAGTATTCTGTATTTGCATTTTCAGTTGTATCTCCCTCTCGCATGCTTCAAGAATCAGTGAGGACACTGATCGAGATAGTGTGGGAGCGGAGCCTTATTTCCACTGTACTCTGAATTTTCCTTTATTTCCATTTCACTGCACTTTGAATTCTAGTAATATCTATTTTTACACTTTCTATTTCTAGCAAATAAAGCTCGTCTATATATTTTTCACGTTACGCAAACAATCCCCACATTATTCAACGTAAACAAAAACTTTCATTTGTTCCTCAAAAGCAAAAGCATCACGAGAATGCACCTGAGTTCAAAACAAGTTTTGAAACTCCGAGGAAACGACAGTTCTAACAAAACCAGTATCGTCCAGACACCTTAGATCTCTAGTTTATGCGAGTCGGTTTCACCACCTACGTGTACCAAAGTCTCAAGTGTCTACGCAAACTCAACCCCAAGTAGTTTATACTAGCAGTCAGCACCATCCTAAAAACACTTCTAAGCGAGCGACCGATGCAAATAAGTGTATGATCTCCAAAAAGATGAAAAATCATGAAAAGAGAGCTAAAAAGCCCAAGAATATAAGATACGTTTCCTTCTAAGTTAGGTGCTCCTCACCCGAGCATTTAGCCCAACGGCACGAAAAACTCATTGAAAATCAATGACATAAAAATATGATCAATGAAGAATATCAAAAATGAGATCATATTCACTAACAGGTCGACTTGCCATGAAAGTGTGCGGACAACGGGCTTAATGTGATTGCGCTAGAACAAACAGGGCGAACTTGCCACGAGAACCTTGACACCAAGATACAGTAGCATGACCGAGACCGATTTGCATAAAAAGGGGACCTCCGAAGACTTGTAGTCCAGTGTCGTCACGATACTCGTCTTGTTCCTACCAAGAATCCCGGTTTTTCCAAACTCTGCAAACGAAGAAGCTGCCTCGTGCTTGCCGACTTTTCCATGTTTTACTTGAGGACAAGCAAAGATTCAAGCTTAGGGGAGTTTGATAACACGAAATCATATAGATATTTTCATGCATATTTCAACTAAAGTCTAACCGTTTTCGATCCGATTTCGGGTTATTTCCGTATATTTGTCTGATGTTTTGCAGGTATTCAACGATCACGTCTAAACAAGGCAACATGAAGAAAAGGAGCAATCTCAGATGAAATATGGACGAAAAAGGAGTGAAAATACAATGAAAAGCGCAGCAATCAGTTTTTGCTGATGTGACGACCGTCACAGCTTCATGACGACTGTCACACGGGTGACGACCGTCACACCTTGTGACGACCGTCATGCAGGCAAAAATGCCCCACTCAGATTTCACGTCAAAAGAGCAGTTCCAATTCCCATTATGTGGACCACTACTCCCTAAATTATCTGCCTCAAAGTCCATCATCCTCAGAGATAACCGTTGGGATTCCACTTCTATAAAAAGGGAAGCAGAGGACTTCAGAAAGTGTGTTGCATTCATACCACGAAGTGCTGCCGAATTTAATTTCCAGAGCAACTTACTTTCCAGTTTTTATTTTGTATTCATTTCCCTTTACATTTCCTCATTTCCATTTCCGCTCTTCTGTAATTCCTATTGTACTGTACGATCAAATTGGCACTAAAGACCAGAATCCTGCCAACATCTGTGGAGGATCTGCCCAAAGGCCAATTGGCATATTTACAGGTTTTCATTTTGATCGACTTCTGTTTTATTCATAATGCAATTTATTATTTATTATTATTATTTATGTTTTGTTATTCCCAATTCCATGTCTAGCTAAACTTAGGTAATCGATATGTAGTAATAATTCGAATGGGATTTGATAACTCTTGTTTGAAAACTTTCTTTTCACAAAAGTAATCTATGGTCTAAGTGTTTAAAATTGATTCACGAAATAAACTTCGTCGTGAAAGCGAGAACTTATTTAAAAGTAGTTTCGCCACGAAAGTGGGAGATTAATTAAGATACGAACCAACAAGCGAAAGCTGCGGTAAGGTCAGATAGTAAACACTAGGCATTTGTTTTAATAACAGCGAAAGCACTTTAAAATGAATTAGAACTTAGAGATTTCCAAAAAATGATTTTAACCCCGAACGGGATACGAAAGTGTACGTTTGGCCCTTAGGATTATGATTAGCGTCAACAACCATCGTGAGACGAGAGTCTTTGAATCTACATTTTCTGCTTAAATAAATTGTGAAAACTATTTCATACACCATTAATTTATCAAATCCCTGGAGAACACAATTACTACGTATCGATTCAATTAATTAAAATCTAAATAGTAATCTTAGTTCCCTCTTTTAGTGACAATCTTATTCCCTTAAAACATATTCTACCTAGCTAAACATAGTAACTCCCGAGAACACTAGTTTGATTACGAGTCCCTGTGGGATCGATATCTTTTATTACTACGCGATAGACTGTGCACTTGCAGTTAGTTGTATTAGACATAGAAAGTCGCGATCAAGTAATTAGATATAAACTTGAGCTCTCCCCTGGATTTATTCCATGATTTTATAATTGGGTTTTGATTAGTTTTGATTAGATGATATTAGGATGGTTAGATTAGGGTTTATACACAACATAGGTGCACTTGAACATTTTATTTTTGGGTTTTTAGATTGAATTAGAGTATGGGACCTATGGGGTATATAGGGTAGACATAGTATTTCCCTTAGAATTAATATTAGGCTTGTAAATACTATTTTACTATTTTAGTATATTTTGCAATTGTGTGATTGTTTGGTTTGCTCATTTTTGGGGTTTTATTTTGTTGTGTGGGCTTTTTGGGCATTTTCTTGGGGCGTGGGCTTAGTTAGAGCTTGTGGAGCTTGGCAAGGATAAAAGAGGAAAATTGAAGATCAAAATCAAAGCTTGATGAAGATTGCTTGGCTTGCTTGGAGTTGTTTGAAGACCATAAGACATAGGGTATAGGTAGAGCCTTAGAGTAGAAACTTTCTTCATAAACATGGATGGTTCCTTTTGCCTCCATTCTTATCAATGATTAAAAGTCTCTCCTTAATACTCACATCCCTCCTTTGGAAGGATTAGTGACTGTATCTAGGAGATAGAACTTTGAGAGAAACAGTCTGTATTATGTTAACTTTCTGTAGACCACCTTTGGTGTGCAACAGACTGTTTAACATTCAAAATCCTCTTATAATCATTTCTCTGTTGGAGAGTTTGCTTTGATGAATCCCTTGAAGATTGAGGATGAAGTACATTGCCTTGAAGACTGTTAGAAGAAGGAGCTGGTGCTATCAGAGCTGTGCAACTGTTTGAAGTAGGACTTACTGCTGCTTAGTTGTTAGATGCTTTCTACTGTTTAGAGTTTCTGCTTGTTGTAGCTTGCTGTTTTCCTTGAAGATTGGATGCTTACTTGAAGCTTGTAGAGGGATAAAGACCTTGCTTGAAGGTGTTGGTGACTTATTGCTGTCAGATTTTGCTGTTTAGAGCTGTTGGTGTTGTTTAGAGCTGTTGATGTATTGTTTGAGTTTCTTGACTGTATTGTTTGCTAATTTTCCCCATAGGGTTGAAGTGAAGTTATTTCACTTTGCCCATTGTTTTCTAGGTTCGAGGTTGAGTGGGACTCCCTTGCCTCGCTTGTACTGCTGCATTCATGCATTTTACTGCTTTACTGTATATGTGTTGTTGCTTTTCCATTTATCCCCTTAGGATCTCTGTTTCTCTCTGCGCAAGAGAGAAATATGACAGACATTAGGTTCTCACCCATGCATGAAAACATTAGGGTAGATTTTGATTCCCTTTTTAAACCTAGGTTAGAGTTCTTTCTCTTCTATCTCAAAACAATTAGAAAAATACAATAAAAGGACAAACATCAATAAAAAACAGTTCTTGCGTAAAAGACTGTAAACCAATCAAAGAGTCATTTTTGTCCGCTTGGACCCATAATCAGGAGAAAACCTTTTTCAGAAGGATAAAAACAATCAAGACAGACTTGTGTCATACGTGGCCCGAACTACGTTTGCTCTGATCTTTCATGCTGTATGAAAGTACGTAGGCATAGGATGCGATATCCTAGCGAGCAACCTTCCCCTCCTTTCCCGTAGGTAGGCGAACTACGTTGACTCTGATTTCTCGTTCCAGACGGGAATACGTAGGCATAAAGTGCGATACTTTGCCAAGTCATTTTATTTTCTTTTAACCCTTGACCTGTAGAATAGATAGAATAACAATCCGTACTAGAAAACAAGCGTGGATCCCGTCGAGTACGACGGACGTGAGGGGTGCTAATACCTTCCCCTTGCGTAACTGACTCCCGAATCCAGGATTTGGTTGCGATGACCATTCCTTTCCCGTCTTTGCGGTAGGTTTACTTCGAGCGTTTCCTTTCCCTCTGTTGGGATAAATAACGCACGGTGGCGACTCTTCTGTTCAGCCGGCGCTGATTTTCGCAGTAGCGACAGCTGGCGACTCTGCTGGGGACTCCAACGGTTCCCTACGCGAGTCAATCCTAGCGCTTGTTTTCCCGTCGAGGATTTTGTATGGATTTACTTTTTCTGTATTTTATATTCAGCATTATATTATTGTTATTATTGTTGTGGGTATGAGGGGGTTCTATGATTGAGAGATAAGCCGGACCTGGGCTTGAGTGCACCTAGAATTAGAGTGGAAATTAGTGGGCGCGTGCATGCTTTGCATGTACTAGTGTCTCATGAAATCCACACTCGGACGAGGTTCTTCTGGTTGGCTTCTTTTTCAACCCTTTGGGTTGAGGGGGTTGTTGGTTAGTTGGATTGTCGACTTCGGGGACCGATCATTTGGAAGTTGGCTAAGTGAGGCCTCTTCATGACGTGATGATGCCACACCTTCTGGGTATCGTATCATCCGTCTTGAAAGTCTGTGACGCCGACGACCGCATAGGATGCCATAATTTGTGTCAGTTATTAGGACACCTACCTGTGAGAGGGGTTGGGCATGCAGGTAACTTGACTTCCAGATTACCGGTTTTCTTGATTGAGATTCAGTGGTATTTGAGGATAGTGTTATGAGGTCTGTCAGAGACCAGGTTGGAGCATGGTGGATGATCCTGAGCAGTTTGTGGGTCTATTTGAGGCCAGTGTTGTGGATTGGATTTCTCAGCCAGGGGCACGTGACCCCTTGTTGCATTGCTTGCATATTGCATTGTTTGCATCATCATGTGCATATCATTAACGTGTGTCTGTGCTGCAGGTGCATTTTCATACTTCCCGATTCTAGTGCTCCGGACTTCTATCTGTTATCATGAGTATTTTAAAGAAGACTGTTGCGTATAAGTTGCCTACCCCTGATGTGACTTCTCTGTCGGGTCTGATTTCCCTAGCTGACGATGATGTGAGGAGAAGTTTTAGAAAGAGTTATGGGAAGCTACTGAATCTGGTTGGCAGACCAACTACATATGAGCTGAATGGGTTATACACGTTGATGCAGTTATATGATCCCTCCTTGAGGTGTTTTATGTTCCATGACTTCATTTTGGCTCCGACCATGGAGGAGTACGCTGAGTTTCTAGGATTGCTGGTTCAGAACAGAGTGCCTTTCATTCACTATGATGCTAAGCCTAAGCTGGAAGACTTAGCTGTTCCCTTGCATATGGATCCTGCAGAGTTGTTGTTGACTTCCTGGCATGGAATTTCTGGGTTTTCTCTCAATTTTTTGGTTGGCAAAGCTCAAGAATATGCCAAAAGTGGTTGTTGGATCGTGTTTAACGATGTTCTTGCCTTGTGCATCTATGGGATTATACTGTTCCCTAATCTGCCTGAGTTCGTTGATTTAGATGCATTCTACTTGTTTGCTGCAGGAAACCCGGTGTCTAACTTGATTGGAGATTTCTATCATTCCTTGCATTATAAGAATGAGAACAAAAGGGGGGAAAATGTCCACTGTTGTGTACCTTTGCTGAATATGTGGTTTGAGAGCCATCTGCCCAAGAAGGGTCCTTTTGTTGAATCTGCGCATACCGCTGAATGGTCCAAGCGTCTAATGGGACTTTCTTCAGAAGACATCGTCTGGTTCGACAGAGATTTATTGGGGTCAGAGATTATCTTCAGTTGCGTCGGGTTTCCCAATGTTCCGTTGATTGGAAGGAAGGGATGTATTAGTTACAACCCATCTTTGTTGGTTCGACAGTTTGGGTATGCCTTGAAAAGTCCGCCGAAGGAAGAAGAAATACGGGAATCTCTGTATTTCACTGGTGAACTGAGTGGGGAATTATTGGCCCAGCTCCAGCGCGCTTGGAATCATATCTGCAGAAGAGGAAAACCATTGCTAGGCAAGAATGATTGTCAAGCCTATATGCCATACAAGGTGTGGATTCAGGAGAGGGTAAGACAGGTACATATGCCTTTTCCAGCAGTATCACGTCCTGTTCCCATTCCAGCGGAGGAACCAACTACTGTAGCTATTGAGGTCTATGAGCGGGTTGTGAAAGAAAAAGAGGACTTGATAAAGATCAACAAAGAGTTAGAGAAGGAACTGGCTCAGATGCGGAGTAAGAAGAACAAAGTTGTTCATTCCTTCCGACAGCAGACTGAGTTGGTGAACAGGCTAGGGGTTGAACTGACAGAAGAGAAAAAGAAGCGTGAACGCCTGGGAAAAGAATTCAGAAGCTCTCATGATATGTTAGAGTCCAAGAAGAAGTCACTCGATGCCGCCTACCGGGAAATCTCTTCTTGCAACAAAACATGGAATGCTACGCTAACCAACAAAAAAAATAGGGAAGACAAATTGAAGCAGCAAATTGCTGAACTCGAAGATCAGTTGAAGGCTAGCAAGAAAAAGTATGAAGAGGAGGTGATGACAAGATATAGTCTTCAGAACTCATTGAACAAAGTCATCGAGTGCAAGAAGGAGGTTGTGTCTCAGAAACGGAAGTTAGAGGATCGCTTCGGAGAAGGGGCACGGGAGGAATCTGCTGGTGATTTACGACGTGTTCTCAAGCGAAGGGATCTACTTGTTGAGGGTTTGCTTACCCAACCAAATCATCCCGAGACTAAGAGGTTATTAGAGGAGTATCAGACGTATGGTTGCACTTGACTATTTCATGTATTGATGTGTATGCTTTATTTGCATTGTGCTGGCCATCACCAGGATTGTTGGTTGAGGTCATGCCTTCTTATTGTACGCTCATTGATATTGTATTCCTGACTTGATGGGATTCTCTGCAATGTATGAGATGTTTTCTATGATTGGGCTCCGAACTTCTTATTGTTGTCACTGTCACCACACTGGCACATTAGCACTAGAATTGGGGAGTGATATTCCCTAATGCACAGACACATGTCGCATTTGCATACACATTCATATTGCATTACGGGTGATTATTGAACTGTATCTCATTTCCTGCATTCTCCAGGTTTTTCTAGGATTGAAAGTCAACGCCCTCACCGATACTCTACTCGTACCAACTGCAAAAGAGTTATGGATCAGATGCAGAGTGAGATGCAGGACATGCATGAGAAGCTGGCGCTGTTCATGCAGATGATGGAGACGATTGTGAAAGGCCAGGAAAACTTGCAAGCTCTGGTGCAGCCATTGCTAGCGAGAAATGTCGGGAATGGACACGAAGACCATTCTGTACGTGTTGACACCATTCACGGGGATGGTACTCCTACACTGGTAGCTCCACCTATGACGAATATACCTGCTGTGAATATGAACGATGGCACTGGCGCCAGGAATGGTAATACAGGAATTGGTAATGAGACTGTCATTAACAACGTTGGATTCGGAGACGCCAATTTGGGCGGTGATAATAATGGAGGTAATGGTCTTGGTAATAACGGATTTGGCTATAACGACCAGGGGTTTGATTATGCTAACCAGGATGGGAAGTTCGACTTCAACGCTCAGGGCTTCGAACATGATGGATTTGGTAATGCCAATCAGGGCTATGGTGGATTCGGTAACGGAAATGGTGCTGGAATGATGCCTTTTGGACTTGCCGGGGTCGCTCAAGGGTATGGAAATAGAGGACGGGGCCCTGTGATGAATCAGACTAGATTTGGTCGTAACAATGGGTATGATGGATATGGAAATGGGAACGGTAATTGGATAGAAGACCAACAAGAAGATGCTTTCTCTGGTGGAGGTTTTGAAGGTCCCGTAGACAACACTCAGCGAATCAAGATGCTCGAGGAGCAGATGAAGGGTGTTGTGAATCAAAGTGTTGTTGGTTTAGATATGACCACAATGGGTTTGGTGCCTGGCCTGAGGGTACCACTGAAGTTTAAAGCTCCCACATTCGACAAATATAAGGGAGATACTTGTTCGAAGGTGCATGTGCGGTCATACTATAGAAGGATGTCGGCGTATTCGAATGATGAAAGAATGCTGATGCATTTTTTTTCAAGACAGCTTGTCTGGTCCTTCCCTGGAATGGTACATGGGGTTGGAGCCTAGTCAGGTAAAGACTTGGAAGCAGCTGGCTAAAGTGTTTGTGGCTCATTATAAGTACAATAGTGACCTGGCACCGAACAGGGTCCAGCTACAGGGGTTGTCGCAGAGGAAAGATGAGAGTTTCAAAGAGTATGCGCAAAGGTGGCGCGACATGGCTGCAAGGGTTCATCCTCCTTTGGTTGAAAAGGAGATGAATGATATGTTCATAGGAACGTTCACCGGTATGTTTTATGATAAGCTGTTCCCCGCTTCTTTGGGCAGTTTCTCGGATCTAATCTTGATGGGCGAGAAGGTTGAAAGTAATATTAAAATGGGGAGATTCCAAGCTGAGGAATCTACTCCAGTTGGCAGTAACAAAAGAGCTTTTGGTGGCCGCCGTCAGGGTGACACAAGTGCAGTATTCGGGGGCCGAGGTCGAGGCCGAGGCAGAGAACGGAATCAGTACAATCATCCGCAACAGGTGGCAAGCGTCACAATCCCACTTCATCAACAACCAATACCACTGCAGCATATATCACCACAGCAGCAGCAGCAACAACAACAGCAGCAGAGGCCAAATCAGGGACAGAGGAGGTTTCCTAATGCAAGGCCGAAAAGAGTTTTTGATGTACCTCCTTATACGTATGCAGAGTTACTCCAAACATTACTGGGTTTGAATTTGGTGGAAAAGAGGACTATGGCGCTAATGACGGGCACTCCTCCGTTCGGTTTTGATACGAATAAGCACTGCGAGTTCCACTCCGGGGCTCCTGGCCATGACATAGAGACTTGCCACGCGTTCAAGCATGTGGTGCAAGATCTGTTGGATAGCAAGGCCATAAATTTTGGACAAGCAGGTCCGAACATAGTACAACAGCCCAATGCCCAACCATGGGGCAAATGCTATTTTGACTGAGGAGGGTTTGAACTTGATCATGAATGTTGATGAACTAAAACCACCGTTGTGTGAGATAAAGAGCAGGTTATTGAAAGGAGGTATGTATCCGGGCTGCGATGAGTTTTGTCTAGAGTGTTGGACCCAAGCTGGGGGTTGTGCTGAATTGAAGAAGGGTATTCAGACCTTGATAGATGAAGGCACGTTGCAATTCGACAGAGCGGCAGTTAAGAAACCTGCAAAAGTATTAGCTGATGAGCAAAGTGATGTAGCTACGGTGACAATCCCCCGAAAAACGATAACTATAACAGCGCCAGCCAGACGACTTACGATCACTATCATCAAGGCAGGGCCAACACCTTATGAGAGCACTAAGGCGGTACCTTGGACTTACGGGCTGGAAGCGTACTGTGATGGGGTGAAAATCGATATCAGTAAACAGCCAGCTGGGGTTGTGGACAATGTCGTCGGGACCGGAGGGATGACAAGAAGTGGGAGAATTTTTATAACGCCTGAAGTAGAGGCTGAACGATTGGCAAAAGGAAAAGGAAAAATGAATGAGGATGTCCCTGTGCAGAGGAACGAAAAAGAAACATCACTGAAAGATGTAGAAGAGTTTATGCGCCTTATCCGTAAGAGTGACTATAAGATTGTTGAGCACCTTCAACAGACGCCATCGAAGATATCCATATTGTCACTGTTATTGTGTTCCGAAGCCCATAGGAATGCATTATTGAAAATTCTGGACACGTCGTTTGTACCCCAAGATGTTTATGTGAATCAGTTGGAGGGGGTGATGGCGCACGTGAACGCAAGCCATAGTTTGGGATTTACGGATTTTGATTTGACCCCGAGGGGAAGAGAGCATAACATGGCATTGCACGTCTCAGTTGAATGCAGGGGCACAGCCATGTCCCACGTGCTGGTAGATACCGGATCTTCCTTGAACGTGCTGCCAAAGAAAGCAATGATGAAATTGGACATCAGGGGGATCATTTGTACGCCTAGTGACTTGGTGGTCAGGGAATTTGATGGTACACGGAGGTCGGTCTTTGGATCCATAACATTACCTCTGCAGGTGGGGCCGGAGATTTTCGAAACTGAATTCTACATTATGGACATCCAGCCAGCATACAGTTGTCTTCTCGGACGACCGTGGATCCATGGTGCTGGGGCAGTCACGTCTACCTTGCACCAAAAGCTAAAGTACATGGTGGGGGACAGTGTGGTTACAGTTTGTGGGGAGGAAGATATATTGGTCAGCCATCTGTCGTCATTCAAGTACGTAGAAGTCGACGGCGAGATTCATGAAACACCCTGTCAAGCCTTTGAAGGGTTGCGCATTAAAGACAAGGTTCCAGGGCCGAGTAAAGCATCAGAGGTGGCAGTCTCATCATACAAGGAGGCTCAGGCTCTAGTGAAGACGGGTGAGACCAAGGGTTGGGGCAAGGTTCTGGATATTCCCGTAAAGATGGATAGATTTGGGCTGGGATATCAACCGTCATCATCAACGCCTGCTGCAGGGGCACCCCGTTTCAAAGGACCAATAACAATCACGGCTAGTGGAGTGTATCACGAGGCCATCAACGCTGTTTCAGATTCCGAAGAAGGAGACAGCGACTGCGACATGGACGCCTGGATTCAGCCGAGCGTGCCAGGACAAGGGCTTTGCAACTGGTCTATTCAGGAGACTGTTCCTGTGACCACCAAACAGTAATACTTTGTTTTCTTAATTGTTGAACAATCCGGTGTCTTACCCGGGGCATCGTGATTTTGCTTAGGGTCGTTCTGTTATGTACATTGCACTGTTTAATCGTTAAATAAAAAGGCGTTTTTCATGTACAAATATTGTGATCTCTGTTTTTCCTGTTTTTATGTTTTACAATAAAATGGCAACGTGGTTATTTGCTTTATACACATTTTGAAGCATTTAACCATTCCTTTTGCAGGATAACATTTCCAGATGACATTATTGAACCGCCTATGACTCACTTCGACTTTGAGCACCCGGTATTTCAGGCCGAAGAAGAGATTGTTGAAGATGGCGAAGTTCCAGAAGAATTAACTTGGTTGGTAAAGCAAGAAGAACGAATCATTCTGCCTCATGAGGAGGTCATTGAAATCTTTAATCTGGGGTCGGAAGGGGTTGAAAGGAACATCCGTATAGGGGTCGCGCTGCAGAGCGACGTCAAGCGAAGATTGGTTGGAATGCTCAAAGAGTACAGTGATATTTTTGCTTGGTCGTATGAGGACATGCCTGGGCTGGATACGGATATGGTTGTGCACCGTCTGCCACTAAAAGAAGAATGCCCGCCGGTTAAGCAGAAGCTTCGAAGAACTAGACCGGACATGGCTGTGAAGATTAAAGAGGAGGTTCAAAAGCAGTGGGATGTTGGTTTCCTAGCTGTTACAAAATATCCCTCATGGGTCGCTAATATTGTGCCAGTGCCAAAAAAGGACGGTAAAGTGAGAATGTGCGTAGATTACCGTGATTTAAACAGAGCGAGCCCTAAAGATGACTTTCCACTTCCTCACATCGATGTGCTGGTCGACAACACCGCTCAATTCTCCGTATTCTCCTTCATGGATGGCTTCTCGGGCTACAATCAGATTAAAATTGCGCCAGAAGTCATGGAGAAGACTACCTTCATTATGCCTTGGGGAACATTTTTCTACAAAGTGATGCCCTTCGGATTAAAGAATGCTGGGGCAACGTATCAGCGTGCAATGACGACTCTCTTTCATGACATGATGCATAAAGAGATCAAGGTTTATGTCGATGATATGATTGCCAAATCCCAGACGGAGGAAGAGCATTTGGTGAATCTGCTGAAATTATTCAAAAGGCTTAGGAAGTTCAGGTTGAGACTGAACCCTAACAAGTGCACCTTCGGGGTGAGATCGGGTAAACTGCTGGGGTTTATCGTGAGTGAAAAAGGAATAAAGGTTGACCCTGCAAAAATAAAAGCCATACAAGAGATGCCGACGCCTAAAACAGAAAAAGAGGTGCGCGGGTTTTTAGGGAGGTTGAACTATATCGCTCGGTTCATATCTCACCTAACAGCTATGTGTGAGCCGTTATTTAAGCTGTTGAAAAAAGACCAGGCTATAACATGGAATGAAAATTGTCAAAAGGCGTTCGATAAAATAAAACAGTATTTGCAGGAGCCTCCTATTTTGATACCCCCAGTGGCAGGGAGACCCTTGATTATGTATTTGACGGTTCTTGAGGGGAGTATGGGTTGTGTTCTCGGTCAACATGACGAGACAGGGCATAAAAAGCATGCGATATACTACCTGAGTAAGAAGTTTACTGAATGTGAATCTCGATACTCAATGCTCGAAAAAACTTGTTGTGCGCTAGCCTGGGTCGTCAAGCGTTTGAGGCAATACATGCTAAATCATACAACCATGCTCATCTCGAAGATGGATCCTATCAAATACGTATTTGAAAAGCAGGCACTATCTGGGAGAATTGCCCGTTGGCAGATGGTTTTGACCGAATACGACATCCAGTATGTTTCGCAGAAGGCGATAAAGGGGAGTGTATTATCTGAGTATTTGGCAGAGCAGCCTATTGAGGATTACCAGTCGATGAAGTTTGATTTTCCTGACGAGGATATCATGTACTTAAAAATGAAGGACTGTGACGAACCGTTGCCGGACGAAGGACCAGAATTGGGTTCCAAATGGCAGTTGATCTTTGACGGAGCTGTAAACTCCTATGGTAGCGGAATAGGGGTAATCATCACTACTCTGCATGGGTCGCACATCCCATTTACTGCTCGATTGACCTTTCCGGTTACCAATAATGAAGCCGAATACGAAGCTTGCATAATGGGGCTTGAAGAAGCCATTGATTTGCGAATCAAAAATCTGGATGTATATGGAGACTCAGCTCTGGTGGTGAATCAAATAAAAGGAGAATGGGAGACACGTCAGCCCAATTTGATACCATACATGAATTACACGAGGAGATTGTTGCCCTTCTTTGACAAGGTCGAATTGCATCACGTACCGAGAGTGGAGAATCAGATGGCTGACGCCCTGGCCACATTATCTTCCATGTATAAAGTCAACTTCTGGAATGAGGCTCCCAGAATTATCATCTCTCGGCTTGACAGACCCGCCTTCGTATTTGCTATTGACGAAGCATCAGATGATAAACCCTGGTATTTTGACATCCAGAATTTCCTGAAGAACAAGGAGTATCCAGCTGGGGCATCCAGCCACGATCAGAAGACTCTTAGGAGATTGGCTGGTAATTTTTATCTGAATCCGGACGGTGTCCTGTACAAGAGAAACTACGACTTGGTGCTGCTACGTTGTGTAGACGAGAAAGAGGCGGAGTTGCTTATGGAGGAAATACATGAGGGTACATTCGGTACACATGCTGGTGGGCATGCTATGACGAGGAAGCTGCTGCGGGCAGGTTATTACTGGTTAACTATGGAAACTGACTGTTTCAAGTTTGCGAAGAGGTGTCATAAGTGTCAGATCTATGCGGATAAGATCTATGTGCCTCCGAGTCCTCTGAACGTGATGTCGTCACCGTGGCCATTCTCGATGTGGGGAATCGATATGATTGGAAAGATTGAGCCGACGGCATCTAACGGACACCGTTTCATTTTGGTAGCAATTGATTATTTTACCAAATGGGTGGAAGCGGCATCCTATGCTAATGTGACCAAGCAGGTGGTGGCCAGGTTTATCAAACGAGATATCATTTGCAGATATGGAATCCCCGAGCGGATTATTACCGACAACGGTTCGAACTTAAATAACAAGATGATGAAGGAGCTGTGTCAGAGTTTTAAGATCGAACATCACAACTCTTCTCCTTATCGACCCAAGATGAATGGCGTTGTTGAAGCGGCCAATAAGAACATAAAGAAGATTGTTCAGAAGATGGTGGTGACCTATAAGGACTGGCACGAGATGCTACCTTTCGCTTTGCATGGTTATCGTACGACGGTACGCACATCAACCGGGGAAACCCCGTTCTCGTTGGTATATGGAATGGAAGCAGTGTTACCACTGGAAGTTGAGATTCCTTCCCTGAGGGTATTACAAGATGTCCAACTCGACGAGGCAGAATGGGTGAAAGACAGGTTGAACCAGCTGAGTTTAATGGATGAGAAGAGGTTAGCTTCTCTAGCATATGGTCGATTGTACAAGAGCCGAATGAAGAAAGCGTATGATAAGAAGATACATCCTCGGAGCTTTCAGACGGGCGACCTTGTGCTAAAAAGGATACTCCCGCCACAGGTTGATCACAGGGGCAAGTGGACCCCTAACTACGAAGGGCCATACGTTGTCAGAAAAGTCTTTTCAGGAGGAGCTTTATTGTTGTCCACCATGGACGGCGAAGACTTTACGTCGCCTGTGAATGCGGACGCAGTTAAAAAATACTTTGCTTGAAATTGACCCGCTGGACAAAAAAAGGAGATTCCAGGCAAAAATGGGGCATCCTGGCGAACCAAAAACAGAATAAAAGGTTCGGGCAAAAATTAGGGATAAAATTGAAAAAAATGTACACCCGCGAAGTTGAAAACCTACACTGGGCGGCTTCGGCAAAAAAGGGTATCCCGGTGAACTGAAAACCCGCAAAGGGCGGTTCACGCAAAAGTTAGGGATTTGAAAGGCAAATGATTGCGGTCCGAATTTGATACTACGGTGCACATTGGTGCGGGAGAATATACCTGAGAGTTCGATTATCAGATACAATCTCTTCAGAAGTTTGAATACCGGGAAAGCGCCAGAGTCAGGCGAGTCATAGGAGGATCAGCTCATGATGTTCGTCTGCATCACGTTGCCGACATATGTGCAAATTTGATTTGTCATTGTATTTATGCTTCCTGTACATACTTGTATATTTGTTATGCGTAGCTTCCTCTTTTCAGGAGTTACATCCAGTGTACAAAACTCTGCCCATTCAGGGGCCCAATCAATAAAACATGTTATTCAGTATTTGATGCTTGTTCTTTACTGTGTTGTATGTGAAAAACGCCAATGTTTTGATAAAACTAGCAGTTACATAACGTTGTTGGCCCTTGCCAATAATTGCTAAAACTTCGAATTGAGTGAAAATGATGTCACTAACGCTAACCTGAATAGATTTGGTTGTATAGGCTTGTCTTGTCTCGTTTGTGGTGTTGCAGGGTTCTTGACCATGCGAAGTGGACGATCAGAAGATTGCAGTCCTAACCAGAGGCTCGTAACGAAAAGACTTGATCATTATGTGAAGTGAACCCCCATGCAGGTCGCGCTTCATTTCCTGAAGCTGAGATAACAATGTTCCTTACTGAAGAAGGATCAAATTCCCCAGGTAGTCGCAGCTTATCCGAAGGACATTCTCCAGCAGGGTCGTTTACCCTCAGCAGAGTTTAAAGATTTCAAGATTGTAGGATGTATTCAGATAGTGTGGTGTCCCCCAAAAGGATTCCCTGACCCGAGCAGAGTTGTTTAGCCTCAGAAGACTAATATTTCCAAACTTGTGAGCTGTACCCACACAGTCTACTCTCCCCAGCAGAGATTTCCTTCCCAGTAGGGTCATTTATTCTCCCCAACGGAGTCAGTTTATTTTCCCCAAGAGAGTCGTTTCGTCCCCAGCGGAGTTCTCTCTTTTCAGCAAGTGTTCTCTTTCCTCCCAGTGGAACTCGAAGGTTAAAACTCTCCTCGACAGAGTTGGTTGTGTGTCCTGGCATTTATTTTGCCGGAATACTTTGTGATACCCGTTCACTCCCCAGCAGGGTGATATTTGTCCTCGACAGCCAAGATTGATGAAGCAAGCTTGTTAGAGCTATCCCAACAGTTCGAGCCTGCATTTGCATCGGCATATAGTGTCATATTCGCATCCACCAAACAAAAAACGCGTAGCATTTCCATATTGTATGGAGCATTACGCCATTATCAAACATACGCATTTGGAAACATAGATCAGGTTGGTTGACCTTTTGCTTTCAGGTGTGGTTCTCAATAGGAGTATGGAGCTCTAAAAGCTCAGATATTACCAAACAATCAAGGTCTCGCCAGGAGACGTGTGGTGATGTGGTTCAGTTTGTTATTTTCCCCACAGAGTTGCCAATTAAGGCGGTATTGTATCCGGCCAGCGGAATGTTTCTTCAGGTTTGTTGCTGCGGCAGTATTTCAGGTTTTCATAAAATCAAAGTTCAGAAGTAGCCACTTGTTATCAAGATGAGTGTTTGACAATTGTTTTCGGAATATCCCAGCGGAGTTAGTCCCTGCAGCGAATAGGCAAAAGAAACTATGTCCGAGAAAATTTCCTGTAATGTAGGCAGAAGTGTATTCCCGTATTTTGATAGGCGGATGAAATTTTCCTGCGTGATGGGCAGAAGTGTAATTTTCCTGCGTGATGGGCAGAAGTGTAATTTTCCTGCGTGATGGGCAGAAGTGTAATTTTCCTGTGTGATGGGCAGAAGTCTATTTTCCTGCATGATAGGCAGAAGTGTAAATTTCCTGTGTGATGGGCAGAAGTGTATTTTCCTGCGTGATGGGCAGAAGTGTATTTTCCTGCGGGATGGGCAGAAGTGTATTTTCCTGTGTGATGGGTAGAAGAAAATTTCCTGTGTGATGGGCAGAAGAAAATTTTCCTGTGATGTAAACAGAATAGGGTTCCCGTATTGGATAGGCGGATGAAGTGTTACTAAATCGATGCATGTTTCCCGTAAGAGATAGGCAGATGAACTCCTTAGTATCTAGAAGGATGATTTCCCTGTAAGGAATATAGTATGTGTCCCATGACAAGATAGAGTTGCGTTCTTATATTCGGCCAAAGTACTTCTCCCAGTGAAGTCAATTTTGGTATTGACAAGATAGTGTTGAAATCAGATTTGTAGATAGTGTCCCCCATATAGGGGTGCAGTTTATTTCACAATTTATGTTTGCAGTTGGCAAATTTCCGGGTTTATTGGTATTCAACCGTCTCGTACCTC
Source organism: Lathyrus sativus (assembly GCA_963859935.3). Lineage (NCBI taxonomy): Eukaryota > Viridiplantae > Streptophyta > Magnoliopsida > Fabales > Fabaceae > Lathyrus > Lathyrus sativus. The sequence continues at coordinate 151,026,675 of OZ012737.1, forward strand.
GATTGTCTGAAGGCTCCGGGCGTTTCACCCAGTCGGGTCCAAGCCGTTTGAATAGGGGCAACTATTGCACCCTAAAATTTGACCAACTTGTTGTACCTGATTTGTGTTTTCATAGCTTTATCATTTACATAATAGATCATATACATAGTTCATTCATTTGTATAGCATAGCATGGGCAAGCCATCCAACAGGGGATCAAGTGCTATTTTCATCTCAAGGAGCATATCCAAAAGGTTCTTATTCAAGTTCAAGCCTATTCAAGTCACCAAGAAAGAAGGTTAAGCTTTGAGAAGTTAATAGATCAAGCAGTAGATCTATATCCTATCTAGGGAGTATCTGAAGATCATCAAAGAGGTTGTGAGCTATGAACTAAGGCATGGAAGGTGTGTAGACATCATGAGAGACCTAGAGGGTCATTTTTAAAGTAAGACAAGTTATTGGTGTGGTTACAAGAGCTACAGTTGAAGACAGTCAACTAGGGTTTCACCTAGGTCAACCCTAGGTCAACCCTAGGTTTAATGCTTGATTGAAGGGCATAAGAGCCCATTTGAAGGATGTGGGTTTCATCTTTTGATATGTGGATATGGATGGGGTGTTGTGCCAAGGAGAAATCAAAAGAAATCAAGAAGAAGAGAAGTTTCTAAATTAGGGTTTCTGGGTAAAATCCCCTGATTTAGGTCAAACTTCCAAGCAAAATAATTCAAAATGCAAGTCTCAAATGGATCCTTGGACAACATGAAACTTGTAGAGCATCTCAATACCTTTAATTTGAGTGGTTGAGGGTCTCAAGGAGATTTATAGAACTCAAGTTATGGTTCTTGCAAGTTACAGGTCATCTGAGGACACTGAAATTTATCTATGAAAGTTACTTGACTTCCAAGCAACTTTTTCCCCACAAGGAGTTGTCAAATGAATTTTTGGTAAACATGAAAGTTGTTCCTCATGATCTTAGCTTTCTAGAAAGGTATGGTATGCCTCATTCTGATTTGTGGAACTCTACTTATGATCTTGACAAGCCAGGGGTATTTTGGGAAAGTAAGATTATAGGTCATTTCAAGCATATGCCTAAAACACCTACTTGCAAACTTCAAATGGAAAAATGTTCAACATCAAACTTGCTCAAAATGATTTTTTGAGTCTAGTTAAGAGGTCATAATAGTTTGTAAATGCATGGAACTCAATGATAAATTTGACAAAATATGGAAGGTAAAAGTCCATTTTCAAGTGACCAAATTTGGGATTTTTTTATCCAAAGCTAAAATGCATCATGTGATATACCAAATTGAAGGGAAAACACATTTTGAGATCATTGACATCATTAGATTTTGAATTTGAGGTCAAGAAATGGGACTTATCATTGGTTACTTATATAAGAAGTCACACTTGCCAAACCAAGCTAGGAGTGGATTACAATGCAAGGAACCATCCAAGCACATTCTAATTCTCATTTGGAGAGAAATTCAAGCCTTGTTCATGTGTTGTAACAGTCCAAACTCCAACTGGTTTTTTTGAACTCATTAAAGGATTTACCATGACATGAGATATCCAATTTCTCATAGGATCATTCCAGCAACTTCTAGATCCTTCCTACATCACCTATAAAGTCATTTGAGTTGATCTAAATCAGGGTTGGGTGTCATTTGGTGCAGAGAAGAAAGATTGAACTTCAAATTTCTCCATTGCAATTCATAATCGAGTTCTCTATTTTCTTCACAATCAATCCAATTTCTTGATTTCATTCAATTCAATAATCATCACTGAGTGTGTATAGATCAAAATCAGAGTGAATCCATGGTTGAATCGAGTTCTTGAAGTTGAACTTTCACACCTGCAACTGAAATTCTGTTTCAAGAATTCAAGCTGTTAGAGGAGAATCTAGTGCATACAGAAGCAAGCAAACATCATACTGAAGGAAATTGGAGCAGGACAACCATTGATTTGGAGGTTTTCACCATCTGTTTTCATCATTTCATCAGGTTAGTAACTTTCAAACCATGGCTCGATTTAGTTAGAATTGGCATGAAACTTTAGGTTAGAAGCATAGTATGTGGTTAGGTGAATCTTTCTGGACAGTTTGAAGCCATTTGGTGATGATTGCTATAGTGACCTAATTTCTGTTTCAACCAAGAGCATGATGGATATGGAGAATTAGAGTGAGTGTTATAGCATTACATGATCAGTGTTAGGTGATGAAGAGATTGGGACACTTAATATGATGATTGATGACAATTGATGTTGGACCAAATTTTGGAGATAGAATCGTGTTTGCTGTTAGAGATGATATAAATGGATGATGATACCATAGATGAACTCAGGGTGAAAAATAGAGCATGTTAGGGCTTTACAATTTGATTTTTGATCAAGGATTGATGGAGTTCGTATGTGGATCAGAGTGTGTTCTTGCTTGTTCATCAATGGAGTTTGGCTCCAATTTTCATTCAAATGAAGAAGACGAGTTTTGGACCTTTGGATCGTGGTGGAAACGTTGACTGAATGCCTATCGTGTGGCTCTGATTGTGTTTCAATTCGTGAAGGGCTTGCTGATGCTGAAATGCATCGTTTCATTTAATAGAAGCATTGGGCTTAAGTTGATTTGTGTTGTTGACACCCCCCTTTCATGGCCCATCCAGTATTGCACGCGTTTTGACTGCTATTTACATCAAGTTTTTCTTTTTTTTCTTTGATTTTCTTTTTTTTTTCTGAAATGAACATGGGCCTAGGGAGCTTTGATACGCGCACCCCCCATCTGGGCCCAGATGCTTGCTGCTTTATTTTTAAATTGCTATTTGACACCAACTTTTTCCTTTTTTAATTCATTTTTGTTCATTTTATTTTACAATTTTGAAAAATCATATAAAATTGAAAAAGAGTTATTTTGACATGGGAATTTTTGCAACACTTTAATAATGGTTTCAAGAAAATTGTGAATAAATAAAAATATTGTTTTAGGTATTTTCTTTATTTTTTGTGAATATTTTACATTTAGTGGTTTTTTTATTGAATATAGTTTGTGCATAATTTTGTAGATTTTTGTTTAACTAGCTCCCTTTACATTTTAGTGCTATTCTTTTTAGAGTAATTATATATAAACTTGAGCTCTCCCCTGGATTTATTCCATGATTTTATAATTGGGTTTTGATTTGTTTTGATTAGATGATATTAGGATGGTTAGATTAGGGTTTATACACAACATAGGTGCACTTGAACATTTTATTTTTGGGTTTTTAGATTGAATTAGAGTATGGGACCTATGGGGTATATAGGGTAGACATAGTATTTCCCTTAGAATTAATATTAGGCTTGTAAATACTATTTTACTAATTTAGTATATTTTGCAATTGTGTGATTGTTTGGTTTGCCCATTTTTGGGGTTTTATTTTGTTGTGTGGGCTTTTTGGGCATTTGCTTGGGGCGTGGGCTTAGTTAGAGCTTGTGGAGCTTGGCAAGGATATAAGAGGAAAATTGAAGATCAAAATCAAAGCTTGATGAAGATTGCTTGGCTTGCTTGGAGTTGTTTGAAGACCATAGGACATAGGGTATAGGTAGAGCCTTAGAGTAGAAACTTTCTTCATAAACATGGATGGTTCCTTTTGCCTCCATTCTTCTCAATGATTAAAAGTCTCTCCTTAATACTCACATCCCTCCTTTGGAAGGATTAGTGACTGTATCTAGGAGATAGAACTTTGAGAGAAACAGTCTGTATTATGTTAACTTTCTGTAGGCCACCTTTGGTGTGCAACAGACTGTTTAACATTCAAAATCCTCTTATAATCATTTCTCTGTTGGAGAGTTTGCTTTGATGAATCCCTTGAAGATTGAGGATGAAGTACATTGCCTTGAAGACTGTTAGAAGAAGGAGTTGGTGCTGTCAGAGCTGTGCAACTGTTTGAAGTAGGACTTACTGCTGCTTAGTTGTTAGATGCTTTCTACTGTTTAGAGTTTCTGCTTGTTGTAGCTTGCTGTTTTCCTTGAAGATTGGATGCTTACTTGAAGCTTGTAGAGGGATAAAGACCTTGCTTGAAGGTGTTGGTGACTTATTGCTGTCAGATTTTGCTGTTTAGAGATGTTGGTGCTGTTTAGAGTTGTTGATGTATTGTTTGAGTTTCTTTACTGTATTGTTTGTTAATTTTCCCCATAGGGTTGAAGTGAAGTTATTTCACTTTGCCCATTGTTTTCTAGGTTCGAGGTTGAGTGGGACTCCCTTGCCTCGCTTGTACTGCTGCATTCATGCATTTTACTGCTTTACTGTATATGTGTTGTTGCTTTTCCATTTATCCCCTTAGGATCTCTGTTTCTCTCTGCGCAAGAGAGAAATATGACAGACATTAGGTTCTCACCCATGCATGACAACATTAGGGTAGATTTTGATTCCCTTTTTAAACCTAGGTTAGAGTTCTTTCTCTTCTATCTCAAAACAATCAGAAAAATACAATAAAAGGACAAACATCAATAAAAAACAGTTCTTGCGTAAAAGACTGTAAACCAATCAAAGAGTCATTTTTGTCCGCTTGGACCCATAATCAGGAGAAAACCTTTTTCAGAAGGATAAAAACAATCAAGACAGACTTGTGTCATACGTGGCCCGAACTACGTTTGCTCTGATCTTTCATGTTGTATGAAAGTACGCAGGCATAGGATGCGATATCCTAGCGAGCAACCTTCCCCTCCTTTCCCGTAGGTAGGCGAACTACGTTGACTCTGATTTCTCGTTCCAGACGGGAATACGTAGGCATAAAGTGCGATACTTTGCCGAGTCATTTTATTTTCTTTTAACCCTTGACCTGTAGAATAGATAGAATAACAATTCGTACTAGAAAACAAGCGTGGATCCCGTCGAGTACGACGGACGTGAGGGGTGCTAATACCTTCCCCTTGCGTAACTGACTCCCGAATCCAGGATTTGGTTGTGATGACCATTCCTTTCCCGTCTTTGCGGTAGGTTTACTTAGAGCGTTTCCTTTCCCTCTGTTGGGATAAATAACGCACGGTGGCGACTCTTCTGTTCAGCCGGCGCCGATTTTCGCAGTAGCGACAAAGGGCCATGGTCACACTCTTCCACGATATGATGCACAAAGAAATTGAAGTATATGTGGATGACATGATCGCAAAGTCTCTAAGCGAAGAAGACCATTTGGATCATCTGTTGAAGCTATTTGAGAGACTCCAAAAGTACCAACTAAGGTTAAACCCAGCAAAATGCACCTTTGGGGTTCGCTCAGGCGAATTACTCGGTTTCATCGTTAGTCAATGCAGAATTGAATTAGATCCTGACAAGGTTAGAGCAATCCAAGAAATGCCTGCTCCTAAAACGGAGAAACAGGTCAGAGGTTTCCTCGGACGTTTGAATTACATCTCCAGGTTTATCTCCGATCTAACTCCTACTTGCACGCAGATCTTCAAGTTGTTACGAAAAGATCAGGCAGTGGTATGGAACGAAAACTGCCAGTCGGCATTTGAGCAAATCAAGTAGTATTTACAAGAACCTCCGGTGTTGATCCCTCATGTGCCCGAAAGACCATTGTTCATGTACAAGACTGTACTAGAAGATTCGATGGGATATGTCTTGGGCTAGACTGATGAGTCGGGAAAGAAAGAGCATGCAATCTAGTATCTGAGCAAGAAGTTCACTGATTGTGAGAGTCGTTACTCTCCTCTAGAGAAAGCCTGTTGTGCTTTAGCATGGGCCGCCAAGCGCCTAATACAGTACATGATCTGCCACACGACAATGCTGATTTCTAAGATGGACCCTATCAAGTACATCTTTGAAAAACCAGCTCAAACAGGAAGATTGGCCAGATGGCATATGCTCTTATCAGAGTATGATATTCAATATGTGGCTCAAAAGTCTATCAAAGGAAGTGTCTTGTCAGAACACCTTGCAGAGCATCCCATGGAAGATTATCAACCGCTCAAGTTTGAGTTCCCTGATGAAGATGTGATGTACATACAGCGCACAAAGTCGGAACCTGGTCCTGAAGAAGGTCCCAAGCCTGGATCTCGGTGGGAAATGATGTCCGATGGAGCGTCAAACAAAAACGGACATGGTGTTGGAGCTGTTTTGAAAAATCCAACCGGAGGGTATACTGCTGTCACAGCCCGACTTTGTTTCTCGTGTACGAATAACATAGCCGAATATGAAGCCTGCATCTTAGGATTGGAAGTTGCTATTGATCTTCGCATCAAAATCTTGGAAGTAATCGGTGATTCTGCTTTGGTGATCTATCAGCTCAAAGAAGAATGGGAAACCAGAGATGAAAAGTTGATCCCTTACAAAACTCATATCCTGGAGATGGCCGAATATTTTGACAAGATTACCTTCAAGCATGTACCAAGAGCGGAAAATCACATCGCTGATGCATTAGTCATGATGGCATCAATGTGGAAGGTCCAGTTTGTTAATGAGGCGCCTCTGATTCGCATTGAGAGAAGGACAGTGCCCGCATATGTTATGACAATAGATGAAGAAGCTGATGAGAAACCGTGGTTCCACGACATCAAGAACTTTCTCCAAAATCAGGAATATCCAGATGACGCATCCAGAATTGACAAAAGAACCATACGAAGATTGTCGGCTAAGTTCTTCATCAGTAATGGCACCTTGTACAAGAGAAACCACGACATGGTTTTACTTCGATGTGTCGATAAAAAAGAAGCAAGTCTCATAATGACTGAAGTGCACGAAGGAACATTCAGTACCCATGCCAATGGCCACGCCATGGCTAAGAAGATCTTAAGAGCTGGTTACTTTTGGTTAACTCTAGAGACGAATTGCATCCTCTTCGCCCGGAAATGCCATAAGTGCCAAGTCTATGCTGACAAAGTACATGTTCCTCCACATCCTCTCAATGTGATGAGATCACCGTGGCCTTTCGCAATGTGGGGCATAGACATGATTGGGGCAATAGAGCCAAAAGCTTCCAACGTCCATCGCTTAATCCTTGTTGCAATTGATTACTTCACCAAATGGGTAGAAGCAGCGTCGTATGCAAACGTGACGAAACAAGTGGTTGCCCGCTTCATCAAAAAGGAAATCATATGTCGATATGGTATTCCTAACCAGATCATCACCGACAATGGGTCAAATCTGAACAACAAAACAATGAAGGAACTCTGTGACGACTTCAAGATCAAGCATCACAACTCGTCTTCTTACAGACCCAAGATGAATGGCGCAGTCGAAGCTGTAAACACAAATATCAAGAAAATAGTACAGAAGATGGTCATAACCTACAAGGGCTGGCACGAGATGTTACCATTTGCTCTACATGGATACCGAACATCAGTGTGAACTTCAACAGGGGCAACCCCTTTTTCCTTAATGTATGGGATGGACGTCGTGCTGCCCATCGAAGTCAAGATACATTCTCTAAAGATCTTGATGGAAGCCAAGCTTGAGGAAGACGAATGGATAGGAGAAAGGTTCGACTCATTGAACCTAATTAATAAGAAAAGAATGACGGCCTTGTGTCATAGCCAGATTTATCAACAAAGAATGATAAGAGCATTCGACAAGAAGGTTTGTCCCAAAGAGTATAGGGAAGGAGAGCTTGTGCTTAAAAAAATTCTACCAACTCAAAAGGACATGCGCAGCAAGTGGATGCCCAATTACGATGGCCCTTTCGTTGTAAAAACCGTCTTCTCTGGAGGATCTCTACTTCTTGAGACCATGGATGGCGAACAACTCAAGTACCCTATCAACTCAGATGCAATGAGAAAGTACTACGCCTAAAGCAGAAAACCTAGAAAGGTGATTCAAGTGCTTCAGCAAGACGGAAGTCCAAGGATTAAAGGCTGACAAACGTCGGGGCAAAGTCTTGTGCAAGGTGTTAGAAGAAATGTCAATGTCTGTCATTCTCGTCTGAAGCAGCAAAGAAAATGAACTGATAGTTAGAAGAACCGAATTCTTATGGGATTTTGTAACCCTTTCTATTTGCCATTTTTTTCAAATGTATAAAGTTCCCAAGGCTTTGCCCTTTGTAAAGTTCTTGTCTATCAATGAAATCAGATTTTGGCCAATCATTGTTATGATCTTCTGTTTTTGTTATGCAATTTCACTTATTTGTTAATAAGGATTTTTCGAAAAGCAAAGTGTTTTGAAAAACTTAAATTTTTGTTTTAAAAGAAAAAAAAATTTGACAAAACGATTGAAGAACTCTAGAGGTGATCCGACAATATTACACAGTTCTCAAGCCGTGAAAGTTTGTTGTCACCTCCAACCAAACTAGATGCGTCCAACAGCAATTCCCGCTCTTAAGCCAGAACTTCTCCTCTGCAGGTTTACAAGGATATTGTCTATCTTGGAAGATTATTATCTACACCAGAAGAAAGCGCCACCTAACTTAAAGCAATTGAGACTCACCGTGATGAGTTCCCTCTTTGTTTTCCTTGTTTTTCCTTTTCCCTTATGGGTCGGTCTGCATTTTACATACAACATCATATCAGCATACGCATTTGTTGGCATGTGGTTTTGGTTTCTGTTTGTTTGGTTGTCGCCTATGGGGTCCTTTGGTCGTTACCGCTATCTTTTATCTGTTGCCACAAGTTTTGCTTTGAGGTTGATACCCCAATGTTACCAGTAATCCTGGAATTGCTATTTCTTCTCTGGGAAGCTAATTGTGATGGACGGTTGTTACTAACGTTTATCTCTGGATTGGTTTTCACCGATAATCATTGAAAGTCTAGTAGTCACTAGCATTGTTTAAAACCAATTGTTATTTGGTGCCTCGATTTGGTCGTCACCAGCAATCGTTCAAACTCAGTAGTCAATGACTCTGTTATAAAAAGCCAACCAATCGTCATTGGAGTATTTTTGATTATGTTATTACCAATCTTTGTCAAATCTAGTGGTTACTAGTATTGCCTTTTAAAACCGATGGTCATTGGTATTTGAGACGGTTGTTACCAAACTTCCTAAAAGTCCAATAGTTATTGGCATCGCCTGGAATCAGTCGTTATTGGAACCTCCTTGATTCGGTTATTACCAATCCTTTTGAATCTAGTAGTTACTAGTAGTACCTTTAACTCCAATTATTATTGGTACCTTTTGATTCGGTTATTACCAATTTTCCTAAGTCTAGTAGTCACTAGCATCATTTGAAAGAGATCTAATGGTTACTAGCATTGTCAGAACCAGTTGTTATTGGTATACCTATGATTTGGTCGTCACCAGCCTGTCTAAGTCCAATAGTTATTGGCATCGCTTAAATCCGATTGTTATCATCACTTTGATCTGGTTGTTACCAAACCCTTTGAAAATCCAGTATTTAATGGTATTACCCAAATCCAATGGTTATTGGTCTCCTTTGACTCGGTCGTTACCAACCTTTCCAGTTAAGTCTAGTGATTACTAGCATTATCCTGACCTAATTGTTATTGGTATACCCTGATTTGGTCATCACCAGTCCCTTCTAAGTCCAGCGGTTACTGGCATTGCTCGAAAGCTAATTGTTATCAATACTGTAGAAAGGTTGTTACCAACTTCCCCGGCCGAAGCCCTGTATTTCATCAATGCTATTTGGAATTCCCAATTGTTTGAAACTTTGGTTTGGTCGTCACCATCATCCCCAGTGAGTCTAGTGGGAACTAGGACCATTTGAAACCGATTGTTGTTCTGGTCATCGCCAATGTTCCTAGCAAATTTGTTGTTTTCCCATTCGAGTCTCGGAGATCTAGTGGATACTAGCATCCCCGGTGCGTCTGGTCTCGTTTCAGTTCTTTTCCTGATGATCCCATTCGAACTCTTCGTTATAGGAAACTCCTCATTTGGTTATCACCAATGAGGTTTGCGTCTCTGATTTCTTTCGTTTCCCCAGTGGAGAATTGCCTTCTTCCCCAGCGGAGTGTGTGTTTCCTTTCCCCAGTGAAGATTTTGTCTTCCTTGTTGGAATTTGTGTCCCCTGTGTGAAAGATTCCCTTGAACAACATCTTTAGTCATGTTTGAATTGTTCTGTTTGTTTTGCCTTGGATCTTTCCCCAGTGTGTTGGGTCCCCCGTGAATGGTTACTCGTCGTATTGCCGTTCTTTTTTTTGTGCTCGTGTGTCTGCATTTGTCTTGCATTCAAGCATCATAAAGCATCATCTAGATTCATGGCATTCGCATTTGTCCTTTTGCATATCATCGGATCTAAGGGACAAAATTTACGGTTTGCTATATTTAAATACCTTTCACTACGATTCTATGAGGATTTTCATCTCTCATTGCCATCTAGTGAAAATATTTAAATAGGGGCAACTGTTGCACCCCAAATTTTGACCCCTTAGATCTTCATCATCATTTTAAGATCATATTCATTTGATTATCTAACATTAACATATTTCAACTTGGTCTTTGTTAAGATACAGGAATCAGGGTTCCGTATAGCCGAGAATCGAGGTTTCGATGGTTAATCAGTCAATGTATTAGATTGGTTCTCCATGAAATAGGTCTCCGCATCATCAAATATACTCTATTGGATCAAGTGTGAATCCAATTTGAGGTTGTCACCCAAGGATCAAGAACAGTGCAATTCAGGATACCAGATTAGGGTTTTCGATCAGGAAAAGTCAACTGTAATTTGACTTTTGATTTAAATGGTGTTCCAATGGTGGGATCATGGTCCATAAAGTTCATATGGCTTGTTAAAGTCTACTCAAGAATTTGCAAGGCCTCAAAAGACCCATAACATCAACAGTCGACTCGGTAGTCATCGATCGATCATTCGGTTGACTGAAAAGTCAACTCTTCACTCATAAGGAATTTGACCTCAAAATGTGAATACAAAATGTTCCTAATGTGATATTACACCTGCCCATAAAGCTTCATGACCATTGGATCAAGGATTGAGGAGTAATCAAAAAATCGGGAAATTAGGGTTTTAAAAGGGGCAAGACCATAACTCCCAAACCACACATCCAATTGAGTTGGTTCAAAGCTCATTGGAAATCTCTTGACAAGTCCTACAAAAGTCCCACAGTGGTCCATGGTCAAAAGATGCATAGATTTGGAGTTATGACCAATTCCATTTCAAGAGGGGAAAATAACTTGGAAAAATTCTAAGTTATTGGCCTTTTTAGGCATGTTTTTCAGCAACTTTGAGAGGTCTTTTGACCTAGTTCCTTTGGGAATCTGAAACTCATGAAAACATGAAAGTTATATAGCTACATGAGGGATTTCCAAAATGTACTAGAACTCTTCCATAGCCTTTGTGAGCTGAGAGTTATGGAGTGAGAAAGTTGGGCATGTGCACTAATTTGCTAACTTGCCAAAACCTAACATGGAATTGATTTCCAACTATGAACTTCATCTCTAACCATGGATTGACAGCTGATATGGTATTTAAGAGTGCATAGTGAACTAATTCAGAAGGGAATCCAAGCATATCCCAAGGAATCATGGAAAACCATTTGTTTAATAAGGGAAAAGTACAAAGGTACAAGAGGAGATAGATGATTTGGGGTTGTAGCATGGAAAATCTGTCCTTGCTATCTCTATAGTCATTCCATACAGATCAAGAGTACCTGGTTTGAGAGGTTTAGGGCCCTTGGAAGCATGCATCATCTGCAGAAAGTAAGCACACATAGATTTGCTTAGTTTTTCAACAAAACCACCATGTGAAAACCACTTGAACCAAAATCTGCCCCAAGTCATTTTTCCTATAAATAGAGGCTCCCTCTATGTTACTCCTTACATCAGAGCACTCTTAGAACCAAGAGAAAGCCATAGCTCTCCTTCCCTTCTTGCTTGCCTCATTTTCAAATTTCCAAGTTTCATCAAAATCTGCCTTGGGCAGTTGGCTTCCCAAAACCATTTCCACACACTCCAATCCTTCAAAAACCATCTTCACAATCCACAAATGATGTGTGGAAGGTGTTCATACTCTTAAACCACTCAAAAACTCCCTTTTCCCAAAAGTCAACTTTCAACCAAGCAAAGTTTGACCTCACACACAAAATCAAAGAAACCTCTGTTCAGGCCTGTTTTGGTCATTCTAACCCTCCATACACCTTTGATATATGATGTACCAACTGTCCATAACTTAAAATAACCTCATCCTCATTTATTTTGAACTTTGTCACAAGTTCCTCCCATTTCTTCAAAGTGCAAGAGGCTGCTTTCATCAAGATATTGGTTGGACAGCTGCTAGAGGTTTTTCAAGGTATTCCCTGTTGCAACAAGCTTGCTTGGAGGTCTACAAGAGTTTGGTAGTTACCATCCCTTTCATTTCTGACATAAACATATTGGACATGCTTGGTGTTTAAATGCAAAATGTAGTTTATATGCAAATCTGCCAGTTTTGTTGTTTGCTTTGATCATTGTTATGTCTAAGTTGTTTGTTAACCATTTCATGATGTAACTTTGCACCTAGCTCATGTTTGAACTCTAGGAGTTTTTTAGTTCACAACAGTTGTGCCTGTTTGGTTGGAATATCAAGTTTGCTTTCATGAACATTCTGATGTTGGTACTGTTTTAGTTCAAAATAGGATGTTGACTTGTTTTTGAGCATCTTATGTTTTTGTGCCTAACATGATTTTTGAAAAGCTTGATCTTTGCTGCTTAAGTCTACCATAGGAAAGTTTCTGTGATAGATGTAAGTGTATGCCATTCTCAAGCCCGTTGCATTATTGATGTGTCCTCATGTGAAAATTTGCAATATGTGTCATTCTGTTTCAAACTTGATTGCAACCACTTCATGCTTTAACTGTTGTGAAAGGGAATATTATTGAATGTTGTTAGCATTATTATGTTAGGATTAATAGTAGTGCTATTATAGCTATCTAATTCATGAACATCTACCTATGCAATACCAAAATTTGCTGCTATGTTTGATCTGAAACTGTCCAGCCTACACTTAACTCTTTACTGCATTTATGTTTGCATTGTGATTAAACTTCTTGATTTTGATTCAACAATTGATTTCTGTTTTGTTCAAAACTGTCTCAGCATGTGAGTTATCCACTTATGACCAACTTATGCTAAACTTACCACATGTTACTTGCATTAAGACTGCTAGTCATGTTAGGCATACAATTGGTATTTGGTTTCTGTGTAGTCCAGGTTGAGTGTGGCTTGAAATTCTGCATGTGTAGGTGTTGCTTTTGTGAAAGCATTATTGTTGACATTCATTATGTACGCTGTTGAAACATGATTTGGGGGGTGATTTGATTTTCTGGCCATGGCTATTGTGAGGTGTATCAACCTACTGTATGTTAAAGTTTCAATTGAGGATTTACAATCTTGTTTGTTTCAATTCATGCTTTGAACTAGTAGCCATTTGATGGAGTCATCTATCATGCTGCATTTTAAAACTTGTTCTTCATTCCCAAACAGCCTTGCATTTTCAATTATGTTTGCAACAGCATATCAATTCTTGTTTCAAGTTATTTCTAATTGATCTTTGGGTCTAGAATCAGTAGTTAACATGATTAGAGTTTGTGTGTGATGTTTGCATGATCTGAACCTGCCTTGTTTATGCCATGACCTCCCTTATTACATCTCAACTTCCATTTTGCATTTGCTATCGAGTTCCTCTTTATGTGCATGATTTCGAAAAATTGTGAGCACCATTCTTCTTCCTTGATTAATTTCAAATATTTTAGGCTTTATTTGATGTTGTTTTGATGAAGTTTGAATCCAATCCATTTCCACCCTGTTTGCTTTGATTTTGGCCCAGATTTCTTTGCTTTGTAAGGTTTAAATGTTTTTAGGGGTGGCTTAATACACGGATGTATCACCACCCCAGTGGTTAAACCTTCACTCTCTCATACGCCTTGCACTGCCTGAACCTGGGTTCGATCCATTGTGGAGATCAACCCTTTTTATTTATTTTCATATTATCCATGTTTTTCATACTTTGTTATTCGCTTCCATGACATAACATGCGCGCGCTGCTAATCTTTAGGATTTTTACCCTCCTAATCTTTTCAAACCTTTGATTTATTTTTCTTAAGTTAGTTGTTGTGATGTGAGTTCGTTGTTTGTCAACCTTTGGGTATGTAATTGCAATTACTTTTTTGCTTGTGAGCATCATGTTAGATTCATCTGATTTCCATCCCCGTGAAGTTTTACTTGTTTGCATTGGTCGTTACCTTCATCTTTGTCAAGATATGCTTAATTCTTTACCTTTCATTAAGTTTTGTAAGAACTCATCCTTGCTTGATATTGTAATATGCTTGCATGTTTTGGTTGTGACCATCTATTTGATTGAAATCATTGATATTGTGATATACCATATTTTGGTTGTGACCATTCATTTCATTTGAAGTATTTGCTTATTGTAATATGATTGTGCATGCTTGGTTGTAACCATGTCTCTTGTATTCATCATGTTTGAATGTTTATGCTTTGTTAAGTTTAGTTTCCCCAGGTGATGGAACTCTTTAGTTCTCATCCAAGTTGCCTCCCCTTCTATCCTTCCAAAGGAAAGTCTTTCTATTGACCTTTGGGTCATAGATAGGTCATTACTCTCCCTTGACTTTGTTAAGTCATCCATACACTTAGTTAACTTAGAACCTATCCGTTGGACTTTGCTTAAGTCTAAGAAGCCTACCCCTTGATAGGAGTGCTCTTTCAATTAGAACTTAAAATTTTGTTAACTCTATGTAAGAATCATGGATATGATTACTTACTTCCCTTTCTTGAGTGTTTAATATAGATCTAGAGAGTTTTCTTAAACTCTACACAAGCATTGTAATGTTTGTTCCCCTTTTGAACCTTGATCATAATCAAGTGTTCTTCAACCCTAGTGAGGTGAACTACGATTGCTCTGATTCTATCCTAGTAAGGATACGTAGGTAGAGGACGCGATGTCTTTGCGAGCAAACTTAGAAACTATCCTTAGGTCTTAACCTACACCCTTTTACCCAATCCCAATCCATAGCAAACATTTAGCAAACTTAGCATACAAACAAACAAAAGGTTCCTGTAGAGTACTACAGATGTTTAGGATGTGAAATACCTACCCTAGGCATAACCAACCCCCGATCCCCGAATCTCTTAGCATTGTTGTTACATCGTGCAAAAGGTTTTTTCTTTCTTTAAACCTTTCCTTTGGATAAATTAAAGTCCGGTTGTGAATTTAAGAATTAAGATTCAAGTTAATCAATAGCTTGGTATCACGATTCTCACCGCGACAAAGAGGTTTGAGGCAAAAGCTTTGAAAGGTTTATGAGAATCAAAGAGAAGGCTTAGAGTCGACAATTAAAGTATGGGGAGTATTGCCTTCATTATTTTTTATGTGTGATTTCAATGTGTTTAAAGACGATTTAAGGGTTTAAATGGTTTGAGGCTGATTTTGAGATAAAGGGAATTAGGCCTTCGTGACCAAAATCTATTATTGAGGTTTTAACCGTATATGGATTTGAACTGATGGCCTGATAGATTCGAGGCTGATTTGGGTAAAGGAAATTAGGCCTTCATGGCCAAAGATTTGGTTTGACATTTGTTTAACCCTGTTGGGTAATTAGATTGTGAGAAAATCTAATGATTGTGGTGTAGTTGTAAGGATTTATGGGAATTAGAGCGCAAATATGATACGGGATTGGCCTAATAAGTCGTAGATTTTGTGTCTTCATCACCGTAAGACCTTAGGGATGATTTATGGATGTTTCTGAGTTATTAGGGAAGTGAATCGTTGGAATTTTGGGTTGATTTTATGTTCTGGTGCATAACAGTGTTTTGCTGTAATTGCGTGTTTGCATAGTGAAGAATCCTTCGCACAGCGAACGAAACTCGTCTCAGACTCGTATAACGAAGAATCCTTCACACAGAGAATAAACTCGCCCCAGACTCGCATAGCGAACTTGATAACAAACGTAGCAGAATTTTGCGAATTCTGATTTTGTGCAGTGATGCCTTGATGTTTTGATGATGTGATTTCTTTGACGAATTAATACGAGTATGACTGTGATTTCTATATGATTCGTACATGATTATATGATGATTCCTATGATGTAACAATGATGAGTTATGATGATAGTTCCATGAGTTTTGATGATTCTATGATGATATGATATATGATGATGATTGTGATAATGGTTATTTTGATGAATGATGATGCACCTATGATGTTATTATGAGGATGATTATTGACGTGTGCATCATGCATTCATGTGCATCCGGACTTCGGTTCAGGACCTTGATTTCTTTGGCTTTAGTCCCATTATGCGGATGTGAGGTATTTTGATGTGCTCCAATTCTCGAGTAGAATTGATCCTATTGATGGGGATCTATGAAGGGTTGATCGCCCAGTGTCCATCGAGCAGTGATGATTGGTACCACATGCATGAGTCTTGTTTGCATTTGCATTTATGAGATGATCTTGAGTAATTTATGATGTTGTGGCCTTTGATGCCCATTGATGAATATGATGATGTTGAATATGAAAATGACGCCATTTTATATATTGATTTCCTACATTGATTATTATGAATCGTTTTACTCACCCTGCCTGTTTGAATGTTGCCTCCACATGGGTAACATGCAGATGACCAGGTTTAGCGGTGGATGCCGTCGAGGACTTTTTAAGTTTTGGGTCGTTGGCCAATGTGATTGACTTAGAGGGTCTTGTCCTGATAGTGTAACATCGAGTTGGGGTCTTTGAGTTAAACCTTATTTTATTGATGTTTTTGTTATGTTGATTGCCTTGCGGTGCAATAAAAACTTTGGGTTATGCCTTTTTGAGTTCCGCTGCCTTTTGATGCAATTTTTGATAACTTTTGGGAAAACCCGTTGTTTACGGAGCCTTGACCTATATTTGATTTATTGGGAAATGTACGCCCTTTGAGGTCGTTTTTTTAGTTTAATATTTTACTCTTATAAATGTGAATATTTTGCCATTAAAATTGTGGGGTAGAAAAGAGTGTTACATACAACAGTAAACATATACATACAAATAACTGCACAACAATAAACACCCCAAAGACACAACACAGACAAGTGATAGGATCAACTCGCATAAGGAACTAGAAATCCCCAACAGAATCGCCAGTTGTCGCAACTGCAAAAAGGGCCGGCAGAAACAAACAAAAGAGTCGTCACCGAACGTTATTTATCACAAAGACAGGGAAACGAAACATCAAAGAAAACATAAAAGAATGGGAAAAGACAAGGTCATCGCAACCAAATCTTGGGTTTGGGAGTCGGTTATGCAAGGGGAAGGTATTAGCACCCCTCACATCTGTTGTACTCAACGGGATCCATTCTTGTTGTCTATAAAAGGGGTGAGTTATCTAAAAGATACTGCTAAACAAGGGACGAAAAAGAAAAAGGAGAATCGATAGGATATCACTGCCCTATGCCTACGTATTTCCTCGTGGAATGGGAAAGTGAGAGTCAACGTAGTTCGGAAAACTACGGGTGAAAGGGGGAAGGTTGCTCGCCAAGACATCACCGTATTATGCCTATGTATCCTCATCTGGTATAAGAAATCATAGTAAACATAGTTCGGGAAACTAGACCACAAGTTGGTTAAGTATTTTTTATGTGTGATGTTAAATTCTCATTCCAGCAGTTCGGGTCGATGTCTGTTTGCGGTAGAATGGAAAAACAACGTACTATTTTATGAAAATGATTTAAGAAAGATCGCGAAGGACAAAAAAGTTTCAATTTGGTTTACGAGTTTTAGAGAAGTGAATTGAATTTGTTTGAGACTCGCGTTGCACTAAAGACTACGACATAAGAGAAAACGTGTCGCATATCGCCCAAAGGGCATACACTAAACACTCTAGACAAATGAGGAGAAACCCCCCACTCATCATTTCCCATGTACTTAAGGCTCATGGCACACAATGTTCGTCATTCTTTATTAAGTGTCTTAAGATTGTTTGAGATGAGAAGAGAAGACACAAGGAAAACACTAAAGGGAAACTAAAAAACCCTAATGTTGTCATGCAAAATGGTTCTAAGGTTAAGATGAAAAGGAAGTCTACCTAATATTATCATACAAATGATAGACCTAAAGTTGAGATGAAAGGGACAATCCTAATTGTTATCATGCAAAGGATTGAAAGCCTAATATCTTTCATACTCTCATCTTAAACAGAGGGACTAGGAATCCTAAGGGATCATGTGAGCAAGCACAAGTAAACACCAATCAACTCAATCACAGATGAAAAGAAAAATGAAACCTAAACAAGTTCCAATAAGAAAAGAAAGAGGATGAAGAAGAAAGTAGAAGAAAAAAAGAATGGACCAACAATAAGTTAAGATCAAACCAAGATGAAGACAACAAGCACATTCATTTCAAACTCAAGAAAAGCAAGCATCATCATCAAACAAACATCAAACATTCACCAACACAAAGCAAGATGAGATGAAGCCAAAAGGCACAAGAAACATGGTAGGGTAGAAAGCACAACATATCATATTTAAATCATACCAATGATCAAATAGAAGGCACAAAGCAACAAGTCATACATACCATTCATATACAAGGTAATACCCCACAATCATGCATACAAACAAGTGCAAGGTAAACATCCCAAAGGCAACACCTATGAACATGACATGAGCAAAAAGAGATTATAACATCCACATGACCAAACAAGTTCAACATTCAAACATGCACACACGTGAGAGATCATACAGATGAAATCAAACAAATGGAAACCAAACATGCCTCAAGAAGGATCACACATCAAAATCATCCATAAAAGCAAACCACAATCAAAAAACTATCAAGGCCTCAAATGACTTGAGGAAAGACATAATAACACCCAATCATGCATTAAAAAAATACAAGAACAACACCTCAATTTGCAATTTAAAAAAATTAAAAAAACAAATAAAAAGGGCAAAATAAACCTAAAAAGGAATGAAAAAAGTTAGACTACCAACAAAAATACAAGAACATCACCATAGATCAGAAACCATCATGGGATCATGTGTTAATTTCCTCACAATTTTAAATGGCTCAAAAACAAATTTAAACCAATTAAAATTAATCAAATAAATCAAAAATACATGGAAAATAGCAAAACCAGAAATTAAAAACCAAGAAAATCACCATGGGTTCAAAACCATCATAGGATCATATAATATTTTTCTCATAATTTTGAAATGCTTAAAAACAATTTTAAACTAATTACAATTGGCTCAAACAAATTAAAATTTAAGAAAAATAGCAAATGGAAAAATAAAAATCAGAAAGAGGAAAGTAAAAGGAAATTTTAGAAATTATTTTAGTATTTTTCTGATTAAAAATGAACTTTCTATGAATTTCTAAAAATAAAATGAATTTAAAAACAAATTAGAAAAAGAAAATAAAACAAAAAAAACAAGTTGCGTTGGATCTGAATTCATTAAATGACGTGTCAGATCCAAAGGCCAGAAAGCGCGCATCCACGGTGGATCAGAGTTAACCTTATCATTTCCAAACAAAAATGCCAAACCATGCAGGATTAAAACAAGTGGCATGATGGACGGCGAGATCATCA
The DNA here is from genome assembly GCA_963859935.3 of Lathyrus sativus. NCBI lineage: Eukaryota > Viridiplantae > Streptophyta > Magnoliopsida > Fabales > Fabaceae > Lathyrus > Lathyrus sativus. Next base: position 151,046,085 of record OZ012737.1, read on the forward strand.
TCTTCAACCTCCAGCCATTGAAAAATCCCAGAGATTGCAGAAATTTGTGGACCCATCAAACCATAACCATTGGAGCTTATAGTTGTTTCATTTGATGCGTCTTTTCAAGACGATCTCAATCATATCTTCGCGCCATATTTCTTTAAACCACAGCTCACTCGATTTGGAAAAAAAAACAGAAAGAAAAGCAAACACGGATTTGAAATTTAAGCATCAAAACTCAACCAAAACCAAAATCTAACAATCATAACAGCATTAGTAAATCCAGGACTACATCTTAGCAACAAATTTCAGTTGAAATGGTTAAGAATTATACCTGTTGAAATTCAACTTCAGAGCTCTGAAAATGGAGTCCCCTAGCTTGATCCAAGCCACGATCTTTCAAGTTCTTGAGCTGGTTAGCTTCACTGAATGTTGGTGAAGCTAACTGAATGGAAAATTTGAGTGTTTAGGGTGTTGAAATAAAAATTCGAAGTTCAAGCTTAAGAGTTCAAATGGGATCTCAGCAGGGTGATTCTGGCTATCAAAGCTTGTGAAAATGAGTGGAATAAGTCCCCTATTTATAGGGGAAGCTTTTTGAAGAGAGAGTGTGAATGATGTGAATTGAGGTGAATTCATGCACACCTGCATCATGAGCAAAGTGTAACTTGAAAACTTCCAAAACTCACTCAAAACTTGTGTTTCAAGGTTCTAATCAATCCAAGAAAACTTGTTAATCATATTTAGATTGAATTTGTGGCTTAATTTTTTGATTAGAGGCTAATTCAAACAAAATCAATTCTGACTTGAGGTGGATTTTCAGCTTTGAAATTCAAACTTTGCAACCATGGTGCTCACAATGTAGGAGGCTTTTTGAGATGCTTCTTCTTGCATTAGATAGAGGATGATGCCAACTTTGCAATATGAAAATAAAGTATTGATTTGGAAATCTGAGTTGAGAGATATGATCCTTCAAAGTAGCCTCCATGAAAAGGTTCAAAATTGCAAAGCACTTAGAAAATTTTCAAGTCTTTTTAGGGACCAAAAATGACCTATAATGTTTTGACAAAAACTAAGACCTTCCATAGGATTTTAGCACTTTAACCTTGAATCAAAGTTGTAGAGGACATCTTAAAGTTCATTTTAGAAAAATAATGGGCTCCAAATGATAAAAATTGACCAAGTTATGACCTTTTGAAGTTGACTAGAAAATCCTTCCAAAACCCAAAATGACCTATAATATCTTCAAACTTTTGATGACTTTCCAAGCATAATGGGATCTTTCCTTACAAATAGAACTTGTTAGGGATGATGAGAAGAGTTCATTAGAAAAAGAACCACTTCAAAATGTTGAAAATTGAAGGAGTTATACCCATTTGATATTAGCATCCACAAATTGCTAAATTAGGTCAAACACCTTGACCCAAACTTGAATCACTTGATGATTTCTTACAAGATAAGCCATGGCGAATCAGATATGATCTTGAAATGATGTTTCCTTGAATAATAGTTGAACATGAGGGACCTCTGAGAGCTTGAGAACACCATAAATTCAATTAGAAACCTTATTTGAGGTTGAAGAAACATACTCCTCCTATCTTGAGAAACAAGCCATGATACCTTGATCATTGTCAAGAACAATGCAATGCAAAAATGAATATGAGATGCAAAAATGAATATGAGATGCTCAGACAAAATTAGGGTATGATAGTTAGGATTCATCAATATCCACCATTGTTGAAGCTTTCTGAAAGAACAAACTTGAAGATGAGAGAAAGGATTGGATCATGGAATCGAGAGGATAGGATCATTGGCAAGGGAATTTCTTATTCTGCCCTATGGGGTGGAAAAACAACCTATGGAAAGTAAAAAATGTCAATTCTGGAGATGCATCTTCTTATGCACCACCCTATAACGCGCCTAATGAGTGCCACCCCAGATTAAAACAAAAATTTATTCCAGAGATGTATCTCTTAGTATTTGCAACAAGTATATTGATATTTGAATAGCCCAGTGGATATTTCAGAGATACATCTATAGAGGTTTATGGTGGAATTTTGAAATTTGTCACCTTTGCATGTCAGATATTTCAAGAGATGCATTTTCAAAATAAGTTAATAAAACACTCACTTGCATGATCACATACCCAAACTTGTTTTCCACTCCAAAACCTTTCCAAAAACCCTTCCATTTTCAATCCATATTTTCACTCCAAATATATATTATTGTGTTTCATCACATCATAGTGCGCAAAAGAAGTTCGAATTCCAGGTAAAGATCATTTATTTCAAGCCTCATTGCTCACATTAATCTTGTTTTTAGTCTGAAAAATGTGTGTTTAGTCTGAAGATACATCTTCAAATTCTATATGAACTTTTTCGAAGATGCATCTCCATAGGCTGTATGTTCTCATTTTTCCAACTTTATTTATAGTATTACCAGTTTTGAGTTTTTTATTGTAATTGTTTTCATTAGATGTGGTGCACCCATTTGTTTTCCCCAAACATGTCGTGTCTCAGGATTCCAAAAAAAATCAGTTTCCAAACAAAACACACAAGTTCTATTTTCTGTCTAGTTCATGAGAGGTTCCAGAGATGTATCTCTAAAATTAGATAATAGGTTGGTATCGAAAATGTATCTTCGAAACCACCACTGATACATGATAGAGTTTTTGTGGTCCACATTTATCTACAACTTCTATAATTTTAGGCTCTTGTTTTTTATTTCATACAAACAAAAAAATGTCGCAAATGTCACAAATAAACATCATCTAGAATGTTGCAAATGTCTCCTTTTTCAACGCGACACCCAGGCAAAAGTTTAAGATTAACGAGTACACTTCTTTTTTATATTTGCAATACAAAGTATAAAATCTCCTACCTTACAAAGATAATCGAAAAATTGTGAAGCTCGACTAACGTTCACTTTCAATTAGCAACGAAGGTAAGATTGATTTCAACAACTATGGCCTCAAGAAAGATGCAAATGTAAGAGCTATGCGGAATACATTTTTCCATTTCGAAACAAAATATTTGATAAAGGGGGAAGAGACGATTTTAAGATCGATCAAGGATATTGTGGAGATGTTGAAGTGCCCACCTGGATATTGAAATGCAATGTACGATTTTATGATAACATCACTTATGTAATGTTGATTTTATGTTATGAATGGTAATTATATTTTGTCAAAATACAACTTTTTGATTTTCTGTTTTTGTTTTAGTATGCTACAGAGATACATCTACAGATAGATTCATGTCCAGATAAAAAAAGACCACACTCCAAGGCGTGACTTAGAATTGACTTACGATGTGTCTGTTTGAGGTGCGTCCAAAGACGCATCTACGAAAACTATGAACATTTTAGTATTTTTACGTGGTGCCCTAATAATATGTTAGTAGCATTAAGAAATCCCCGTTGACAATTGATGTCATATTGGAGTTTAAAAATGATTTTCTCGTTCATTATTCAAAAGCTAGATTAAAAACTAAGAGAAATTCCTTTAATATAGCAAATGTGTCTTTGTTAAATTCAGTTCTAACAAACTTATAACAACTTGAACAAACTATAAATAAATAATAAAATGAATGATTAATAAAACTAAAGCCTTATCAAAATTAAACTTAATTTAATTCTCTAATAGTAATGTGTCAACACCTTAAAGTGCATAGTAAAATACATTACAATATCTCTGTAACAAATAAAATAGTAATGAAACACAAAATATATCTAAAGTAAAATGAATCACAAAATATAACATCAGAATTAATACTACAGTTGATACTAGAAGAAGAAATATATAAGTGGAAAAAAAATAAATCACAAAATATAAACATCACAGACTATACTACCGTTGATACATACAAAAAATAAAGAAACAAACTAGGGTTAATAATTAATTTTCCCCCTGTCATTTGGGCGAAATTTGAAAAACCCTTCTGTAAAAAAAATAAATTCCCACCCTAATATTTGAAGATTTCATTGATTCAGTCCTTCATTAAACCAACTTATCATATTATCTGACGTGGCATTGTCAGTGTGTAATACCTTTGTTATTTTCATTTTATTTAATATCCACGTGTAATTTATTTTCATTTAAAATTACTTCCACGTGTAATATGTCATTAACCTTAATTCCCAAATATAGTTTCCTATCCAATTTCACGCAGAAACTCTTTGTCTTCTCCCCAAGCAAGCCTATCTTAAATTGCTCATTGTCTTCTACCCAAGCCTGAAGTTCGTGCTTCAATAGGAAACAACGCAAGTACTGCATTCATTGTGTTGCTCGTTCTTCAAAAAGGTATAGTTTTTTCTTTTGTTTACTTTACTTCAAAAAGGTGTGATTCACAGTGATCCTAACCAACACCATTTGTGTTAGTTTGGCATTTATTAACATATTTTATTGCACTCAGTTTATTTAACTTATATTGCGGTGATTTCTCTTATAGCCCAGTAACCTTAGTTTAACCATTAGGTATTTTTGTAATTGTAGACATGGGTGTATTCAGTATCATCTTCCATCACAGGGGTAACTTTGTGCATGATAAGTTCACATTTTATAGGAGGAATGATACAACTGTGGAATGTCAAGATTCCAACACTTGGAGTTTTTTTGAGGCTGTGAGTTAAGTTAAAGACTGGGGATATGATGGATTTAGGTAGTGGACAAAACTCCCAGGGGTTGATGAAGGGTTTCTTCATGTCATTGATGATGTACTAGCTGAAGCAATTGCCAAACACAAAATTGATTAAAAAAATTGATGGCCATATATAGGTTGAGCATGAAGTTCAAGATATGATGTGCAAGGTTCTAAGTCCTATTGTTGTTCAATTTAATGAAGTTAGTGATGATGGTTATAGTAGTGATGATGAACTTAGAGTCATTAGGTTTGATGATAGTGAAGAAGAAAGGACATGGGAAAATAATGAAGGCTTTGTGAATTTTGTGGTGAAAAACCAACTAGTGGTACAAGGGTTGAGGTTAATGGCAAATCTCTAAGGTATAAAGTAAAGGCTAAAAAAACCAAGAGAAGCAAGGTGGTCACTTAAAGCTAAATTTATTTGTTCCTGCAAAAATATTGGGCTCTAGTTCTAGAAGGTTACCCAATAATATACCAAGAGACCTTGAGGATGATGGAAGTGAAGAATTAGACAGTTCTGATCCTGATGTCAATGGTGATGAAAAGCTCTCTAAGTATGAGCAGTTCAAAAGTGAGTTGATGAACAAAGATTTTCAGTTCAAACATGGCATGGAATTTACCTCATTAAATGAATTTAATGATGATATAAGAGAGGGATATATTCTTAATGGTAGAGAGATAAAGTTTGTAAAGAATGAAAGCTATATGGTTAGGGTAGAGTGTAGGGGAAAAATTTTAGCATTGTGTAGCAAATGGGTGACAAGCACACCTACTAATTAAAAACATGAGTGGGGACACACACATGTGCTTGGGTTTTAGATAACAGATCTGCCAATTCCAAGTGGGTTACCAAATTAGTGGTTGATAAAAGAAAGTCCATAGATAAGGTGAAAGTCTCTAAGATTATGTTTGAGCTAAGGAAAAAGTATTATGTTGGCATCACCAAAGGTAAGGCATGGAGGGCTAAGACAATGGTTGATGAAGTGGTTGAAGGGGATGCAGTAAATCAACATTCCATGTTATGGAGCTATGCTGCAGAGTTAAAAAAGCAATGTGATGGGAACACAATTAAGATTAACATTGAGAGGCTAATTCCATATCTTCCACCAAGATTTAAGAGATTCTATTTCTGTTTTGATGGATGCAAAAAGAAGTTTATTAAAGGTTGTAGATTTTTCGTTGGAGATGATATTGAGTGTTCAGTGGCTGCCAAAATGAAGTATTGGTGAGGTTTGGCAAGTTTATCATCCATTTAATAGGATACAATTTGTTATGGATATTGGGGGGGAAACTTGCCAATGTTGCTTTTGGGAACTAGTTAGTATACCTTGCCAACATGTTGTGGCTGCAATGCAGTATCAAAATCTAAATCCATAATTGTATCTTGATGACTATTACAAGAGGGAGGCATATAAATTGTGTTATGAAAACAATTTTATCCCAATCAATGGGAAGGACATGTGGCCAAATGTGGAAGTTGAAGACATGTTGCCCCCAATCCAATGTTTAAGAAGGGTCCAGGTAGGCCAAAAATATTAAGGTGAAGGGAGCGTGATGAAACAGGCTCAAGGATAAGGAGGGTTGGTGTGGCTTATAGGTGCACAAAGTGTGATAAATTTGGGCACAATTCAAGAAATGCCAAAGCACAGTACAAGACACTAATGCATTGAAGAGAAAGGTATATTATCATTATCATTGCTTGTTTATTGCATTGACATATGTATTGGACTAACTAACCACTTTGTTGGTTTATTAGCATTGTCTATATGCAGAGAAAAACACCCAGAACCAAGGGTGAGGCCTCAAAAAATAACAAAACTGTTGAACCTACTAAACATGCATAACCTAATGAACCTAATGAAACTGTTGAACCTAATGAAATTGTTGAACCAACTGTAGAGGATCCTTTATATGATCTAGAAATTGATAACATAATTGAAGACATGGTTGCTTCTCAGTCACTTCCTACTGAAGTTTCTTCTCTACCACAAGAAAATCAATAGTATCAACTAATTAATCCTACACCAAAGAAGAATAAAATTGGAAAGTTGAAGATATCCAAGTAGAAAACACAAGCACCTATGAGGAGTAGTGAAAGGATAAAAACTATCTTCAGTAAAGATAAATACCATGGACAAGGTTCAATTGTTGATGCACCATTGGAAAATGAGGATACACCAATTGCTGATAGACCTGCTACAGCCACTGGCTAAGCAAACCCTAAACTAGGGACATGTGTGTGCATGATGAAATCATGGGATGAGATATCTAATAAAATGTCCCAGTAATGTGTATTGTCATTATGTCATGTTTTGTCATTTTGTATGTTGTACTGTAATTTTGAAGGTTGTACTGTCATTTTTTTTGTAAGTTGAAACAACAAGTTTAATGCACAATATGTCATTTTGTTTTGTAAGTTGGAATAACAAGGTTTTACTTTCATTTTATTTTGTGAGTTGTAATGACATTATGCATATGGCAGCTTAATTATATATGGAATTACTATTTGGAATAACTATTTTGTTTTGTAAGAAGAAACTATGTTTTCATTCAATTTAAATCAAGCATTTTGTTAACATAGTACATCACAATGTTGTTGACATAAGTCATCACAATACAACACTCATTCCACATGATTAACAGCTCATATAATACAACTATCAGGCTGCTAAGACTATGACAAAATAAACCCAAGAACAAATAAGTACTACAACTAGAAAATCCAACTTCTTCCTTGTGCTCTGTAACTTGTTTTTCATATCTTCCATCTCCTTGGAACACAGTTTTAACCCAAATTTCTTCCAAATTCCTTCCCAAAATCCCATCTAAATTTTCTCAAATACTGTATCATGACACCACATCTACTACAACCATCATGATCTTCCTTAATTATCTTCCTATCAATAGAACCAAAGTATTCATCATCCCAAAATAACTGGCAATCTTCTTGTTTCCCCCAAATTTTGTACTTCAAATATTTTCTACCAGGATTTACAGTAGACTTTGAAATGAACACCTTCATTGAAATATCGTGTCCACATTTGGGAGTGATTATACCATTAGAGGACATGATATTCTTTGAACTTTTTGCCATTGATCGCACACGTAGGATTGGAGAATGAAGGCACAAATAAAACGGAATGCAAAGATGGGAGACGCCTGCAGATGGTAGTTCAAATAAGGGAGAAGACAAACAACAATTGCATACATTTGATTTATGATTTAGGGTTCAAAATATATTACGTGTGTAATTCCTCTTAAATGAAAATAAATTACACATGGTTATTAAATAAATTGAAAATAATAAAGGTGTTGCACAATGGCAATGCCACGTCAGATAATTTGATGAGTTGATTTAATGAGGGACTGAATCAGTGGAATCTTCAAATGTTTGAGTGGGAATCTAAATTTTTTTTTACAGGGGGATTTTTCAAATTTCTCCCAAATGGCAGGGGAAAATTATCTATTAACCCAACAAACTAACATACTAAAATGATGATTACATATTTGAATTTATTATTTAGAGCATTTCTTTTTGCACCATATGGACTTCTTCCACACCATGTGACTTTCCACATATGCCCCATTGATTCCAGAGATATATCTCCGGACGCACTAAGTTTCAATTAAACGTTAAACTATTGCGTAGATATATCTCCGGACGCACCAAAACCCAATTGAACGTTGAAATATTCCGGAGATATATCTACAGAACAATTTGGAGATTATTATCGCGCCAGATTCTTCTCCTCCCATACTTTCTATTTTCATTTACAAAACTCTTCCACTCTCTCATTCCCAAATTTCTCCAAGTTCACCAAATTTGATTTCATTCGTCCGAGACTCAAGTAATCATCAAGCATCATCCAGTTCATCATTCAACGTCTTCCAAATCATAAATTTCGGGTAAGTTTTTCGAGTTTTTGGTAAATATTCGAGTTTTGTTGTAAACAAGTTAGAATCCATTGTTAGGTGTGGAAATGATTAGAAATCAGCTGAAACATAGTTTAGAGTAAGTGTATGTATTGTTTTTTGGCTCAAATGTACGATCAAGACTTCAAATTTCACATTCTAAGGGGCAAAGGACGTTATTGTCGCAACCTCTGAGTTTCAAAAAATCCCAGAGATACATATCCAAAAAAATTCAATAATCCCAGAGATACATATCCAAAAAAATTCAATGTTTCATGTACTCTAAGGGATTTCGGAGATACATGTGTGGAATGTTTCCTTAGATATATCTCTAGATTTTCCTTAGTCTATTTTTTATTCTTTTTGTTTTATAATTTTCTTGTTTGTGATATTCATTTGCATAAACTCATTGTACGACTAATTTTACCTTGCAGGCATAATAGCTGACAGAGTCGACCGACTGAAGCATGGACGACTTTTCCAGCACGCATCTGTTTGGCGGGAGCAAAGCCAGATGGTTCCGGAGGCAACAAGTACCTCTAGTTAGGTTGAGGCGTCGAGTGTTGGGGAACAGTCTACTCCAGAGATTCAGTCCACTCTGGGACTCGTCCTTTACCTCAGGCCACTCAATCTAAATCTCAGCCCATTCCACCTTCTACTTCTTCCTACCGCAAACCATGGGATGCATCAGCTGACGCATCACTTCCTTCATCCTCTCGCAAGCGTCGGGATGCACTGGTGCCACCTTCCCTTGATGATCCTGTTGCATCGGTTTCACCTCTTACTAATAATTCTGATGTATAGGTTCCACCTCTAGAGGGTGAGGTTGTTGATGTTGAGCCAGAGGCTTTCGGAAGGGGTCCATATAATATGTCCCTACTTCCTCTGTATCCAGATCACACTGTCAGATATATCTGGGACGGAGAGGTAACATTAGTGTAACTATTTATTTATTTACGCTAACTTAAATTGCTGACATTGATTATTTATAACATTGATTATTACTGACATTGATTATTTTTGAAAATTCACAGGTGCATGATCCCCAGAAGTTTCTGAACCATGAGAGGAAGATTTTAGCATTGCATCAACCAGAAGACTAGTGGTTTCAGTTGGTTCTGACCACTCCTGGGTTGCGTGACCTATGCATGACCGATTACAATTTGGTCAACCACAGGATGCTTAATGCATTTGTGGAGATATGGCATTCAGATACGTCTTCTTTTCATCTCCCGGATGGTGAGATGCCTATCACCCTGGATGATGTCTCGTCTTTGTTGCATATTCTGATCATGGGGAGATTCCTCCATCATGGTAGGATGACCAAACACGAGGTGGTCGATATGATGGTGGAGCATCTAGGGGTTGATCCAAGAAAGGCGTTTGATGAGGTAGATGGACCAGGGGTGCTCATGTTAGGTTTTCGTTCTTGAAGACCTTATTTGATGTTGAGATCGTTGCTGCATATCAGGTTGATGGTGATGTCGAGCAGGTGACCTTACACAAGACTCATGCTTTGAGGGTATATTTTCTTTATTTAGTTGGCACTGTGATTTTTGTGGATACGAGTTCCACCTATACTAATGTTACATACCTCTGGTACTTCTTGGATCTCACACGGATCCATAAGTACAAGTAGGGAGCGGCTTACCAGATCTATTTGTATTCGAAGTTGAGAGATGGATGTCAGTGGAAGACGAAGTAGGTCACAAGCAGCACGACACTACTGCTGGGAATGATTATTTATCCTTGAATGTTTTTTTTCATTTTTATTTCATATTTGCGATAATTCTTGATCACTGAATGGTTTTTATTTTCATTTTAGGATTGGATCCTCCAGCACTTCCCGCGCATCATCGGCTGGGTGTGTTGAGATGAGTACATTGAGGAAATGCACAATGTCTGTGCTTTTATCCCGCTGAGAGGAAACCAGGCGGCCGAGTCTTTCAGAGTCTATCTTAACCGCTTTACTGTCGAGGACATCCACTTCGACTGCTAGGTGGACCACCGTCAGACGCGGTCATTTGACGACATATCGTTATACTCTGGATGGCTGGCATGCGGATCGAGTATCACTATTCTTCCCGAGCGCATCATGCGACAGTTCGGGTACACCCAGACCATCCATAGACACTCTGTTGTCTCTATTCCTCCTGCCTTGACTTGTATACAGATAAAGGAGATGTTTGATGATTATCAGAGTCATCTGGTACCGAATGAGACTCAGGTTACCATAGCGTCGAATGACTGGAGCTACATCGACGAATATATTAGGTGGTTCTTCAGGGTCTCACGTCCATACATGGTATCGACTACTCCAGAAGATCCGCTGATACCCGCTCATCAAGAGATTCTAGAGGAGGAGCAGGCTCATCTAGATCATACTGAGGATGTCTTGTCTCGGTGTTGTCGCATAGTAGAGATTGCACATGTAGGCATTGACGAGGGTATATTCCTTGAGGGCTTTGTTGTGCAGCAAGTACTGGATGTCATAGTTGCAGAGGCACAGGGGGCACTATTGTACCACAAACATCGCACGAGGATGGGGGGATCGATGGTCGAGGAGGCAGATCAAGTAGAGGAGGTATAGGAGAGGTTGTCAGGCACACCCAATATTTGTCTGTATTTATTTTGTTGTGGAACTACAGTTTGTATGTTTTTCTTGATATTATTACTACATTTTGAATTTCGTGTCGTGCGAGGGTCATCGGTTCGATTCCGATAGCCGGCTTTTTTTATTTCTTTTTTATTTCTATATCGATAGAATAGAATTCCATTCGGATACTGATAGAATCCTTCTAATTCTTCTTTGTACTACAGTAGTACAATACTTTAATACGACATTTTATTACTATATTATATTGTTATTATTTTGTATGTCTGTTATTTTATATTTCATCTGCGAACAAATACACAACGCATTATTAAAAAAAACCTATTCTAATACACTTCGGAGATATATCTCCGAAAAATTCCCGTAAATATATTTCAAAAAATATTTAATTGAAAATAGATTATGTGAGATATATTTTAACCGTTTAAAATTTAAATAGTTTCAAAAATATATCTCTAAAATATTATTAACGTTTAGTTAAATGTGAAGTGCTTTCGAAAATATATGTCTAAAAACATACGTAAAAATCCACATGATAAAAAAGAAATGTATGGACTGAAATAAAATATGCTCATTATTTATTAGACATGCTAATTATGTCCATTTTAAATTATGAAGGCAGCCGTCATGAATTCAAACCTCATATCTTCCTTTTAACTCAATTAAGAATATTTACCCACTACACCCTGCATTAAAAGAATATACAAAATTATAAATACTTTTTTATTTCCTCTCACCTTTCTTTTTTTAACCCCAATAAGAGAAACTTTTACGTAAAAGAGAAACTTTTATGTAAAAGAGAAATTTTTATCTATCAAAAAAACAAGAAAGTTATATTTCTTAACTTTGTTGTCTCTTCTCTTTAACTTTTCTAGTTTTATGAGTAAAAAAAATTGTCTACCTTTTTCGCTGTTTTATTTTTCCAGGGTTGATATGAAACAAACTATGTCATCCCAATCCATCCATAAATATTTAATTAGTTAAAAAAGAATACCTTATTTTTGTCAAAGAAACTGTCTACATGAAACCAAGATATTACTCAGCAAATTCATTACTATATTCTTAGCCATTTAGCTCTACTAATAATGTTAACCAGGAGCTACAAACTATTGATGTGATTTATGAACAAAAAATAATCAATGAACTAATGATACATATATTTTCCCTTACATTTCATTTCCCTTACAAGTATAGAAACTTCTTGGTACCTCTGTTGCATCAAGTCCTCTTATAAAGTATAAATGATTCTCCGACAAAACTCAGACCCGCCAATTCAATGGGCACTTATTTTACGACTTTTATGCACAATGCCGAAAGCACAAGCACCTCCAACTCCTTATAGTAAAGGATTTGTATGCAGTTCACCCGCAGAAAGTCATCAGTTATGCATTTCACTTGTAAAGCTACAAATTGTCGTCCATCTCATCTGGTACATGTAATTTCTCAATGGCAGCCTGTTAGAAATGAATAAGATATTTAAGTTGCATACGAAAAAATATGAAAATCCCTACATCCTAACACAATCAAGAGTATCCATCAGTATATGCAAATACATTAGTTAATAACTGGACCATATCATATCACCTTGATAGCAGCAGCATCTGTTGCAGAAGGTTTCAAATCCAAAGCAATACCATAATGAAGCATTGCTCTCTCATGCATGTTACGCCTTTTATAGATCCTTCCCATTAAAGCATAGACACTACTTTCGCGGGGAGCATACTCTTTAAGCTCCTCTAGGACTTCCAGAGCCTCGTCAAATTTTTCCAAGCTCATTAGTATATTGGCCTTTTGATACATTGGAACAGGATTTTTCTTATCTGCCAAAATAGCCTTCTCCATTACCACCAGTGCTTCGTCACTTCTCTGTCAAATCATAGAAGATAGCACAAATTTAAAAATCTGGATGCAAATCACAAGCAGAAGGAGGTGCAGTTATTTACAATCAGTACATTAAGAGGTCAACCTTTAAAGCGTGCAAAGCAGTACCAAGGTATGACAATATAACAGATGAACGTGGATTAATTTGGAAAGCCATTTGAAAATGGTGTTCGGAGAATTCAAATTTCTCTTGACGAAGATATACCATTCCAAGTCCATACCAAGCATTGTAGTGCCTTGCATCAACCCTGAGTGCACTCTGGTAGCATCTGATTCCATTCTCAAAATCTTCTAGTGCAACATACCTGTGAGGGGAAACAAATTAGAAGGCAATAAAAAGTTTCCGATAAATTAACTATTAAAATTGAGAAAAACATAAAAGCAAAATGCAAAGAAAAATGCAAGAACTGTTATCCTTCTACGTCCCTTTCCCAGTTAGTTAAACAGCAAATTATTGGACACCGATTCTCATGAATTACAAAATTATGGTAAGACAATGTTCATACTCATGTCCACAAAGGGTGTGTGCATATGCAAATCTGGGATTTAGTTGCGCAGCTCGTTGGAAAGTCTTCAGTGCAGTTTCATGATCTTTCTGAAGGCTGTAGCAATTGCCCATGGCGCACCTACCAGAGCATTCAACAATAATGATAAACCAGGATAAATTAGCACAAATAGAGAAGTTACAAACAATAAATTTGCAAAGGTTTGGAAACTTTGGCTCACAGCACAAGCTCTCATGTACAAAGAGCTGTAATTTTAGGCTTTAAGGAAAAGTGATGGATAATAATTAGAGAAAATGACTTTATGGGTTAAAAAATTTAGTCTGGATATATAACATTCGGCATAATGAATAATCATAAAAAAAAGTTTCATAGAAGCCTACCAAGATTGTGGAGCTAAGCGATCACTATGTACTAGTTCCTGAGCCAGGTAGCTTAACTTCATATCTTCCTTTAGATGCTACACCAGTAATAATTTAGTCTTTGGTCAAGCAATAAGAATGCATTTAAAATTTAAGCATAAAACGAAGCAGGAGGCTTAACAAATACAACGAAAAAATATAGTAATAAAAAATTACTGTCACGCATTAATCATCATGGTGCTTTTGTAATCTATAGACTAGTTTCAGCAAATCACCAAATCCCCAGTGTCCAGCATTAACTAAATTATTTTACTCCATAAGTATTGCAACAGACAAGAAAGTGGAATTAATTTTCTTCAGGATTATCCATCAATTTTCTAATATTGTCAATTCACCATTATTGGCAATGGCATGATTTTAATATCAAGAGGCTTTAATAGCTGCATCAACCATGAATCCCAAATGCTACAGAGAAAAACACATCACATGCTTTATTCATTTTTTGTAAGGCTAAGAAAGAATATTTATATTTTCAGTGGTCTTTTAGGAATATTTCACATTTCATCACAGTTCATGATTTGTTTCCTTGTTCATTAAGGATTTGACAAAAAAGGTATTAGTGCTAACACTTGCACACAGTAAAAATATCACTGAAGTTGATAAAATACAATTTAAACTCACATAAAGGACTGTTGAGTATACATCCATTGCTTCCAAATTATAAGGCGTAATCTGCCGAGCAAGACCAAAGGCCCGATCAGCTTCTAAATAATCAAATTCACAGTACACCTTTCCAACCTGATTAAAACATTCGAATATAGTAACAGATTGTTATTGATATGCACCTGTAATCTCTAGCGCAAAGACTATTTTAGTATATTTGAATCGTATTATATAAAATAAAATTAAAAACTCTAAAGCATGGGTACTTCTAAAATGATGAGGTACTCGTACCGTACTCGTGGTACTTCATTTTTTCTCATTATTTGGTTTTGAACGAAATTTGTGGTTTTCTTAAATACCAATATAGTATATTTATGTGTTTTAATTTTTTTTGTTATTGTATCTTAACATTATTTTTGGTTTTTCAATTTTTTATAGTGGTGTTTTGTTATGAACCTAATAATTTAATTCTTTACTTATACATTTTATAGAAAATTTTCATTTTCGTACCTTGATTTTTTTTAAATGTTGTATTTCGTACCAGTACCAATACCCGCACCGGGTACCGTACCCATACCTATGCAACATTAATAAAAAACTATCTTCACCTAATAGTTTAAATAGTTGGTCCATGACATGTAATATGCCTCTATGGGCTATAGCAAAATGGTATAAAGTACAATCCTTATTATTTTCATCTTTCTAATAAAATATTGAATATCAGCATTAGATGAGTGGAGCTACACATTGCATGCACATAATATTTAAAACATCTAATTTTGATACTATAAGCACGCAAATATTGGACTACTAGCCTACACCAGATCAGACTAAACTTCCTTCCAAAGAAGCAGGATCCATCAAGGTAGAGCTAGATTTCAACTCATTAGTGTTGGGTCCATTCATCATTTTGGGCCTACTGGGTTGATTGCAAAATTGCAGAGATTGGAAAGTTCATGTGTTCTGGTCCGGGACTATTTATGATGGAAACTATGAGGTTGAGATTAATACAACATTGTCCGCCTCCTCTGCACATGGGTTCACATTCAGATGTTAGATGCATCCGTGGAGTCCAGTGCTACAACTATGAGGTTAATGTTTTACGCACTTGAAAGCATTGTAATTTAGCTGTTGCATTTTGGGTTTTCTAAAAAACACGGAATCGCTGTCATTTTATGCATTCTAGAGGAAATAACTATGATTTTGCAGATTCTATCTTTAATAAGTTCTCAAACTTACAATTCTGAGTACTCATGATTTTGTAAGCAAAATAACTCATCATACTTAGGTCCTAAACTTTGTATGATTCTATAAATTGGGTGAGTTACACAACCATGATCAGCAAAAATCCTAGGGAAGACCAGAGAATGCTAGCCAGGCAACCAATATTACCTGGGAAAGAACCCAACCTGTATTGTAATGCTTATATGGAAGTTTCAGATAGGTTTCCAGTGCATCCTGTGCCACCAATAAAAACATATTAGAAAACTGAATGCCACAACAACAAAGTATTTTGTTAATTTATTTTTCTCCTTTCATATTCATGATTAAGAAAATAGTAAATACATGAATATAAATTATAAATAACCTTTCTGCAGAAGCAGTAATTAATACCTGGGACCTATACAAGCAGGCAAGTCTAAAACCTTCACCAAGAACTCTTAGAAGGGTCAGTATTTCAGAAGCACCAGTGATGACTTTTGAAGCACTTAATACTTGTCCACCAACCAGAATACTCTCGGCATCCGGTTCATAAGATTTAGCTTCTATGGTAGCCAAGGAACTAGAAGTTGATGTAATATTTAAACGAGAATCATCTAAAATGTCATTATGAATTCCTGAAGAAAAAGGAATGAGAACTCATTAAGTATTTGCAAATAGCTGCTGATGTAATATTTAAACGAGAATCATCTAAAATCTCATTATGAATTCCTGAAGAAAAAGGAATGAGAACTCATTAAGTATTTGCAAATAGCTGCTTGGAAATATTCTATATTGGAATATTAACATTTCTTAGTACAGCATCAATACTTGATCTAGATAATCAGAATAAATCGTACCAAATAAGTATTTTGCTATAGATGTAACATAAATTATCTGAACTCTAATTTTAGCATGGTATCAAAGTGATATTATCCTCCATCACTTTTTATCTCAGTTTGTCACAGAATTTCTCAATATTGAACTTGTTTGTTTGGTATCCTATCTAAACTTTGTTTTACCTTAACCCTGTCGTCTCGTCTGAGTTTTCCTACCCATTTTATAGAGTATTATCATACTTTATCCTCGATTTTCAACACGATCATTATAGAGTTTCTATTTCAGCACAAAAACACATTTCGTGTCACTGTTTCAACAAAAATACCCGCCCACTTTCATTGTCAGCCACCAATCTACTTTTGTATCACTTCTGTTTAAACAAAAATAGTCGCCCATTTTTAATGTCTGCCACCAACCTACTTCTCTCTGGTGTCATTTTCAGCAAGCGTCAATTTTTCCTAAACACAGTGCTTATCGGCATTCAGGTCTCTAGCTAGCACTTCATTGATAATTTCGTTCACATTTAACAGCTCACATTCTCCTAATCTTGATCTAATGCATTTAGTTATTTTTCCTGTTAATTCCATTAACCGCCTTTTCTCGCACCATCCATACATTCTCATTCCTTTAAGAATGTTTTTTGTTGTAAATGATTTGTTAGTTATCCCTGTTAATACATTTTCTTATACTTTTTAATTCAGGTTGCCATCAAAAGGGTGTTTAGAGTAGTAGTAGCAGTATTAATCTGAATAGCAACACGTAGCAGTCGAATACAAGGTTCTTTTGGGAGGATTACTCTACGTATCAGAATTGACAATTATGGTCTTATCATCTTTTTAAAGAAAAAAAGGCAGCAGCATAAAGATTTTCAGAAAACATAATTTTATCAGCTGGGATGCATCTCTACACATATATGAAGGATAACATTCCTCAAAGACATTAAACAATAGTAAAATAGTGCTATATATAATAAAGATTCATCACCTTCACCTATGTTTTCATTGGCCCATGATTGTCCCTTGCGAACAGTCACAGAACGAAACGCCATTGAGCTAAGCTTTGACCCACCAAGATGCTTAGAAGTGTAACTAGTTCCATTTCCAGATACAGCTGTTGTATTAGGATTTGGATTTACACTTGCATCACCTGAGAGTCTCAAACTACGTCGGGGACCAGAATCAGAAAATAATCTTCCAGAAATCTGAGACAAAAAATTACAAGGAATATTAACAAATGACAGACAACGGTAACATAATCAGTAACACTTGAGCATTCAACATGATGTACAAAAACAAAATATACTTGCTTACATAATCAATTATTGAACAAAATATATGATAAATTCAGTCACACGTGACGGAAAAATATTTAGAACACTACCTTATCAGAGTGCTGCCGGACGCTATATAGAAGTACATAAAAACTAGAATGCATAATAGCACGGAGAGAGCTGAGATGTTGAGGAGATACAGAAGATTAAAGAACTAAACTATGCGTGTAAGATATAAGACCGTTCATACATTTTAATCTAATAAGTTTTTGAAATGATCAGAGCCTCAAAAACCCGAGTGGTCCAAAGTCTGATCTTTGTTGTCCTAGCTTTTCGAAATAGAAGTTATGCAAATGGTTGGGTGGGTTTGTACATCACTCACACTTCAAGTCCAAATGGATGTAGCATAGGAGGCATGTTATAAAATTGTTTACTTTCTTCCATTAAATAACTTTAGCATTTGGGACCATTGGTTCATGGCAACACATGTTTGGTTTTCATTATTTCACATTTCGAAAAGGAGAAAAAAAAAAAGCTTTTTGGCCAACAACTCTTAAACTATTTGGTCATAATATTTTTTTTAAAAGCAAAAAATAAAAATCACAAACAAACCTTGTTCCACTAGGGGAAACACTAAAGGAAGCAGAAAGCAAAAGATTCATAAGTTTTTTTTTAAAGCAAAAAGAACACAACAACCAAACCTTGTTCAATTGGGAGAAACATTAAAGGTAGCAGAAAGCAAACGATTTATAGATAACAATTTCTTAACCTTTCTTAACTTTCCTTCATCCACGAACTTCCTTCGAGGAGCTTGAATAGTAGAGTTCACTGTTGATTTAGGAGAATTTTCAGCACTTTGTGTGCTCATATTTGAGCCATTTGGCTGCACATTCCTACACAAAGGAGGTGGAGCAACACCTGACAACTACAAAAGATTTGAAAAATATATCTCAGCGTGAAAGAAAAACAGGATCAAGCAAGTGTTTAATAGACCAAGGAACCCATATAATATTATGGAACAATAAAAACACTTTTTATCAATATTTTATCAATTTTGGTGAGCATTTTGAAAATTATAAAAACTGTGCTTTTATTAGTTTAGCTTATTTACAATTTTTAACAAAAAGTAACATATACACACAATATAAAATTAGATGAATATAGCCAATTACCTGTGTCACCATTGGAGATGGCGTATTATAAAATGATATATTAGACAGACCACTACTAATTGGTTGACCCGAAGTTCCTCCTAATATAGGTGCCCCATGATGGTTTCCAGGATCTTTTAGGCCTTGCTTGAGTTTCGATTGCCTTGGACTTGTATCTTCTGACACACAATGTCTAGTGTCAACTAAATTACAATCCGCTGATGATGAATGCAACTTTGGAGAGGTTGAGCAATTTAGGTATTGCTTTTGTATGCAAAGAGCAGCTGCTTCGCCAAAAAATGCAGTTGCTTCTTCCGCAGCACCTAAATATTCAGAAAACTTGTGAACTGTTAATGATGATAATGATAGCATAAAGTTCAACATTTAAGATTTTAAAAATGAGGAAATCAATTCAAAATTAATCATGAGCAGATTTAGAAGAGATCCAATGAGGTGAATAGAAGAAAAACTACAATTTCTCTTATCATAGAATTTTCAACATTTCTTCTTTGTTTGAAGTTGCATATCTAATCAAACTTAAAGCAATCTTTGAAATATGAACCACATAACATTTCAGCCTAGAAAGAAGCTCTAAAAACTAGGACGTTTGCAATCAATTCATACTTCATCAAATATGCCCAGTGAGCACCAGAAACCAGGTGAAAATCATCTTAAATACCTAATATGCACAACTCTTCGTATGCTGCCCACATTAGAGGATCCATTGACAGTGCCTGCTTAAAATGATGTATGGCACTTTTCCTTCTGTCAGTGTATCTGAAAAAGAGAATATATAAGGATGAACTTAATGCTCTCTCACACACACTGATAAGAACACAAGAATGGAACAGAAATGAAAAGGATGAAAATAGAAATTTATATAGATAATTTTGGAATATTACAACTCAGGTTTTCGAGAGCCTGTCTCTCCTAATTCAAATTCTTCCTAATTTTCCAGAATGCTTTCCTAATTCTGGTTTGCTTTTATTTATACTGTATTTAACATCTGTTCCTAATTGGTACAATTAATCTGAAGGGTTGTGACTGTTAGATCTGATGCTGTTTGGTTCCAAGGGCTGCATCCTTTTGGATGGGTGTGTCTATTCACCAAGGGTCACGCCCCCTAATTCGCATCTCTTGATCCTGCACTCCTTGGACATCGCTGCCTGCGGGTGTAAAACTTGGTGATGGGTGGCCTAGGCTTATCAATACCCCCGCCTAAAAGACTCACCTTGTCCTCAAGGTGATAATCTGGGAAGACCTCTTGTAATTTAGCCACAGATTCCCAACTATTTTCACTTGTAGGGAGATTTTGCCATTTAACTAAGACTTCCACGTTGCCAGGTTGTAACTCACGAATATCTAAAATAGCGTCCGGATAAACCTGTAATTCTTGATCCTCAAATAGCATAGGTGGTAAAGGTTGTGATTGGAAAGAGTCACCAATGGCCTTCTTGAGGAGAGAGACATGAAAGACTGGATGAATTTTACTGTGAGATGGAAGATCCAATTTGTAAGCAACAGCACCCACTTTTTTTAACACCTGAAAAGGACCATAAAATCGAAGGGAGAGTTTTTCATTAATCCTTTTAGCCAAAGATCTTCTCCTGTAAGGTTGCATCTTCAAGAACACGCAATCACCGATTTAATATTCTATATCTCGGTGGTGTTTGTTGGCATTTGCACGCATGACATCTTGGGACTTCAACAAATTCTCTCTCAGAGCCGCCAATAATTCATCCCGAGCAATTGTAAGTTTGTTGACTTCTTCAAGGCAGGAAGGAATGGTGGATCCCTTAAGAATGTGAGGTGGATCATGTCCATACAACGCTTTGAAAGGGGACATTTTGCTTGAAGCATTGTAATTGGTGTTAAACCAGAATTCTGCCCAGGGAAGACAAGAGACCCATTTCTTTGGCTTAGTACCTGTTAAGCATCGTAAATAAACTTCCAAGCATCGATTGACAACTTCCGTTTGTCCATCCGTTTGAGGGTGGTATGCCGAACTAAATTTTAGTTGTGTTTCTGTTGCTTTAAAAAGGGCTTTCCAAAAATTGCTTAAAAACAAAGGATCGCGATCTGAAACAATGGAAGACGGAAATCCATGCAATCTTACAATTTCCTGTAGAAAAACTGCAACAACATCGATAGCGGTGTAAGGATGCCCTAATGGTATGAAGTGGGCATATTTGGTGAGTCGGTCAACCACCACCAAAATTGTATCCTTCCCCATGGATTTGGGTAGTCCTCCAATAAAATCCATCGAAATGTCTGTCCATACTTGAGTAGGAATTGGTAATGGCTGTAGCAGTCCTGCTGGTGATAAGTTGTCGCTTTTGTTTCTTTGACAGACTTCGCAAGCTGCAACAAAATTTTTGATGTTGGTTTTCATCCCTTCCCAATAAACTAGATCAGCTATTCTTTTATAAGTCCTGAAGATTCCTGAGTGTCCTCCTACCAAGGATGAATGGAATTCTTTTAAAATGATGGGAATTCTGGAGGACGATTTGGACAACACCAATTTTTCCTTGTAAAATAGTTTCTGATCCCTTAACGTGTAGCCAGCATGAGACATAGGATTGATAATTAGGTCTTGCATGATTTTCTGTAACTTGGCATCTTGTTTGATCTCTTCAGCCCATTCCTCGAAATCGTGAATTTGTAAGATTGTCATGGCATAATAAGAACTTCTCCTGGATAGGGCATCAGCAGCAAAGTTTTCCTTCCCTGGTTTGTACTGTATTTCAAAATCATATCCTGCTAATTTGGAAATCCATTTGTGTTGTTCCTCACCGATCATCCTCTGATCTGTCAAAAATTTCAAACTTTTTTGGTCAGTTTTAATAATAAAATGGTTTCCCAGCAAGTAGTGTCGCCATTTCTGGACTGTTTTTACGACTTCCATCAATTCACGTTCATACACTGATTTCTTCTGATTCCTTTCTGATAGGGTAGTACTCCAAAAGGCTAGGGGTCTTCCTTCTTGCATTAGAACAGCCCCTAGTCCGGTTCCGCAAGCATTTGTTTCAACCACAAAGGGCTGTGAAAAGTTGGGTATGGCTAATGTAGGCAATTTGGTCATGGCTTCTTTAGTTGTTCGAAAACAAGTTGTGCCTCCGAACTCCATTGGAAGGCATTTTTCTTCAACAGGTTGGTCAAATGGCCTTGCTATTCTTCCATAATTATGAACAAACCTCCTATAATAGCCAGTAAGGCCTAGAAATCCCCTTAAGCTAGTGACATCCTTAGGTAAAAGGCCATAATGTCATTGCTTCCAACTTCTTAGGATTTGCGGATACTCCTCCAGCAGATATAACATGTCCCAGATATTCCAAGTTATCTTGGCCAAATGAGCACTTCTTGTCGTTGATCTTCAATTCATTTTGTTGGAGTAACATTAATACTTTTTGCAGATGTTGCTTGTGTTCTTCCATAGTCGGGCTGTATGTTAGGATATCATCAAAGAATACCAAAACGTATTTTCGGAGTACTGGCCTTAATACTTCATTAATTAATGATTGAAAAGAAGAAAGGTGCGTTAGTAAGTCCAAATGGAAGTACCATAAATTCATAATGACCTTCATGTGTTTGGAAAGCAGTTTTCGCAATATCCTCTTCCTTCATTCTGATTTGGTGGTATCCGGATCTTAAATCCAGTTTTGAAAAGATGTTGGCCCCTCCTATTTCGTCCAACAACTCTTTAATCACCGGGATGGGAAATTTGTCGGGAACAGTGATTTTGTTCAAGGCCCTGTAATCTACACAAAACCGCCAACTACCGTCTTTCTTTCTGACTAGGATGACAGGACTAGAATAAGGACTTTTAGATGGTCGGATGATTCCCGCTTCTAACATTTCCGCAACCAATTTTTCAATTTCTGTTTTTTGATAGTGAAGATATCTGTATGGTCTTATATTTGGTATTTGTGCTCCTTCTTTGAGGTGAATGGCATGGTCTTGACGTCGATGAGGAGGAAGTCCTTCTGGGGGTTCAAAGATGGAAGGGAAATCACGTAGCACATCTTTTAATTCCGACAGGATTGAATCCTTCCAATCTATCTCTGCTTGAATATGATGATAATCGATAAGGAACCCTTCGCCTTGCTGCAAAGCTTTCAACATAGAATTAAGTGAGGCGTCTTTCTTTGAAAGTTCTGGTTCTCCCTTTAAAATCACCTTTTTGCCATTAATCTTGAAGCCCAACGTTAGTTGTTCAAAGTTGGCATTAATCTCTCCCAAGCTTGCTAGCCATTCCATGCCTAAAACCACATCCACGCCTCCAAGGCCAAACAAGAAGAATTGTTGTTGTACTTGTACTTCTTGCACTTTCAAGGGAACCTTTCGGCATACTTCCTTACATTTGATTTTGTGACCATCTCCGACTTCTACAACGTATGATGGGGTGTCTTCCACCTCTAATTGTACTTTTTCCACCAGTTCCTTCGAAATGAAGTTGTGGGTGGCGCCGCAATCTATCAATACTATGACTTTGTTATCATTAATGCTTCCCCAAACCTTCAAGGATCGGCGAGAAGTAAATCCCACAATACTATTCATGGATCATTGGGGAGTTTCTCTAAATTCTGGTTCGGGCTCCTCTTCGGAGTTTTCAACATCATCTTCGTCTGTTACTAACATTATCCGAAGTTGTTTATTTCTGCATACATGAGAAGTGCTCCATTTTTCTTCGCAACGAAAACATTCTCCTTTCTTTCTCTTCTCTTGAAGTTCTGCTTCAGTTAATCGTTGAAATCCTCTGGGTTGGTTGCTGTTTTCTGATTTGTTCACGGATATATTGCCCGCAAAAGAATTAGAAGGGCCATTACTTTTTCCCCCACCTTTCTGACTAACACCATAAGTAACAGTCTTCGAATAGGATGGACTTCGATGCGAGTTGTTGAATTTTGAAATTGAGTTAGAAGGCGCATTCGGTCCCCCTTTTCAAATTGCTCTATTTTTTTGTTCAATCATTAATGCCTTCTTGACCATGATTGAAAAGGTGGGTGGTTCGTAGAGTTTAATTTCTGCCCCAATGTCTTCCTTCAGCCCGTTCACAAAAATGTCCTTTAAATGTTCTTCATCGAATTTTTTAGCATGCCTGCAAACTTTTCGAATTGTTCAACGTACTCTTCTACCGTTTCTTCTTGTTTAAGTGCAAGGAGGGCAGCAAAAAGGTTGAGAGTGGCTGAAGTTTGGAACCTTTTAATAATGGCAAGTTTGAAATCTTCCCATCCAATATCAGAATTGCAATTCTCCCACCATTGGGACCAAGATAGCGCCTTTCCCTCTAGAGTCACCATAACTGCCTGAATTTTCTCTTCTTCTAGGATGTCTCTCATTTGAAAGAAGCGTTCCAATTTATTTATCCAGCCATAAGCATTGGATTCTCCGTCGTATATGGGGATTGCCAATTTTCTCCATCGTTTTGTTTTTCTTTCTCCGGTGTGGACCTTGGTTGAATGTTCTCCATTGATGGAACCTTTGGGTGTGCCATCTTCTGACCGCTTGGATAAACTTTCCACCATGGCTTCTAGGCGTGCAAAGCGTGTTTCGAAATGTTGTCGTTCTGCATCTAGGTTTTGTCGGTCCGCCATCAACATTTCCAAAATTCTCTCCATTGTGTCTGGATTTTCGGGATTAGATCGAGTTGTCACCATAGTTGGAAGCAAAGCACCTGGACAGTGCTCTGATACCAATTGATAAGAACACAAGAATGGAACAGAAATGAAAAGGATGAAAATAGAAATTTATATAGATAATTTTGGAATATTACAACTCAGATTTTCGAGAGCCTGTCTCTCCTAATTCAAATTCTTCCTAATTTTCCAGAATGCTTTCCTAATTCTGGTTTGCTTTTATTTATACTGTATTTAACATTTGTCCCAATTGGTACAATTAATCTGAAGGGTTGTGACGGTTAGATTTGATGCTGTTTGGTTCCAAGGACTGCATCCTTTTGGATGGGTGTGTCTATCCACCAAGGGTCACGCCCCCTGATTCGCATCTCTTGATCTTGCACTCCTTGGACATCACTGCCTACGGGTGTAAAACTTGGTGATGGGTGGCCTAGGCTTATCACACACAACATACACCAGTGTTAGGAACCCAGATTCAAGAGAAGTAGAAATTGTATTTTTAATTGAAAAACAGTAACTATTACAAAAGATGAACCCCCCTGCAATCCCAGAACTAAGCTCTTCAGAGAAGAGACAATTCTCTCTCTTTGCCCAACCCTAAGGTTCTAGTACAAATGCTACTCAATAATCCCCTATTTCTCTCTCACACACCTCATATACTTCCCCTCACGTGTAACTTCCCCCACTCTCTCTAACCAACTTGTCAGCTCAGCACTTCCCCTCTCTACTTGAGCCTCTTTCTCTTAATGGGTCCAATTAAACACCCCGCCCAGTATTTTTCATGAATGTAATTCTTACCAATTCAATTGTTATAAAATCATAACTTTCATGTAAAATTTTGAAAATTTTGGAAATCAATAAGAATGTAAGCAAAAGTTCATATTTTTATGTATTTTGGCAATTGATCGTAAGAATAATAAGCAACCTGTAAATGAGCCCTAATAGATGATGACCAGCTGAACCGTTCGGAACCTACACATTAAGGAAACAAATCAAAAAGTAGTAATTCAACTTCTCCTAGTACATACACTAACATTCAATGTAGTCAAGCACGAGAACTTAAGTAGGATGGATCGGCTTGTGAAAGATTGTAAAACCCAGATCGTTTGCAAAGCACCTAAGATCCTACCGAAGGTAAAAATGGTAATTATATATATATTTTTCTCTGATCTTGCTTCAAAAACTCAACACACTTTTATAATGATCTTGCTTCAAAAGCTCGATGTTAACCACGTCGGTGACGAAAACGATTTTTCTCTGGTCGTAGCACTCCTCGGCATCCATAGCGTGTAAGATCGTAAAACGTAAGATCTTACAATCCAACACTCAATCTTGACTACACCATTGACAACCTATAACTTTAATTGAAATAATTTAAAGCAGAGTGACGCGTAGAACCAATGTCATATGTTATTAATAGTTAATAGCAAATGAGACTTAGAATAAAACAAAAGATGAAAATTCACATCCAATCAATTTCAGACAAATATAGTTGAGCCACTTGCATGCTTTTACAAATTTCACTAATAGATTAGAAAACAATTCTTAATTTAAAATACATCATAAATTATGCTGTGTACCTCAGCATTAGGCTCATTAGCAGGACATAATGCTGCTTCAGCTTCATTAAGAAGATCCATCTGAAAGCATGATATTGCAAACAAGTACCGAGATTGAGCCATTTGTGTGCCTTCAATCAATAAAGACAAAATGAATAACTAGAGACAGTGTGAAGCACTGCAACGAGATATTTACAAACAAAGGGGAAAACATATATCTATTAAAAGGAAATTCAGGAAACAGAACGTTAATGGTAATAATTTATCTAAAATAAAATTCAGGAACAGAACATGAATGATATTATCTAAAACAAACAGGGTGAACATGACTCTAAAACTGGTTGGTACCTAAATATTGAATGAGACATACCCTTTAAAATATGGTATGCAGAATGTGCTTGATTACTCTGCAAGTAACAGCCAGCCAATAATTGGAGATTTGTCTGTATAGCATACAAGAAATATAATTGTTAACAATACCACGGAAAGAGTACGGATAATTTTCAACAAGTGATGTTGAATATACACTCAAAGAAAGGACCACTCATGAACAATAAGTAGCGGTTGAAAAAGTTTGATAGAAACTGGGCTCCAGTCCAGAGTACAAATTAATAGTAATAACCGACTTTTATTTATGGCAGAATATATAATTACAAATACTATAGAGAATACATAATTTACACATAAATTAAAGAAATAAAGAGTACAACAAAAACAACAACCAAGCTTTATCCCACTAAGTGGGGTCGGCAAAAGAAGTAAAGAGTTACTATTAAAAATAAAATGATCCTTTCCTAAAAAAGCAACAAAGTAACTTCAACCTCATATTCTCATAAGTTCTCTCTACATATTTAAAGATATATTGGTCCTCCATAAATCAATATCATTTTGTTCACGCTCTAGGGTTTAACAACTGGAACAGAGTACACCTAAGATGAAGGACCAGAATAGACCTAACAGGGCCACTAGCTCAGAAAAAGAACTTAGGGGACTAGAGTAATATCTTTAAACACTTCATCCCTACCAGGCCTCGTGTTTGGGGGCTGGTGGGCCGAAGTAAACCAACCTAAGAAGGCCATGAGCCCAGACTAAAGAGTTTTGAATGAACATGGACTTAAACCAATGCTCAAGACCTAAAACGCCAAGTCAGGTAGGAGAGTGAGTGCATAATTAGCCGCCACCCCTAGTGGACCTAAAACATGACTTCAACAGATACATAATTCCAACTAGGTAACAGGGGAACGAGAGGTCACAGCCATGTCGTGCCATGTCAGCGTATAGTCTATACTTATCATACGCCTTGGGTCCCTCGTCTCTAGCTCAATGCTAGCAAAGCACTATGCCGACTCTTTAGTATATTCAACTTGAAATTCACCAAAACACAATTCTCTACAAAGAAAAATACTAAAAGTTGCACAATTGTCTACAACTAAAAATACCAAATGTTATCTTGTCTAACCTTACCACACATCAAACACAGCATCCCTATGTATGCTACACTTAGTTTATTCTTATGTTAGTTCCTGACCGCCCAACATTTTGTTCTGTACAACATCATTGCTCTTACAACAACAACCAAGCCTTATCTCACTAAGTGTCTAATATTTTCATAGATTTCCTATAAGTGTTAAAGTGTTTCTATATTCCATGTTCCAATACTAATTCAACTCTCAAGAACTTACTTCTTTACCATACCCGTTCATGAAAATGTGGGAACCCTTCCTTACTTACTTTTGTTTACTTCATCAAAGCGACAAAATAAACAAATTTTACCCTGCCACCTAATCATATTTCACTGTTTTTCCTCGTCACTTCTTAAAACAACATGGTTATACAATTATACGTTGCAGCATTAGAAGGACGAAATCTAAACTTCATACTGATATCTATAAAAAATTACAATATCCAAGTCTACACTACCTACTGTCATTTTCAAGTCAAGTGGCATTTTCAAGTCAAATGAAATTTCTTCTTCAAACTTCTTGTGAGCAAAATTTAAGGTACAAAGTAGTAGGTTCTATCCAGGGCTCTAAAAGAAGGCAGCACAAAATATCATCAATTCCTAAAGCTAAAAACTATGAATTTCGTAGAAACAGGTTCGTTTCTAGAGAGTCATAATATCCTAAAGGCAACCTTGAAACCTTGGAAAAGGAAAAAAAATAAAAAAATCATAACAAATTAGTAAGTAAGTTCACAAAACTAACAGCAAGAACAAGAACCCCATACTAAATTTCAGAGTGAAGTCTCTCATTCTCACAACTTTTAATCCTGGCAAAACAAATTCAAATTTCACATCCAATTTAACTACACTATATCACATTGAAAATATAATAACAACATAAAACTTAAAATTCAGATATACACCAAGCTAAAAGATAAAATTGTACCCTAAATCATCTGAAAAATTAAACTGCCAATATGAAAAGAGAGTTGAATCAATTAGAAACACCGATCTCGACGTAAACGGAACTACATAAGAAATTAGCGAATACTTTCGTCTCCCTGAAGATTTTCTCGAAGGGATCAAATGTTTAGAGAGATGAAAATTACCTCAGAGGGAAATTCGGCGCAGAGACGGTGAGAGAGGAAGATGGCGTTGGAGTGCATGAAATGGCATAGATTTTTTCGAACACAATCGACGAGTATTGCTTCCATAGCTGATAATCGATTTTCACTGCTGCTTCGTTTCTAAACTCGAATTTGATAGAGAGAGATTTTGATATTTTTGATTTCGATTTGATTCAAAATTGAATGAAATGAAATTGTTGCTGTACCATGTGCTGGTCACGTGATTTTATTCAATTATAGTTTCAATTGTTCCGTTGGAACTTATCACTTGTACCAACTAGCCATATATTTAATTAAAAAATATATTTTGAGTAAAAATTAATTCAATGAAATATTTTTACTTAAAAAAATTTTCTCTTAGAATTTGGATGATGTTGAAAAAAGTCGACTTTAAATATTTATTAATATTTATAAACTAATATAAATTTATAGACTAGTTTTAACTATCAAATTAGATGAAAAAGTGAAGAAAAGAGAATGATTTATTTGTATTTTTAAAGTAAATTTTTTGTGTGTATTTTTACATTGGCCAAAAGTAGTATTTATACTACTAAAAATGCAACTATTACACTAATGTATTAGTTGAACTTACTATTTAAATTTTGACAAATTTATGGATCTATAATAATTTGTAATTACTATTTAGATAGATATTTCTAAATGATAATATTATTTTAATAATAATAATAATAATAATATTATAACATTCCCCCTTTGAAATATCTATTATAGTACTCCATCGAACTCTTATCAAAGGAGAAACTTATGGGAACATATATTGTCTCGTCAAAAATCTTATTAGGAAAAATCTATTGAGATAAAAACCTTAATAAGGGAAAAAGAGTACAACATGATGCTCCCCCTCAACAGAGCAGACATAGTTCTTCTTTAAAAATCTCGAAGTTGACGCATTCCAATATTTTGTACATGCTTCTTGAAAATTGATATAGGAAGTGTCTTTGTGAAGAGATCTGCCATATTATCACCTAAACGAATATACTGAATTTTAACCTCTTTGTTTCTTTTAAGTTCTTGCGTGAATGAGAAGAACTTTGGAGGGATATGCTTGGTTCTGTCACTTTTGATGTAACCTTCTTTCATCTGGGTAACACATGCAGCATTGTCTTCATACAAAATTGTTGAATTATTATCAATGGGTAAACCAGATACTCCTTGGACATGTCTACTTACCGATCGTAACCATCTACATTCTTTGCTTGCTTCATGAAGAACAATTACTTCAGCATGATTTGAAGAAGTTGCTACAAGTGTTTGCTTTTGTGATCTCCATGATATTGCAATATTACCATATGTAAATATATATCCAGTATGTGATTTAGCATTATGTGGATCTGACAAATATCTTGCATCTGCATAACCAAGTAAAACTAGTTTTGTATTGTTAGAATAAAATAAACCAAGGTCTGATGTACCTCGAAGATATGGGAATATATGTTTTATTCCTTTCCAATGTCTTTTTGTAGGACATGAACGGAATCTTGCTAATAAATTTACTGCAAAAGCTATATCAGGTCTGGTATAGTTAGCAAGGTACATGAGTGCCCCAATGGCACTAAGGTATGGTACTTTAGATTTAAGATTTTCTTCATTACCTTCCTTAGGTCTAAATGGATCATTTTTAATGTTAAATGTTCTACCCATCATTGAAGTACTTAAAGGGTTTGCTTTGTCCATGTTAAACTTTTTCAATACCCTTTTAATATAATTTGATTGATGTACCAATATACCATTTTTTAGTATACTCAATTTGTAAACCAAGGCAGAACTTTGTTTTTCCCAAATCTTTCTGTTCTGGACTGGGCCCCGGGCTGAACTATGCTGGCCCAACCCAATAATGTTCCACCAGGCCCTGCCCGGTCCGGGTACCGCGTCGAGCACAAGATCCTCGACATGCTAGGATGATCTCCCCGCAAAGAAGAACCGTCCCAACCACGCCGGACAAGAGAATCGCCCGCACGACCAAGCACCGCCCTCCGTGGGCGGTATCCCCATGCCATCGAGCAAGACCCCTGGGGAATCTCCTGGGCTCCCCTCCGCAGGGAGAACAACGTGCCATGCGCACGCTCTCCACGTGCTCCCCTCCGCGGGGACACGTTATCTCCTAACTGCCCACCTCCGAAAGATCAGGTCAAACCCACTTTCTGGAGATCATGGGACAGTTGGACTAGGGCGAAGACCATGTTCTGGTCTTCACTACGCCACGTAAGTGTTTACCGTGTTTTTTGGTAAACAACCTCTGGTCTATCAATTTGGTGTCAAATTGACTAACTTGCAGGATTGACCATACGAAATCCTAGGACATGTGCTAAAGGGTATTTCTATTTGAGCCTATCTAGAAATATGTTTCAACAATACTAAGAAGAAATAATTAAAAAAGGGGGGCAGAAATTATCCACTATGTTTAAAAGAAAGAAGGAAGAAGAATTATTAGAGGGAAAAGAGATAAAGGTTTTTTGGGAGGGAAAGACCTAATCGAAGTGGTAATGATGAGCAAAAGGGAAAGACGAAACAAATAAATAAAAGTACTTGACAAAAGTAAAGAAAACAAAGTAACTTCATTGAAAAGATAAAGGATGGTGTTTTTACATCACGTACATTCTCTATAATACTCTCTTTCTCTACACTCGGATACTTGGAGTAATTTTAAGAGTGACTTGTACAACAGTAAATTACAACACACCAAGTTTTATGTCTAAGACTCCTATTTATAACAATAATAGTAACTGCTAATAACCGCTAATAACCTCCTTAGGCCATCTATTCTTGACAAGTGTCAGACCGCATGCAGTCCTTTATCTGATGAGAGCCACTTGTCCTTCTTAGTCATAAGAAAATATAACTACTCCCTCCAAAATTCGAATTTCAAAAACTCAATTCGTCCCTTCTTCTAAATCTCGGTCGAAGACCACTTCGCTGCTCAAGTCGAAGTGTTTAATTTCAAGACTTCAATTTTCCTAAGTCCTTGGAGGACTTGTAGGTCTTTTAATATGCTGAAAATAGCCTCCAAACATGAGTCGTCGAATTGGCGAGCTAACAGTATGCCCTAGCAGTCATTAGGGTTGGGCCTGGTCATCCAGCCCACCTCAAATGACCGTTGGTCCAGCACTGGGGTCTCTCTATAAATACCCTCTTCCACAAGAGGGTCAGGTAATTCACTTCTTACCCATTTTTTGTACTCTGCTCTCACTCTGCCAAACTCCTTACTTTGGCATCGGAGTGTTTTGCAGGTACACCCCCTTCTCCTCCTCACCACCGGTGAATAGGTAGCAGTCCAACAACGTGTGGCCAGCCCGTGATCCCCTTCTGATCAGGTCAGATCAGTGGCGCCGTCTGTGGGAACAGAAACTTCCCCGTTACTCCGAGCAGAAAACCAAAGTTTCACCAGCACTCCACGATCATGGCTAGCCCACACCACGACGATACCATGCACGACTTCATGCTCAACGCCGCCGCCAACGGAAGCAAGCAGATGGAGAGGTCACGTCCGGCGGAGACCGACGAGAGAGACGACCAGACTACTTCTCCGTCATCCGCAGAACTGCTGCGCCAGGACGACCACCGGCCCCCGAGCCCAGCGGCGTTCCAACCCGTTCCTATCCCAGCGGGAGCGGACCCAACGGTGGCCGCCCTCTTTGCGGCCATCAACTAGACGAACCAGCTGTTGTTTCAGCAGAACGCACGAATTGGAGCGCTGGAGCGGGAAGGCCCCCCGAGGTCCCCTCCGCGGGGAGACCAGAATGGAGGCTCAAGGAGTCCCTCTCGTCAACCCAGAAATCGCCGACCTCGGCTGGAGAGGCCCCGAACAGAAGTGGTGCGAGAGCGCACCAGATCCCCAGCGAGACAAGTTCGCGGGAGACGGCTGAACACTTCGGCGATCCCGGCCAGAAACCCGCGTGTCGAACCCCCGGTCAGGAGGCCGAAGACCCGAAACCAGGTGCCTATCCTAAGCGGCTCATCTCCCCCCCAGTCCCCCGCCCTCAATGACGAAGACGACTACCGGACCCCGTTGTCCCGGGAAATCATGGCCGCCCCCATTCCCCATGGGATGGAGAAGCCCCCGACGTTATCGACGTACGACGGCACATCCGACCCAGATGATCATTTGGAAGACATCGAGGCCATGCTCGATTACCGAAACGTCTGAGGAGCTATCAAGTGCAGGTTATTCCCGACGACCCTGAGGAAAGGCGCCATGACGTGGTATAAAAGTCTGGAGCCCGAATCGGTAACGTCGTGGAGAGTCCTGAAGGACCTGTTCTCGAAACACTTCACAGAGTCCCGACGCCATCCGAAGACGGAGGCCGTCCTCGGGGCGATAATCCAAGCCCCCAACGAACCTCTCCGAAAATACATCGAAAGATTCACCCGGGAAGCGGTGCAGGTAACGACGTCAGACGAGATGAAGCGCTACCTAATGGAACAGGGTCTACGCCACGACTCCAAGTTCTATGAGGCCGTAGGCATACACCGGCCAGCCTCCCTACAGGATTTCCTCGACAGAGCAACACATTATATCCGATTCGAGGAAACCCAAGCAGCCAACTCCGCACGAGACACCCGAGACAGGGAGGCCCCCCGCGGGCACCGAGATGACGGAGCCTCGAGCCATCGGCGGGGAGGTGACCGTCGTCGGGAAGATCGCCCTCGCGAACAACGCGGCCCTGTCGGCCGATTCACGTAATACACGACCTTAGTCGCTTCCCGCGAGCGCATACTGGCCGAATGCGCCAAAACCGAATTTGTCCAGGGAGGTGTTCGTTTCCCCCGGCCGACGCCCCCCAAACCCAACGTGGACAAGTCGAAATACTGCCGATTCCACAGGAGCCACGGGCACGTGACTGAAGACTGCATCCATCTCAAGGACGCGATCGAAATCCTGATTAAAGATGGCCACCTAAAGAGATACACCCGGGGGGTGAGACCCCGAGGCAAGAGGCCCCCGAGGCCAAGAAAATCGAAGAACTCCCCTCTTCGGACGGCAACAACAGACTCCAGGTCGCGCTGTGTGTCAGCCGCCCCGAGGACTGGTTCGCGGATAGAGAGTTCGGCCTCCCCGATGGTCCCGACCTACCCAGCGAGCCAGTCCGGCCAACCAGCCGGTGGGAATACTTTGCCAGAGCCATGGTCATCTCAGGTGGCGCCACAAGGAGCCTGTCCATAGGATCAGTGAAAAGAAAGTTTGACGAGCTTATCACGAGCAACTCCGGAAAAATGAGCACGCTTGAAAGATTCCACGGTCGATCCAATCCGATCACATACTACCTCGAGGAACTCCCCGGGGGATCCCCCAACTCCAACATTCCCCTGCTCATACGGGCGCGGATGGTGAACTTCGACGTCAGGCGCATCCTCGTCGACGGAGGCATCTCGGTGGACATCATGTACGCACACTTGTTCACGACCCTCCAACTCGACGAATCCAACCTTTCCCCCTACGTAGGCTCCGACCTTCAGGGGTTCAACGGGACGACGACGAGACCATGGGGATACGTGGAGCTGAAAGTCACTTTCGGAGAAGAGGAAACGGCCAAGGAAATCAGCATCCGTTTCTTAGTCATCGAGTGCCCATCCCTCTACAACTGTATCCTGGGCAGAACAACGATAGCAGAGCTCACCGCGGTACCCTCCACCGTCCACTTGAAGATGAAGTACTACACGAAACGGGGAGCCGTGGTGACCCTTAACGGAGACATCGGGGCCTCCCGTAGGTGCTTTGAGGCCGCGCTGAAAGGGTTGGACACCATCGCTCCAACAACCAAGAAGGCGACCCCAATCGTAGCGCCGAAGAGCGAACCAAAAGAGCCGGTCGGATTCGTGGACCTCGACAGCCGCTTCACCGAGGAGAGCGATCACGAAACAAGGATCAACAAAGCCAACGAGCAGCCCGACACACCCCATCCCGGACGGTGAATTCGAGATCATCACCCTCGGGGAAGACAAGGGCAGAACCGTGAAGATCGGCGCCGGACTCCCAGACTTGGCAAAAAGACAGCTGCAAGCCTGCCTCCGCGAGAATGTCGACCTCTTCGCATGGAGCGCCGCAGAAATGCCCGGACTCGACCCCGAGGTCGCCTGCCACCAGCTGTCCATCAGCCCGACGGCGAAGGCCGTAGTTCAACGTAGGCGTAGACAGTCCCCCGAAAAGTCGGTAGCAGCCGAGAACACTGTAAAAGACCTCCTATAGGCAAATTTTATTTCGGAAGCCCGGTATTCAACCTGGCTGTCCAATGTTGTACTCGTTAAAAAGAATAATGGAAAATGGCGCATGTGTGTTGATTATACCGATCTCAACCGGGCATGTCCTAAGGACGCCTACCCCCTCCCCAACATCGACAAACTCGTCGACAACTCTGCGGGCTTCAGGCTTTTGTCCTTCATGGACGCATACTCGGGGTACAACCAAATTCCGATGGCCGAGCATGATAAACAGAGCACGGCCTTCATGACGGTGTCGGGCAACTATTACTACAACGTAATGCCCTTCGGCCTAAAGAACGCCGACGCCACATACCAACGGATGATGAACAGTGTCTTCCGGGGCGAAATCAGCGGCATGCTCGAAGTATACATGGACGACATGATTGTCAAATCCTGCACGGAAGTCGACCACACGGCCCACCTCAGGAAGGTCTTCGATACTGTGAGGACATGCCGAATGCGCTTCAACCCAGAGAAATGCACCTTCGGTGTCCGTGCAGGAAAGTTCCTCGGCTACTACCTGACTGAGCGTGGGATCGAGGCCAATTCGGACAAATGCCACGTCTTTTTGGAAATCACCACACCCACCACGAAGAAGTCCATCCAATCCCTTAATGGTGTGCTCGCCTCACTTTCCCGATTCATCGCCAAATCCGCCCAGCACACCTTCCCCTTCTTCAAACTACTCAGGAAGGAGACCACGTTCGAATGGACAGAGGAATGCGAGCAAGCCCTCCGCCACTTCAAACGCGTCTTGTCCGAACCTCCGGTGCTGACACGTCCCGTGATGGGCGAAACCCTATACCTATATTTGGCTGTGGTTAACGAAGCCGTCAGCGCCGTCCTCATCAGAGAAACCGAGGAGGGCCAAAAACCAATCTACTTCACGAGCAAAGCCCTCCACGATCCCGAAGTCCGATACCAGCGGATCGAGAAAGTCGCCCTAGCCCTTATCACCGCAGCGCGACGGCTCCGATATTACTTCCTCGCACACACCGTCGTGCTCCGCACCGATCAACCCATCCGCCAGCTCCTCGGCCGACCCGACATGGCTGGACGCATGCTGAAATGGTCGTTAGAACTATCTGAGTTCGACATCATCTACGAAGGCCGGAACGCCATCAAAGCTCAAGCCCTGGCTGACTTCATCGCCGAGATGACCTCTTCACCTGACCCCACCACCGGGAGCCACATCTGGACCATTTTTGTAGACGGCTCCTCCAACTCCACGGGAAGCGGAGCCGGCATCATCCTCAACAACGACGAGGGCACCCTCATCGAGGTCTCCCTCACGCTGGCCTTCCCGACGACTAACAACCAAGCCGAGTACAAAGTGTTCCTGGCTGGACTTCGCCTGGCATCAGACCTTGGAGCCAGAGACATCTGAATCTACACAGATTCCCAACTAGTCGCTTCGCAAGTACGAGGAGAATATCAAGCGAAAAACGACAACCTCGCCGAGTACTTAGCACTTATCACCGAAAAACTGCAAAGTTTCGACTCCGCAGAGATTCAGCACGTCCCGCGCGAGCAGAAGACCCACGCTGATATCCTCTCCAAGTTGGCGAGCACCAAAAAGCGAGGCGGCCACAAGTCGGTCATCCAAGAAGTCTTATCGCAACCGAGCACCAAAGCGACCATCGCCCCGCTTGACGTCAACGCCATCGGAGATACCGACTGCTGGATGACACCACTACACACCTACCTCAGCACCGGCCACCTACCAGTCGACTCTAAAGAGGCAAGCACAACCAAGCGACGAGCCTGCTCGTACGTCCTCCTCGAAGGCAAACTATATCGCTGAGGCTTTGCGATCCCACTCCTCAAATGCATCGATAACTCCCAGAGCACAGCCGTCCTAGAAGAAATCCACGAGGGCATCAACGCGCAGCACCTCAGAGGACGGTCCCTGGAGAGAAAGGCTCTACGAGCAGGCTACTACTGGCCCTCGATGCAAACAGACGCGAAGGAACACATCAAACGATGTGACAAATGCCAAAGACACGGGGATATGCACCTCGCCCCACCAACCGAACTCAAATCCCTCTTCTCTCCGTGGCCATTCGCCTGGTGGGGGTTGGACATCCTCGGACCCTTCACCCTGGGATCCTATCAGAACAAGTACCTCATCATGGGCGTAGACTACTTCACCAAGTGGATCGAAGCCGAAGCCCTGGCCAAAATCACGGCCTATAACATACTCCGATTCTATAAACGAAACATCCTCGCAAGATTCGGGGTCCCGCTCGCCATCGTCACCGACAACGGCACACAGTTCACGGACAAAAACTTCCGCGACTTCGTCACCAAGCTCGAACCAAACACCACTTCACCTCGGTCGAGCACCCTCAGACAAACGGCCAGGCAGAATCCGCGAACAGGGTCATCCTCAGGGGACTCAAGCGACGACTCGGTGACGCAAAGCGAGCATGGGTCGAGGAGCTCCACAGCGTCCTCTGGGCATACCGCACCACTCCCACTCAACCACGGGAGAAACCACATTCCGCCTCACGTATGGAACCGAAGCCGTGATACCGGTTGAGATACGCGAGCCATCCAGACAAACTAAAGCTCCCCTCGACAACGACGACAACGACGACGCCTTACGTGAAAAGCTCGACCTCGTCGAAGAGATTCGCTCAGGAGCAGCCCTCCGGGAAGCCCGGCTGAAACAACAAGTAGCACTTCGCCACGACAACAAAGTCCTCAAACGCGACTTCCAAGTCGGCGACTTAGTTCTGCGTAGAAACCAGAAAGACTCACACGAGGGCAAACTGGCTGCAAATTGGGAAGGCCCCTACCGTGTCCGCGACAAGACAGAGCACGGGGCCTATTACCTCGAAAACCTGTACGGGGAACAACTAGCTCGACCATGGAACGCCGCGAAACTTAAGCGGTACTACAGTTAACCACTGCCCGCGACGACCCATCTTCACGACCACTGGGGGGGCAACATGGTACCACCGCACCTCCTCGCGTCTACTAACGACCAGAGAAAAGCAAGCCTTGCCTCTTGTGTATGCAGGCAGAAGGCCTTGCTCGGGGGGAACACCTCGACCGAGATTCCACACCGCCGTACCGAAACCGGTAGGACGCCCAGCTCGCGATGGGACGTCCACGCCATGGGGAGAACTACCCCCGAACCGGTCAGGAAAAAACGCCGGCCAAACCGGCCAGTTCCCTTCACCACCGGTAACAAGCTTTGTCGAGCTACCACCCCGGACAGACCCAAAGGCATACTAACACATGTGTTGCACCCCAAAATTTGACCAACCGGGTCTCGTATCTGGCTCGAGGTTTCGACGCATAATCGCATTCGCATCTGCATATTGCATACATTGCATTTTTCATTTGTATTGATTTTATCAGGGATCACAGCTCTCGTCTCGCGTTTCAGGTGTCTTTTATCAGCTTGAATAGTAGAATCGTATTTTTGGGATATTTCGGTGCCCATTTATTTTACCGGCTATTTTGTTGCGCTCTCGCGGTGTTTTGGGTCGTTCGGCGCTATTTTTGTTCCCCTGGGAATTATTGTGATTTTTTAGAATTTTATTGGCCATTTTTAGGGTTTAAATAGCTTTTTAATCATTTTTAGGATTAATAGGATTTTTTTTTTATAGTTTTAATTCTTTTTAAATAGATTTTATCTTTTTTTAATAGGATAATATAGATTTTCTTTTTAAATAGAGTTTAGATAAATAATATAGATTTTTAGAATATTAATTGATTTTTGAATATTTTCTTTTAAATAGTATAGAATTTAATAGTCTTTTTTTTTTAATATAGAAATAAATAGGTAATATAGTTTTATTAGAATTTTATTAGATGTTAATTAGGTTAGTTAATTAGGTTTAATTGATTAGTCATTTTCCACTTAATCAGATTTAATTAGTCTTTTAATTCATTTCAGTTTTTTTGTGAGTTTTTTTTTCCAGTCATTTTCGTTTGGGCCTGCATCTGGTTTTGTCCACGTTAAGCCCAATGAAGTCCATTTGTCCAGATTTTCTTCAGCAAGTTTCCAGCTTTGTCCAGTTTTCTCCAGAGGCTTCTAGAAGCTTCCAGCAAATCTCAGTGTTATAAAAGCTCGCTCGCCACGTGTTGTGAAAAGGCTGGCCCCACGTTACATGCTCCACGCACGCCACCTCATCGCATGCAACGCCCTCTCTCTCTGCCACATTCCACACACGTGGAAGCCATGCAGAGACTGCCTCCACCCACACGGCCACGCGTCACCCCCATAACCCTCGCCTGAAACACCCCACCGGCCGGCCTGCATGGCCGGCGACCACCGCACCACACGCCGGAACCCAAAAACCCAGATCAACGATTAACCTTCATCTCCTACCTCCATCTTCCTCTCATCACCACCATCAATCCTACCAACAAACCCAGAAAACCTCCAGAAATCGTCAACAATCTTCATCTCTCCCGATCAAACGCTCATCTCCTCTAACAATCATCATCATCTAGAAAACCATCAGAGCAAAAACCTTCAAGAAGCATTTCCAGAAATTCATCAGGAACGATGAATATTCATCATCAACCTTCATGCATTTTCCAAAAGTTTCTTCAAAGCTCCACCGTGTTCATCCATCAGTTCCAGAACCTGCATTTCGCCTCCAGATTCACTTCAAGATTCATCCCAACGCTTCTCCAGATTTCGTCACCAGATTCAACTCATCTCCCAGAACATATAACAAAAGAGCTTCAAGGTCCCTCGACGAAGACGGCTTCAAGAACCTCCCTCACGTTCTTCAGCAGTTCCAGAAAATCTTCAAAAATGCTCATCAAGAATCATCATCGATCGTCAATACCTTCAACAAAGCTTCGTCAGTCTTCAAGCTTCACCAGATTTCCAGAACAACACCTTCAAGACAATCCTCGGAAACCTTCAAGAACTAACAAAGATCTTCAAGATCTGCCTCATCTGAAGCATCAAACCTAGGACATCATATAATCCTCGTCGTCCCTGAGCTTCGATGGAGTGGGTTTGAATGAAGGATTGTTGGAGCGAAATATTGAGAAGGTTGAATTCAGAAGTTGTTTGAGAGTTGAATCTAAGAGGGAGGTTGAGAGGAAGAAGTTGGTTCATGGCGGAGAACGAGGTTGAAGAGAGGGAGAAGGAGAGGAAGAAGGTTGACGGCGGTTGAAGGAGAAAGAAGTGTGGAATTAGGGTTTCTGCAAGGAAGGAGGGGAAGGATCGTGGGCCTACCAACTTAGGGCCCAATTCCGTTTTTTTGGTATTTTCCCCCCATGTGTTTTTTGGATTATGGGCCAAGCCCATGCGTACCCCCCAGATGCACACAGCACCACCCTACGTTTTTTGGCAGCAAGCAAGCTGGGCTGGGCCCAGTTTGCTGTGTTCTGTTTATTTTCTTGTTTACTCCCCCCTTGTACTGTATCCCCCCCCTGTATTTTTCTCTATTTTGTTGTTATTTTTTTTTTTGTTGGAAATAGAAAAGAATATTAAAAAGCAAACAATAAAGAGAAAAATAGTATGTTTGAAAAAACATATGAAAAATATATTGAAAAAAATAGTAAAGAAAGAAGAATATGAAAAATAATAGAGAAAGAGAATATTAAAAAAGGGGAATAGTGAGAAAAAGAAGAAGAAAATACATAGAAAAATAGAGAAAAATTAAGAGAAAAATATGTGAGAAAAAATAGAAAATTATATTGAAAAAGAGATGAAAAGAAATGTGGAAAAATATGTTGAAAGAAAAGAGGAGAAAATAGTTGAAAAGAAAAGAAGAAAAAAGAGAAAAAATATTAAAGTAGGTTTAATATTTTTAGAGTACATTTTCTTTTAGGATATATTTTCATAGAGATTATTTTACGATTTTTAGGATAGTTTAGAAGCCCATTTGTTAGGGGGCTATTTTCCATTCAATTTTTTAGATAGGATAGGATAGTGTTCCCAGGAGATTTATTTCCAGTATTCACTCATTGTAACCATTTTTCAGAGATTAATAAAACGAGATTTGAGTTGTGGTCCCGAAGTAGCCGAACTACAGTTGCTCTGATTTCTCGTACCAGACGAGAATATGTAGGCATAGGATGCGATATCCTAGCGAGCACACTAACAACTGACTTTTGTTCTCTCGCGGCTGTGCGATCGAGACTTTCCCGCTGACGACTAATTTGTGACCCTTTTTCTCTCTTGCCCGAGTGCATTTGAGACCGAGCCATAGTTTTGCCCATAGGTTCCCGACCCTGTGAAACCAGTTGTTTTTCTCACTGCTGTGTGAGAATGTTTTGTTTAGCCGTAGTTAGTCTGAACTACATAAAGCTCTGATCTTCCATGCAGTGGAAGTACGTAGGCACAAGACGCGAGGTCTTGGCGAGCCAATTTTCCCTGTAGTCCCGAACTACATTGACTCTGACTTTCTCTCTTGAGAATACGTAGGCATAGAGTGCGACGCTCTATCGAGTCAATTCCCTTCCGTTTAGATTTAGCAGCCGTAGATAGATT
This sequence comes from Lathyrus sativus, assembly GCA_963859935.3. Taxonomy (NCBI): domain Eukaryota; kingdom Viridiplantae; phylum Streptophyta; class Magnoliopsida; order Fabales; family Fabaceae; genus Lathyrus; species Lathyrus sativus. The sequence goes on from OZ012737.1 coordinate 151,087,554, forward strand.
GTTTTGCATCCTTTAGACAACCCAAGCAAGCGTGGATCCCGTCGAGTACGACGGACGTGAGGGGTGCTAATACCTTCCCCTCGCGTAACCGACTCCCGAACCCAGGTTTTGGTTGCGATGACCATACCTTTCCCCGTTTTTTGCGAGGTTTACTTCGAGCATTTCCTTTCCCGCTCTGAGGGATAAATAACGCACGGTGGCGACTCTTCTGTCAGCCGGCGCCGATTTTCGCAGTAGCGACAGCTGGCGACTCTGCTGGGGACCCAACGTCCCCTGGCTGCTAAGGACTGCGATAGTCCTTATGCATGTGGGATCCAACGTCCCCTAAGAGAGAGTCAATCCTAGTGCTTGTTTGCTTGTCTATTTGGGGCTTATTTATTGATTTTATCTGTTGCTGTTGGGGTGTTACGGGTGTTCTATGATTGAGATAAGCCGGACCTGGGCTTGAGTATGAGTATGCACCTAGATATAGTTGCGGAGAAGTAGTAGACGAACCTGTCTGCTGAGCAGGCGCAGTTCCTTACGAAAATCTGCACTCAGACGAGGTTCTCGCAGAGGTGTTCCTTTCCGGTCCTGAGGATCTGAGGGGAGTCCAGACGTGAGGATTGTCGACTCTGGGAACCGATCATTTGGAAGTTAGCTAAGTGAGGCCTCTTCATGAGATGACGATGCCACTCCTTCTGGGAATCGTATCATTCCTCATGAAAGTCTGTGACGCTGACGACCGCATAGGATGCCGTACCTTGTCAGATATAGGTCCACACCTGTGAGTGGGGGGTTTTTTTGTGCAGGAAACTTGACTTCCAACCTACCCGTTATTCTGGTCTTCTCTTTAGAGCAACTGTACTCCGTCAGCAGTGCAGCAGTATTTAGATTGCGTGGGGGCTGTGATCCCGTGTTTGTTGCATTGCATTGCATTTGCATAGGCATCTTCGCATCATATTGCATACCATTCGACAGCTAGTCAGAGCTCTTATCCAGCCGTTATTTTGATCCTGAAGGTGAGTGTTGAAGACGACCAAGGGGTGGAAGTAGATTTGAGCAGAATCGAGCATCGAAGTCAGCTGAAGACCATTGGTAGCTATGTCAGAGAGCAGCTTCCAGTTTATTGATACCTTGTCAGGTTTCACCGTGACGTCCAATCCTCTGTATGGATCTCCGCACGACGAAGACTTTCCGCAAGTGAGCAATCTTACTGCAGCTCAGCTTGTGCAGCCATCTGTTGAAGACCAAGATCCGCGTGAGCAGTTTGTTGCCCGAGGTGAACGTTCTCCTTCTGTTGATGTCTCAGACTACCAGGGTTTTGCCTTCCCTGTGCCAAAGCCCCGAAGAGAGGTCCCGACAGCAAAGAATGAAGGCCCATTAGCTCCCGTGTATGCTGAAAGGTTTCGTGCATTAGAGGAGAGATTCAAAGCCTTGAAAGGTAAAGACGCTGTTACTCCTAGTGCGGCAGACATGTGTCTGGTTCCTGGCCTAGTGTTACCTCCGAAGTTCAGAATGCCGAGGTTTGAAAGATACAAAGGAGATAGTTGCCCGAAGCAACATTTGGTGATGTTCTGCCGAAGAATGACTTCATTTGTGCATAACGACAAGTTGATGATTCATTGCTTTCAAGATAGTCTGACTGGGGCACCTCTGAGTTGGTATATGCAGTTAGAGCGTGATCAGATCCGATCATGGATGGACTTAGCCAATGCCTTTCTGAAGCAGTATGACTATAATCTTGATGAAGCTCCTATTCGCATGCAGCTGCAAGAATTGTCTCAAGGGAACAATGAACCTTTCAGAAAGTATGTTCAGAGATGGAGAGAATTTGCTGGTAGAGTGCAACCACCGCTCCTAGACCAAGAGCTGAAAGGCATGTTCGTGAACTCCTTGCAGAGCCCGTACTTCGAAAGAATGCTTGGAACCGCACCAAATTTCCCTGAGTTGGTAAGGACGGGAGAGCACATCGAGTATGGTGTAAAGACTGGAAGAATCCCGGATATTTCAAAAGGTCAGGTCAGTGAAACTGAATCTCTCTATGGCTCTCAATCTGAAGATGAAACTATGATCAATGCGGTCCTGACAGATGTTGGATATCCTCAAGTCGAATCGGTGAAATCTGTTGGTTCTCCATCTTCTCAGCGGTCAGTATCTTCTGTGTCTCGTTATTCTGGACAGACAACTGTGCCTGGGGCACCCCATCGGGAATCTTATGTCGCTTCCATTGCAAGTCCACGAGCCCGTGGCCGAGGTTATCAGAATCAGCGTCAGAATCAGAACCGACCTCGTAGCAACTTAGAACGAAGGAAAGCTCCTTTTCACCCAGTGCCGTTGCCGTATAGCCAGTTGCTACCATCTTTGATCCAGAAGTCTTTGGTGGAACCTAAAGCTCTTAAGCCAGTTCCAGAACCTTACCCTCCTGGGTACAATCCCCACGCTCAGTGTGGTTATCATGGTGGCTCACCGGGGCATTCAACCGAAGATTGTAAAGCATTTCAGGCGAAGGTACAGCAGTTGGTCGATCAGGATCGCATTTCCTTTCGAGAAGGATTTCTGTTTGTTCACCCCAACCGCTCAGCTGTCTAAGCTCGTAGACTCGGAAAGTGTTCTCCAGCAAAAGCCAGTGGTTCAGACAGGCAGGCGCCTCAGCATTGGCAGTCCTCAGACCTTTACATCATTTGCATTTGTAGTTTCTTTTCTGTTAGTTACTACCTGCTTTTAAGCATTGTATGTTTCGAATGGTGATAATAATAAAATGACTATGCATTTTTCTGAATTAGTCATGTCGCTGTCGCTCATTTATTGCATTGCACTGACACTTGCATTTTATTCACTCCACTTTTTCCACTGTGACTAGCAAAGATTGGAGGGAGGATGATGAAACGGAAACTCATAACCGATGATCGTAGGCTTTCAGATAAGACCGTACCGATGACGTACAAGGCATTGTTTCAAATTCCCCAAACACTGGAGATATAAGGAGTTAGTCCCTTGTTAACCACTTCGAGCCAGGAAGTAGAAGTTTTTTCGGACTTTTTAACCCTCACATCTTAACCCGGGGCAGGGTAGTTGTCAGCTAGCTTGACCGAGCATTCAAGTCTTACAGAGGAGTGTTGTCTTTCGAGGACCAAACAGTTTATACCTTTCAAGAGGTTAAACCTCACCAATCAGGAGTGAGACAGTTACAATCCTTTCGGAGCAATCAAGACAATCAGTGTCACACGACTTTGTTCCAAAAGAAAGAAATAAGAAAGCCCGCTAAGTAAAAAGAAAGAAAAGCTGAGAAAGCTAACACTTAGGCAAAAATCAGGGCATCCCGCTGGACTTCAAAAAGGAAAAATCGAAAAGAACTCAAAAGGAGTTAGTCCAGGCAAAAGTTAGGGAATCAAAAGAACGAAAAAGAAGGGATAAAAAGAAATTTTTTCCCCAGAGTCGTGTACACAGACACCGAAAGCGAAGAGAGAGTAACTATCACTCAGAAAAGCTTGTGAATTCCTTAGCTATGGTTCTTACCATTCAGCATACCTCTCGAAGAGGCGAGTGCTTGTGCCAGGTTAACTGAACCTTAGGATCGGAGATCATCACGTAGAAGGGGTGGGTACAAATCAAAATTTGAGCCAAATATCCTTTGTTTCACGAACCGTGAACCCGGCCACGATACAACCCTTAAAAGACCTAATTGAGGTAGGGTTATTCTGAAGCGCATTACGATAAGGTTGAGTAACCTGACTCCTTCTTGACTTGCTAGTCACATCCTTGTTGTATTTTTCACTGACCACGTAAGCACTACGTTTGAACTTTGGTTCATTCGTCACTCACAATCATATGCATGTAAATGAGTGACAGCTCAAACTTTTTCAAAATCTGCATAACCATTGCATTAAGATTACCATTCGCAAACAGACGATTCTAATTGCAGGTTAGTAGTTGGCATAGAAGGAATTCCAACAGGGAATAATCGAGCAGGACTGAGTAATTCAGCAGTCTGAACCAGAATGGTGTATGTTGTGAAGCCCAATGAATCAGGGGTATTATCTTCCAGTAAGTTCGGAATCAGCTAGTCTGAGGGCCAGTCCCGAAGTTTCAGTTGAGCAGGGGCAGTTCGTTTGAGAAGCAGTTGATCAGAAGTGCGTCTTCTTGAGAGCCAATCAGGGGCAGCTATGCAGAGCGTTGAGATTTGAAAGCAGATACTTCAGGTAGATAATCAGATCGGGTTAAGTCGCTAGAACGCTCATTCAGGGGCAAGTCACTGCAGAAAGTGTTGAAACCAACTGGGTTAATGGAGATTGAATTTTGTTGCCGTACAGATACCAGGGCAAGTATTCTCGAAGTCTTCTCGTAGCAAGCTGTTCGGAGCAGGTATTCCCAAGAGTTAGATTGGGGCAAGTTGAATTGTACTGGGGCAAGTTGTGCAAGCCAGTCTTCTTATCCCCAGCTGATTGTACTGGGGCAAGTTGTTCAAACCAGCCTGTTTATCCCCAGCTGGAGTTGAGTATCGGGGAATCATGTCAATACCCTTGTCAAAACCTGAACCTTTCAAATAAAAAGGCCTTGCTGTCGTTGGATCATTATCCTGCAGTCTAAACCTGTTGCGTGTCAGTAACCAGTCATTTCCAAAGTCCAGTTCTCGCCTGGCAAACCCTATCGTAAGCATCAGTTCCCGTCTGGCGCAATTTATTGTAAGTATCAGTTCTCGTCTGGTGCAGTTTATTGGTAACCAGTTCTCGTCTGGTCACCGTTTCTTCAAGTGTTGTATCAGTTCTCGTCTGGTACATGTCATCGCATAATCAATCTTCGTCCGGTTATCGTGTGTTTAACCTATGTGTTATACCAGTTATCATCTGGTGTACGTCAGCTTTCAGCCAGTTCTCGCCTGGTTGTCTATACCTCAGTCTGTTATTCCAGTCAGCCCCGTCTGATGTCCAAAACCAAATCAATTCTCGTCTGATAACCTATTTTCCTATCAGTTCTCGCCTGGTAGTCTACCTTTGAATGCTAGTTCTCGTCTAGTATTTTCCATATCTTCCACTGTGTACATAGTCCATGTTTACCCTAAACAAAAAACCTAAAGGTATCTGACACAGTAATTCCCGATGACCCGCATGTTGTCATGTTCCCCGATACGAAGCTCGATTAATGCCAGTGCTCCGAGTAATGTTTGAATTCCTTGTGGATGTTGTTAAATCAGAATTGCCACTCTTCAGCAGATGAAAGTTGCTTATTATCCCCGGAAGAGTCGAGATTATATTTTACCCCGTATCAGAGTAGGATCAGAAGGATCCTCAGCAAATTAAAATTGATATCCTTGATAGTAAGGGCATTTCCAGCAGTATGCTGCGCGCAATCAATCCCAGCTCGGGTCAATCCCCGCAGAGTACAATCAGTTGTCAACGGTTTGAAGGGAGCATCCCCAAGTAGAGTTGTTTTCTTCCCCCAGTGAAGTCGCCCAAGCAGGGTTGCCTTTTCATTTCTCAAGCAGGGCAGTTATCCCCAGCGGATTTGATTTCCCGTCTCCAGCATTTATTTTGCTGAGATGATCCTGGGACTTCAGTTCATCCCCAGTAGAGTTGGCATTGCCTTCGGCATTTATTTTGCCAAGCGGTTTTCAGACCTGGTGATCTCTGGCAGCTAGAGCTTGCATTAGCATTTGCATATATAGTCATTGCATTTATACAAACATATAGTATTTCCATGCCATCTGGGCATCGCATTTACACTGCATTGTGCATGATTGCATAGCATTGTGCATGATTGCACAACATTTAGCATAAACGCATATCATTCCCACCGTGTGGGGCATGGCGCAGAAGCATATGCATCATAAACATGACCTAGGTCGTTATCATTCTTGTTTACAGGTGTTCAGCCGAAAGACCAGTTGCTCAGGACGATTCCTGATATTCTCCCCAACAAAGTTGCTTTCTTGAGATGATTCCCAAGACCCCGGTATAATCCCCGCATTCGCTCACTCAAGATGATTTTTGAGATCCCCAGTGAAGCCAGTTCAAAAAGATTCTGGAATTCCTCAGCAGAGCCGTTTGCTTAAGATGATTCTTAAGACCTCAGTACAGCTTCCCGAGTTGTTTGCCCAAGATGGGTCTCGAGCTCCCCAGTAGCGCCCTCAGCAAGAGTTGCCCAGGAAGATTCCTGGAATATCCAGCAGAATGAAGTCTCCAGAATGGTTATCGGTTCAGGATGATTCTTGAAGGTGCCCGACGGATTTGTTTGTTCAAGATGATTCTTGAAGTCCTTAGCAGCGTGATATGTCTGCTCCAACAATGATGTCTAATCTGAAGATGGACTTCGTAAAAGCCTGAGGGCGATATCAGAAAGTTCCTGTGAGTTCAGACTTCCTTGTTGATGAATCAACGTGTGGCTGAAGATAAGGTTCCAAAGCTTGTAGACATAGCAAAGTGATCCGTGTTGGCCTGAAGACCAAGTCAGTTGTCCTGAGGAGATGATTGATCGCGATCTAGTGAATGATGTTTCTTCTGACTGAAGTCGAAGATGTTTCTCCAGCTGCAACGGAGTTTTGCCTAAAGGCAAAGTGTTTGAATCCCCGTAGAGTCATGAATGGCTCAGGATACTATTTCTTTGACTGAAGTCACGGATTTCCTAAGCTGAAGCGAAGGTGCCTAAGGGCAAGGTTGTCCCCAAGGTCATGAATGACCTAGGATTCATTTTTCGGACTGAAGGCCGAAATATATCCCTGACTGAAGTCTCGGATGCTCTATAGCAGAGGCGGAATTGCCTGAAGGCATATCCATGTATCCTTGAAGGCCAAGGAACATTTCTTCAGACTGAAGTCGAAGATACCTCCTGCAGAGTTGCCGACGGGCAAAGTTTATATCCTTGAAGGCCAAGGATGTTCTTTCTAGCTGAAGCTAGAATAGCCGACGGGCAGGGTTTCATCTATCTTCAGAAATACTTGAAGATTCTCCAGCGGATCTGAAGTGGCCAGGGGCCAGGGTTTCATATATCTGTAGTGTTGAACTTCTACGGTTTCTCAGTATGCAGTAATATTTGGATGTTCGTTATGGTTCTGAGGGTGAACCCCAGATCAGAGTGTGCTTGGTTGAGTCTCTCATCCCCAGCAGAGTAGCTCCAAATACGCAAGTTCCATTTACCAGGGGCGAACCTCAGGTCAGAGTTGTTCAGTGTTGTAGTTCTCCAGCGGCGATGCGGGGTATTTTGATTGTTCGACGGCGATATCAGGTTTAGTCTTCCAGCGGCTATGCGGGGTGTTGTGATTGTCTGAAGGCAGTATCAGAAGAAGTTAATGTGGATAACTGACAGCGATGTCAGATCAGTATTTCTCCAGATAGTTGCCGTGCAGCTATTATTCCAGGATTCGACAAGTTGAGCAGTTGGCAAATTTTCGGGTTTACCGGTATTCAACCGTCTCGCATCTTGATTGGCTGAGAGCCGTTCGCTTCTCACCCAGTCAGGTTCAAGCCGTTTGAATAGGGGCAGCTGTTGCACCCCAAAATTTGACCAACCGGGTCTCGTATCTGGCTCGAGGTTTCGACGCATAATCGCATTCGCATCTGCATATTGCATACATTGCATTTTTCATTTGTATTGATTTTATCAGGGATCACAGCTCTCGTCTCGCGTTTCAGGTGTCTTTTATCAGCTTGATAGTAGAATCGTATTTTTGGGATATTTCGGTGCCCGTTTATTTTACCAGCTATTTTGTTGCGCTCTCGCGGTGTTTTGGGTCGTTCGGCGCTATTTTTGTTCCCCTGGGAATTATTGTGATTTTTTAGGATTTTATTGGCCATTTTTAGGGTTTAAATAGCTTTTTAATCATTTTTAGGATTAATAGGATTTTTTTTTTATAGTTTTAATTCTTTTTAAATAGATTTTATCTTTTTTTAATAGGATAATATAGATTTTCTTTTTAAATAGAGTTTAGATAAATAATATAGATTTTTAGAATATTAATTGATTTTTGAATATTTTCTTTTAAATAGTATAAAATTTAATAGTCTTTTTTTTTAATATAGAAATAAATAGGTAATATAGTTTTATTAGAATTTTATTAGATGTTAATTAGGTTAGTTAATTAGGTTTAATTGATTAGTCATTTTCCACTTAATCAGATTTAATTAGTCTTTTAATTCATTTCAGTTTTTTTGTGAGTTTTTTTTCCAGTCATTTTCGTTTGGGCCTGCATCTGGTTTTGTCCACGTTAAGCCCAATGAAGTCCATTTGTCCAGATTTTCTTCAGCAAGTTTCCAGCTTTGTCCAGTTTTCTCCAGAGGCTTCTAGAAGCTTCCAGCAAATCTCAGTGTTATAAAAGCTCGCTCGCCACGTGTTGTGAAAAGGCTGGCCCCACGTTACATGCTCCACGCACGCCACCTCATCGCATGCAACGCCCTCTCTCTCTGCCACATTCCACACACGTGGAAGCCATGCAGAGACTGCCTCCACCCACACGGCCACGCGTCACCCCCATAACCCTCGCCTGAAACACCCCACCGGCCGGCCTGCATGGCCGGCGACCACCGCACCACACGCCGGAACCCAAAAACCCAGATCAACGATTAACCTTCATCTCCTACCTCCATCTTCCTCTCATCACCACCATCAATCCTACCAACAAACCCAGAAAACCTCCAGAAATCGTCAACAATCTTCATCTCTCCTGATCAAACCCTCATCTCCTCTAACAATCATCATCATCCAGAAAACTATCAGAGCAAGAACCTTCAAGAAGCATTTCCAGAAATTCATCAGGAACGATGAATATTCATCATCAACCTTCATGCATTTTCCAAAAGTTTCTTCAAAGCTCCACCGTGTTCATCCATCAGTTCCAGAACCTGCATTTCGCCTCCAGATTCACTTCAAGATTCATCCCAACGCTTCTCCAGATTTCGTCACCAGATTCAACTCATCTCCCAGAACATATAACAAAAGAGCTTCAAGGTCCCTCGACGAAGACGGCTTCAAGAACCTCCCTCACGTTCTTCAGCAGTTCCAGAAAATCTTCAAAAACGCTCATCAAGAATCATCATCGATCGTCAATACCTTCAACAAAGCTTCGTCAGTCTTCAAGCTTCACCAGATTTCCAGAACAACACCTTCAAGACAATCCCCGGAAACCTTCAAGAACTAACAAAGATCTTCAAGATCTGCCTCATCTGAAGCATCAAACCCAGGACATCATATAATCCTCGTCGTCCCTGAGCTTCGATGGAGTGGGTTTGAATGAAGGATTGTTGGAGCGAAATATTGAGAAGGTTGAATTCAGAAGTTGTTTGAGAGTTGAATCTGAGAGGGAGGTTGAGAGGAAGAAGTTGGTTCATGGCGGAGAACGAGGTTGAAGAGAGGGAGAAGGAGAGGAAGAAGGTTGACGGCGGTTGAAGGAGAAAGAAGTGTGGAATTAGGGTTTCTGCAAGGAAGGAGGGGAAGGATCGTGGGCCTACCAACTTAGGGCCCAATTCCGTTTTTTTGGTATTTTCCCCCCCATGTGTTTTTTGGATTATGGGCCAAGCCCATGCGTACCCCCCAGATGCACACAGCACCACCCTACGTTTTTTGGCAGCAAGCAAGCTGGGCTGGGCCCAGTTTGCTGTGTTCTGTTTATTTTCTTGTTTACTCCCCCCTTGTACTGTATCCCCCCCTGTATTTTTCTCTATTTTGTTGTTATTTCTTTTTTTGTTGGAAATAGAAAAGAATATTAAAAAGCAAACAATAAAGAGAAAAATAGTATGTTTGAAAAAACATATGAAAAATATATTGAAAAAAATAGTAAAGAAAGAAGAATATGAAAAATAATAGAGAAAGAGAATATTAAAAAAGGGGAATAGTGAGAAAAAGAAGAAGAAAATACATAGAAAAATAGAGAAAAATTAAGAGAAAAATATGTGAGAAAAAATATAAAATTATATTGAAAAAGAGATGAAAAGAAATGTGGAAAAATATGTTGAAAGAAAAGAGGAGAAAATAGTTGAAAAGAAAAGAAGAAAAAAGAGAAAAAATATTAAAGTAGGTTTAATATTTTTAGAGTACATTTTCTTTTAGGATATATTTTCATAGAGATTATTTTACGATTTTTAGGATAGTTTAGAAGCCCATTTGTTAGGGGGCTATTTTCCATTCAATTTTTTAGATAGGATAGGATAGTGTTCCCAGGAGATTTATTTCCAGTATTCACTCATTGTAACCATTTTTCAGAGATTAATAAAACGAGATTTGAGCTGTGGTCCCGAAGTAGCCGAACTACAGCTGCTCTGATTTCTCGTACCAGACGAGAATATGTAGGCATAGGATGCGATATCCTAGCGAGCACACTAACAACTGACTTTTGTTCTCTCGCGGCTGTGCGATCGAGACTTTCCCGCTGACGACTAATTTGTGACCCTTTCTCTCTCTTGCCCGAGTGCATTTGAGACCGAGCCATAGTTTTGCCCATAGGTTCCCGACCCTGTGAAACCAGTTGTTTTTCTCACTGCTGTGTGAGAATGTTTTGTTTAGCCGTAGTTAGTCTGAACTACGTAAAGCTCTGATCTTCCATGCAGTGGAAGTACGTAGGCACAATACGCGAGGTCTTGGCGAGCCAATTTTCCCTGTAGTCCCGAACTACGTTGACTCTGACTTTCTCTCTTGAGAATACGTAGGCATAGAGTGCGACGCTCTATCGAGTCAATTCCCTTCCGTTTAGATTTAGCAGCCGTAGATAGATTGTTTTGCATCCTTTAGAAAACCCAAGCAAGCGTGGATCCCGTCGAGTACGACGGACGTGAGGGGTGCTAATACCTTCCCCTCGCGTAACCGACTCCCGAACCCAGGTTTTGGTTGCGATGACCATACCTTTCCCCGTTTTTTACGAGGTTTACTTCGAGCGTTTCCTTTCCCGCTCTGAGGGATAAATAACGCACGGTGGCGACTCTTCTGTCAGCCGGCGCCGATTTTCGCAGTAGCGACAACATGCATATCAAACATATAACTCAAGCATACAAATACGTGCATAAATAAAACGAGCATAAACAACATGCAAAAACGAGGCGCACACTTAGACAATTTTCAAAATATATTAATCAAAAACGGGCACCAGCCCAGTAGTCAACATTACACAAACAAGGGCGCGCAAGCCCGACAAAGAAAACAACGAAATACAAAACATGGCACGCAGGCCGAAATACGCGGGCACGTAGGCCCGAGACCAATCTAAACTCCCTCCTCTCCATCAGCTCCAGCCTCTACGCCAGGGACGACGGTGCCAGCCTCCTCGGCGCTGGGGTCAACCACCCGGCCATCAACTATCTCATGAAAGGGGCCGATCCCGTCCTCAACGAAGGCGACCCCGGAGTTCACCACCCTGAGCTGAGCAACGGCGCTGTTGAAGCCCGCAGCAAAACCATCCAGGCAGTCCCCTTCCAGCACACGTATCCTGCCGAGCAGATCAGCCCGGGTAACCAGCAGTCGATCTTCGTCGATCTCATCATCACCGGGAAAGAGATCGCCCTCGAGCTCAGCCACTCGAGCTTTCGACGCCCGCAGCTCCTCCTCGGCAACCTTCAGCTTCTCCTCAACGCCACTGCATCTTTTGCGCTTGAGGTCAACTTCCCCCCGAACCTTCTCCAGCTCGCCGGTCAGCTGGGTCACTTTCCCTCGGCTCGCCTCCAAATCCTCGGCCGCCTTGTTCAGACGGGACTGCGCGAACGCGAGATCCCCTTGCAACTTTGACAGTTCCACGACCGTGCAGCTCTCTTCGCTCAGAACCATCGCTGTGGTGAAAGTCCGCATCAACACAGCCAAATCCTCAGTCAGGACCTGCCTCCTCGTTGCACGGTCAGCGCCCAGGATCGCCTTCACCTCTCCCGCCAGAATGCTGGGCGACCTAGCCCCATGGAAGTAGCCGGGATGCTGGTGACAGGGAGCGATGGGGTAACCCTCCTTGGAAGACTCCGCCGACAAATCGACCACGGGAGTATCCTCCTGAACTCTCGCTCTCTTCGGAACCCCTTGGGAAGTAGGCGACTAGATGCCGGTCGGGGACGCCGACGACCCCCTTCCATCTTGCTCGGCAGAAGACTGCCCGGCCAACTGAGCCACCCGTGTCTTCGGAGGGGCAGCGACCCTCGACATGCGCGGCTTCTTCACCCGCTCCTCGACAGAAGCCATGTTCCCTGTACGACAAAAGAAAACTAGTCAGTAAAAAGTTAAGGATATCAGGTCGAAAGGGAACGAGGCGGCCACCACCTAGGTAACACAAAACGTCCTCCTCTGAGGCACACTAGAGTAGAGCCTTTGTGTTGATCAGCCTCGTCGTTGTTGCTACTGCGAAAATCGGCGCCGACTAAACAGAAGAGTCGCCACCGTGCGTTATTTATCCCAAAGGAGGGAAAGGAAACGCTCAGAGTAAACCTACCGCAAAGACGGGAAAGGAATGGTCATCGCAACCAAATCCTGGATTCGGGAGTCGGTTATGCAAGGGGAAGGTATTAGCACCCCTCACGTCCGTCGTACTCGACGGGATCCACGCTTATTTTCTGGTACGGATTGTTATTCTATCTATTATACGGGTCTGGGTTAAAAGAAAATAAAATGACTCGGCAAAGTATCGCACTTTATGCCTACGTATTCCCGTCTAGAACGAGAAATCAGAGTCAACGTAGTTCGCCTACCTACTGGAAAGGAGGAGAAGGTTGCTCGCTAGGATATCGCATCCTATGCCTACGTACTTTCATACAACATGAAAGATCAGAGCAAACGTAGTTCGGGCCACGTACGACACAAGTCTGTCTTGATTGTTTTTATCCTTCTGAAAAAGGTTTTCTCCTGATTATGGGTCCAAGCGGACAAAAATGACGTTTTGATTGGTTCACATTCTTTTACGGAAGAAATGTATTTTATTGTGTTTGAAATTGTTAGTGTATTTTTGATTGTTTTGAGGTAAGGAGAGGAACAACAACTCTAACCTATGGTTGAAAAGGGAATCAAACTAACCTAATGTTATCATGCATGGGTTAAGACCTAATGTCTATCATGTTTCTCTCTTGCGCAAAGAGAAACAGAGATCCTAAGGGATAAACGGAAACAAAACAACAGATACAATAAAACCGTAAAATATGCATGAATGCAGCAGTACAAGCGAGGCAAGGGAGTCCCACTCCACCTCGAACCTTGAAAACAACAGGCAAAAGCGAACAAAGTTCACTTTCAACCTAACAGGTTAATTGGCAAACAATATAGTCCGGGAAACTCAAACAATACATCAAAAGCTTCTAAACAGCAAAAAAATAAACAGTAAACAACAACTCTACACAGCAAGCTCCATCAACATCTTCAAGCAAAGTCTTCATCAACAAGCTTCCATCAAGCATCTATCTTCAAGGAGGAAAACTCTAACAGTAATCATCTTCAACAGCTTCAAGCAGCAGGGCTTCAACAGCAGCAATCAAATGCACAACTTCAACAGCACAATCTTCATCTTTTACAGTCTTCGAGCAAGGTCTCTATCTTCAATCTTTCATGGCTTTTCTTCAAATCAAACTCTCCAAGATGAGGAACAATTAATAGAATGAATTGGGATGTTAGGCAGCTAGTTGACCACCAAAGGTGGCAAACAGACTGTTAACAAAAAGTAGACTGTTTCTCTCAAGAGTTCTATCTCTTAGATACTGTCACCAAGCCTTCCAAAGGAAGGGGGTGAGTATCCTGGAGAGACTCTGAATCATAGAGAGGGATGGAGGCAAACAAAGCCATCCATGTTTAAGAATCAAATTTCTACTCTAACCTCTACCTAGCTCCTAGTTCCTAGGTCTTCAATCAATCTTCAAGCAAGCCTAGCATCTTCATCAACTTTGAACTTGATCTTCAACTCTTTGTCTTCATTATGCTTCATCATCATGCTCCTCAAGGCTAACCCACACCCCAAGCAAATGCCCAAAAAGCCCATACAACAAAATAAACCCCAAAAATGGGCAAACCAAACAATCACACAATTGCAAAATATACTAAAAATAGTAAAATAATATTTACAAGCCTAATATTAATTCTAAGGGAAGTACTATATCTACCCTATATACCCCATAGGTCCCATACTCTAATTCAATCTAAAAACCCAAAAAAAAATTGTTTTAATGCACCTAAGTTGTGTTTAAACCCTAAAATATTCTAAGTTTTTTATTACACCATATCTATTTCAACATTTTTTGTTACCATTTTTATTCTAAAGTTTTATCACATTATTTAAGGGAAACCCTAAAGTATATTAATATCTATATTATCAAGATCGAAGATCAAACCCTATATCAACTTCTAAGGGGTCTAAACAATTCCTAACATGCAAGGGGTCAAAGTTAACCATCAATTGGGAAGGTCCTAATCAACAACCCTAAAACAGAACCAAATTACATCTAGAAAATCTACAAAAATTCCTAAGGGAACATGCGAGTGTTAGCTACAATCTACCAAAAGATCTAAGCAAGAATCATCACCAATTGAGAGAACAAAATTCTACAAAACAACGGTATCAAATATGCAAAGCAAACATCATGCAAAATACTCATCAGAATGTAAAATACAAAAGAAATGGGAAAACAATCCACAAAAATCTAAGAAAAATTCTACAATCTCCTGAAGATGTTATAAACCTATGGTAAAAAAATTAAAACCAAATTCTAAAGTTAAGGTCACTTTCTAAAGGAAAACCTATAAAGTGTCCAGGGAACATTCAGATGGGGATGACTCTAAAAAGCGGATTCAAAACTAAACTTAGAGTCGTCTAGAAATTCCAATAAAATTTCTGGGGAAACCTATGCATATCATATAAAACATATCCAAAAATCAGCTCAAAATCATGAAGCATCAAAGAGAACAAAATTAAACAAAACAGATGAACAGTTATGTACACCAATGGATATTAGCACGAAAGAAAAATCATAACTAAATCAAAAAAAATCTAAAAAATGCAAACTCAGCGCCTAAAATTTCTTAAGACAATCAAGATCTGTAGAAAAAATTTCATAATTTCTTGAACATTTTTACTATTTTTGACGCAATAAAAGCAAACAGGCATCAAAACAGAAAAATAAAAAGAAAAAGGGAATGAAGAAAATCTCCAAATTAACATTCCTAAAATCATCCATAGGTGTTCACGATCCTAACCGCATTAGAATTTCTAATTATCTCATCCTAAATCCATGGTAAAGTGAAGGTTTACATACCTTGATCGGAGCTTCGAAACGGAGTATCTTCGGCTCTTTTCGTGCTTCCGAAAGCTTCAAATTCGTTCAACAACATGCGAGGAAAGTGCTACAATCTTCGAATCGAACCGAAATCGCCTTGAATGAAGAATCACCACTTGATTTGCTCTCTTGAAAATTGATATGCTCTCTTCCAATCCAACTCCAATCAATCACCAACCTTGCTTCAAATGAGTTTCTAAGCATTTATAGAGATGATTGAAATATTCTAGAAATGAAGCCCAAGCCCAAAATAATAAAATCCATTTCCCTTGGAACTTTCTAGATTATTCATGTATCTTCCCTTGGAAATTTCTAGATTGTTCATGTATCTTCCCTTGGAAGTTTTCAACCAAAATAGCCTTCCAAATGCCTTGTTAAGTGGTTTGGATTAGTGACTTACATTTCAAGTAACCACTTTTACAAAGCAAGTCATGAAATTATTGCTCAATTAAAAAATGTGCCAATGCCATTGTCTTTAAAATGAATTTTACAATCAAATTGGTATGTCATATGACTTGTTTGTGACCTCTAACCCAAAATTTGATTTTTTTCACCACTTTATTTGACTTATTCTCCTTTTTTAGGCCATTTTTATCACTTTTTGATACAAGCCTTTTTAACATCTCATGACCTCCCTACTAGCCTTAAAACATTATTCTAAGCAAGTTTGATGTTGAAGATTTTTCCATTTGAAGCTTGGAAGTAGGAGATATGGCCTTATGCTTGAAATGACTTATAACCTCCAAATGGCCAAAATGCCCTTGGCTTGTCAAGATCATAAGTAGAGCTCCACAAATCAGATTGAGCATACCATACCTTTATAGAAAGCTAAGATCATGGGGAACAACTTTCATGTTGGCCAAAAATCCACTTGAAAACTCCTAAAGGGGAAAAAGTTGCTTGGAAATCAAGTAACTTTCACAGGCAAAATTTCAGATGCCTCTGAGGACCTGTAACTTGCAAGGACCATAACTTGAGTTCTATAAATCTCCTTGATGCCTTCCACCACTCAAATTAAAGGTCTTGAGATACTCTACAAGTTTCATCTTGGCCAAGGATCCATTTGAGACTTTCATTTTGAATTACTTTGCTTGGAAGTTTGACCTAAACCAGGGAATTTTGCTCAGAAACCCTAATTTAGAAACTTCTCTTCTTCTTGATTTCTTTTGATTTCTCCTTGGCACAACACCACATCCATATCCACATATCAAATGATGAACCCCACATCCTCCAAATAGGCTTTGATGCCCTTCAATTAAGCATTTGACTTAGGGTTGACCCAGATGACACCCTAGTTGACTGTCTTCACTTGTAACTCTTGTAACCATGCCAATGACTTGTATTACTTTCAAAAGGATCCTCTAGGTCTTCCATGCCCTCAATTCATAACCCATAACTTCTCTGATGATCTTCACATACCCTCAAGATAGGAGAGAAACCCACTGCTTGGCCTTTAAACTTCACAAAGCTTCAATTTCTTTCTTGGTGATTTGAATAGGCTTGAATCTTGATAAGAGCCTCTTGAATACATTCCTTGAGATGAAAAGTAGCACTTGATCCCTTGTCAGATGGCTTGTTATGCTATGCTATGCAAATGATTAGACTATGTACATGACTTTTTATGCAAATGACAATGCAATGAGACATAAAATCAGGTGAAATAAGTTGGTCAAATTTTGGGGTGCAACAGCTGCCCCTATTCAAACGATTTGGACTCGACTGGGTGAAGAGCGTGCAGCCTTCGAACAATCGAGGTACGAGACGGTTGAATACCAATAAGCCCGGAAATTTTCCAACTGCCAAAAAATAAACTGCAGAAATAAACGACACCACTGCTTGGAAAATACCACCCATCAATTGAGCCTGATTGTTACGGCAACAACTGATCAATCACCTTAATATGAATCTGATTTCACCATTAATCTCCTTTGTAACACCAAACTTGTAAATAAACCTGTACGACTTCGCTGGGGAAACATTGTTTTTTCTTTTTCTTTTTCCTAAAATTATCGGCAAACCCACCCGCCTGCTTCCTACGGAGAAACTACACTACCACCCGCCTGATTCATACAGCAAACTAACTTTGTGATTATTGAAAAATTATCTACATCCGCCTGCTTCTTACGGAGGAAAACTATACACGCCCGCCTGCTTCATACGAGAAACTGATCTACATTTGATATGAATCTGATTAACTTGTCAATATAGAAATAAGCTTAGCGACTTCACCGGGGAACTATTTTTCTCTCTTTTTTTTTCTTTCAAATGTCTGAACACATCCTGTCTATCGTGGGACCACCGTTTATATGAATACGAGAAATTCATCCGCCTGCTCCATACGGAAAAACTATATACTCCCGTCTGCTTCATACGAGAAAACTAACATATCTGCCTGCTTCATACATAACAACTACCTCTACCTGCCTGCTTCATACGAGAAAGTGATCTTGACATCCGCTTGCTCCTTACGGAAGAACTCATCTGTCTGATTCTTACAGTACAATTCTTTTGATATCCGCCAGCTACTCACGGTGCGATCTATCTGCCTGGTTCTTACAGAAGACCTCTTTTACATATCCGCCTGCTTCCTGCGGAAAAACTCTCTATATGAATTCAAAATTTGTCCGTCTGCTACTTACGAAACACTAACTACCGCCATCCGCCTGCTTCCTACGAAAGGATCCACTATCGTCCGCCTGATACATACTAAAACTCTTCTTTCATCCGCCTACGGAGGGAACATTTATCATCCGCCTGTTTCGTACGGAAGAACTCATCTACCATATTCTTCTGGAAAATTCGCCTATTCGCCCGCCTGCTTCATACGGTGACATCTGTTAATATCCGCCTGATTCCTACGGAGAAGTTTTTTTTCATATCCTCCTGATACTTACGGAACCATTTTCCTTATATATCCGTCTGCTTCCTACGGAGGAGCTTATCTGTCTGATTCTTACAGAAAAGTCTCTTCTGATATCCGCCTGCTTCTTGCGGAAGAATTCTCTATATATCCATCTGCTTCCTACGGAGGAACTTATCTCTCTGATTCTTACAGAAAAGTCTCTTCTGATATCCGCCTGCTTCTTGCGGAAGAATTCTCTATATATCCGTCTGCTTCCTACGGGGGAACTTATCTGTCTGATTCTTACAGAAAGAGCTTTCAAATGCATCCGCCTGCTACTTACGGTGCAATCCATTACATGTTCGCCTGCTACCTATGGAAGAACTCATCTGTCTGATTCTTACAGAAAGAGCTTTCAAATGCATCCGCCTGCTACTTACGGTGCAATCCATTACATGTCCGCCTGCTACCTACGGAAGAACTCATCTGTCTGATTCTTACAGAAAGAGCTTTCAAATGCATCCGCCTGCTACTTACGGTGCAATCCATTACATGTCCGCCTGCTACCTACGGAAGAACTCATCTGTCTGATTCTTACAGAAAGAGCTTTCAAATGCATCCGCCTGCTACTTACGGTGCAATCCATTACATGTCCGCCTGCTACCTACGGAAGAACTCATTTGTCTGATTCTTACAGAAAGAGCTTTCAAATGCATCCGCCTGCTACTTACGGTGCAATCCATTACATGTCCGCCTGCTACCTACGGAAGAACTCATCTGTCTGATTCTTACAGAAAGAGCTTTCAAATGCATCCGCCTGCTACTTACGGTGCAATCCATTACATGTCCGCCTGCTACCTACGGAAGAACTCATCTGTATGATTCTTACAGAAAGAGCTTTCAAACGCATCCGCCTGCTTCTTACGGTGCAACTGCTGTTAACATTCGCCTGTTCCATACGGAGTAAATCCATCATCTGCCTGATTCCTACAGAAGCACATTCATCCTTTTGATTTTTACTGATTATTTCTTGTTCTTATCCGCCTGTTTCATACGGAAAGACTGTCTTGCACATATCTTATTTGCCTGTTTGCAACAACAGCTAACTCTACTAGGGACATTCTGAAAAATAAACACCGAACACTCATCTCATCAACAAGTGAACACTCCTGAAATTTTGATTTTATGAAACCCTGAAATGCTGCCGCAGCAACCAACTTGAAAAGACGTTCCGCTGTTCGGATCCTCTTTATTAATAACTCTGTGGGAAAAATAGGAAACTGAATTGTATCATCACCTGTCTCACAGTGAGACTCTGAATATCTGAAAATATCTCTGCTAGAACCCCATACTCCCGTTGAGAAATAAATTCCATACTGCTGTTTGAGAAATACACATGAAAGCAAAAGGTTAACCAACCTGATTTATGTTTCAAAATGCGTATGTTTGATAATGGCGTAATGCTCCATACAGTATGGAAATGCTACACGTTTTTCTGGGTAGATGCAAATATGACCCTATATGCAAATGCAAATGCAGGTTCAGACTGCTGGGGAAACTCTGACAAGCTTGCTTTATCAACACGACTGTTGAGGACAAATACCACCCTGCTGGGGAATGAACGGGTATCACCAAGTATTATGGCAAAATAAATGCCAAGACATACAACCAACTCTGCCGGGGAGAGCTTTTAAACCTTCGATTTCCACTGAGAGGAAAGAATAACACATGCTGGGGGGAGAGAACTCCACTGGGGAAGAAACGACTCTCTCGGGGAAAAGAAACTGACTCCGCTGGAAACAGGGAGTGACTCCGCTGGGGAGAATAAACAAACCTACTGGGATAGGGCCTCCTTGCTAGGGATAATAAACTGTCTGGGTACAGTTTACAACTCTGGAATTATCAATCTGTTGAAAGTCAACGACTCCACCGGGGATAAGGAATCCTTTTGGAGAAAACACCACTGTCTGAGTACAGCTTACCAACTTCGAATTATCAACTCTGCTGAAGATAAACGACCCCGCTAGGGAAAGTAAACCATCTGGCCATGGTTTACAAACTCGGGACTATCACTATACTGAGGATAAACATCATGTTACCGGCCTGACAACCTGTGGGGAGAAAGGAAAACCATCTTCTATGGTGAAAAATCCTTCTGAACCAACTCTGACTTGGTTAAACACCTTGAGAATCCTCTCGGCTGGGGATTGCACATGCACATATTCGATTCTCTGGGGAGTGCGGGCTCTGCAGGGGATATTAATCTGCTGGAGATATCTTATGAACTGCTTTCATGAGGATACTTTTCTGGGGAATTGATCCTTCCTTCGGTAAAGGCTAACATCATCTCAACTTCTGGGGATGAAGTACGACCTGCGTGGGGATTCGCGTCATATAAAGTCAAATTTTTCGTCAAAAGCCTCTGGTTAGGGCAACATGAATTCCATTCACCTTCTTGGAACTTTGCACTAAGGATACTAACATGCCCCAGTCTGAATTCTAGAATACTTCTTCTCGAAAGGAAACCCTGGTCATGACACTATCTTGAAATAGCTTGCCTCTGAATCTGCAACAATTTTGAAACAGACCTTACAGTCTTTGTATCCTGACGGCCAGACATGAACCGCTTCCACATCTCAAACCTCGAAGAGGTGTTCCAACAAAACAACTTTCGTGCTCTTAGGGTGACCTGCCCCAGTCTCACAATAACCTTTTGCCCCTGAATGGCTGATTCGTGGAGCAGTGCCCATAGCTGCGAGAGATTTGCCAAATCTCGACCTGATTGCCCCAAATTAACTGATTCTTGGATGGCGGACTTTACCATGGATTAATCGACATATCTTGCCCCAGCTCACGAAACTTTCGGGCATTCTTCATTTTATCCTGATCAGACCTTCCACTGTAGGAATCTTTCATGCTAGCATGCGCTTACTCGCAAGTAACACAAGTTGTTCTGCATAAAAGATATATTAAACGCAATGCATATGACAGTTTCACAATCCAAGTCTGCTCACTGGAAATTTTTTTGCGAAATATAATGAACCAATTATCAAAATGTCAATATCAAAGCTGATAAGAGGAACCCTTTTAGGAGTCAGTTTCGATGCGATCTTTACCGAAGTATGCTCTCGAACTAAACCTGTTTCAATTAGGACTTTTTCGGGTTGTAACATGGTCAGGTTCACGGTTTACAAGGAAGGATAAAGGCTCAAAGCTTACTTTAACCCACCCATTCTCCATGATGTTCTCCAATCCTATGTTCAGCTAATCTGACACAAGCACTCACCTTTCACAGGTTGATTAGTAGGAATGATGGTCCAGGATACCACACCTTTTTTCGGAGTGACAGTCACTTACTTTTTCGTCTTTGGGTGCCTAGGGTCACACGACTCTGTTCTTTTCGAGGATTTTTATTTGGGTAATCCTTTTCGTCTTTTGCTTTTTCTTTTCGTTCCCTAAATTTTGCCTGGACTGACTCTTTTGAGTATCTTTCGCTTTTAAGTCCAGCAGGATGCCCTAATTTTTGCCTAAGTCGCTTGTTCTCAAGATTCGACTTAGTGGGCTTTTGCTTTCGATTTTTTTTTCTTTTTTTTTTGGATAAGTCGTGTGACACTGGTTGTCTGACTCTTTGTGGAATAATGTGACTGTTTCACTCTTGGCATTCAACCATTATGGTTTTTTTTAGGCACGACCTCTGGAGGTGTGATTGATCCTCGAACGGATACTCCTTTAGCAATTTGAACGCTTGGTCAACTAAGCTGACACCTACCCTGCCCCAGGTTAAGATTTAGGGTTTTTCACTTTCAGAAGGGAACTCCTACTACTAGGCTCAAAGGGGTTAACAAGGGATTATCTTCCTTATATCTCCGGTGTTTATGGATTGAAACAATGCCTGTACATCATCAACAGGTTTTTATCCAAAAGCATACAATCGGCAGATTATTCGTCATCTGTTTTCGTCATCCTCCCTAGATTCCACTTAACAAGCGTTTGAAATAAATGAAAGCACAAGGAGTGAACACGACTGGATTAATTCAAAACATGCATATTTATTTCATTTATCAATATCAATTGAAAAGCAACAAGTTTTACAAACGAAATTTGCAATTAAACAGAAAGGCGACTACAAATGCAAAGACATGAACAAAATAACATGAAAAATACCAGTGTCTCAGAACTGGGCTTCTTGCATTGTGACTTATTGGTGAGTCAACCATCTTCAGAAACCATTGTTAGCGGTAGCCTACTGCTGTCTTGACTTTCTTTCAACGACCCGACCGAACTCTAGAATATCTTTTCATTAATCCGACTCCACCTGTTCCGACAACATTATCTACAATCCCCGCTGGTTGTCTGTTTACTTCACTTTTCTCATCATTGCGACATCTGCTCATCACATAACGCCTCTACGGGCTTTTCAACTGCAGTTTGATCGAATTGCAACGTGCCTTCGTCTATCATAGCCTGTATGCCCTTCTTCAATTCAGCGCAACCCCCTGCCTGGGTCCAACAGTTTAAACATCATTCATTATAGCCCGGGTACACACCCCCTTTCAATAACCTGCACTTGACTTCACACAACGGTGTCTTGAGGTCATCAACACTCATTACCAGATTCAAACTCTCTTTAGTCAAAATAGCATTCGCCCCGTGGTTGGGCAAAGGCAGCTGCACTATATTTGGTCCTGTCTGTCCAAAATTGATAGCCTTGCTATCCAACAAATCCTGCACTACATGTTTGAAAGCGTGACAAGCTTCTATGTCATGACCGGGAGTTCCAGAGTGGAAATCGCAGTGCTGGTTGGCATCATACCCATACGGAAGTACCGTCCCTTTAGGCGGTGGTAAAGTCCTCTTTTCAAATAAATTCAACCCCAACAACGTCTGAAGTAACTCTGCGTATGTGGAAGGGGGAGCGTCGAACATTCTCTTCGTCTTCTGAAACCTTCTCTGTCCGTTATCCTGCCCCTGATTCGGCCTGTGATGCTGTTGCGGTAATATTTGTTGTAACGGTTGTGGTAATTGATGAAATGGAATTGTGACACTTGCCACCTGGTGCGGATGATTGTACTGATTCTGCTCTCTGCCCCGGCCTCGGCCTCGGCCCCCGAATACTGCACTTGTATCACCTTGACGACGACCCCTGAATGCTCTTTTGTTACTGCCAGCTGAAGTAGATTCCTCAGCTTGGAATCTCCCCATTTTAATATTGCTTTCAATTTTCTCACCCATCAAGATTAGGTCCGAGAAACTGCCCAAGTAAGTATGAAACAGCTTATCATAAAACATACCAGTAAATGTTCCTATGAACATATCATTCATTTCTTTGTCATCTAAAGGAGGATGAACTCGTGCCGCCATGTCGCGCCACCTCTGCGCATATTCTTTGAAGCTCTCGTCTTTCTTCTGGGACAACCCCTGTAATTGGACCCGGTTGGGTGCCAAGTCACTATTATACTTATAATGAGCCACAAACGCTTCAGCCAGTTGCTTCTAAGTCTTTATCTAAGTTGGCTCCAACCCCATGTACCACTCAAGGGAAGGACCAGACAGGCTGTCCTGAAAGAAATGCATCAGCATCCTTTCATCATTCGAATAAGCCGACATCCTTCTATAGTACGACCGCACATGAACCTTGGGGCAAGTATCTCCTTTGTACTTGTCAAAAGTTGGAGCCTTAAATTTCAAAGGTACCCTCAGACCGGGTACCAGTCCCATCGTGGTCATGTTCAAACCAGAAGCACTTTGATTCACAACACCTTTCATCTGCTCCTAGAGCATCTTAATTCGCTGCGTGTTGTCTACAGGACCGTCAAAGCCTCTACCAGAGAATGCATCTTCCTGCTGATCTTCGTTCCAGTTGACATTTTCATTGCCAAAGCCATCATACCCTTGATTGCGGCCAAATACATTCTGATTCATCATTGGTCCTTGACCTCTAATTCCGTATCCCTGATTGATACCAGCCGGTCCATACCCATTATTAACGAATCCAGTGCCGTTACCGTTATTAGCCATTCCTCCATAACCTTGGTTAACCATACCAGCACCGTCGTATCCAAAGCCAAATCTGCCATCCTGACCACCATATCCAAAGCCTTGCTCATTGTACCCGAAACCCGCGTTTTCGAAACCATTATCTCCGTTACTATTGATGCCACCCGGATTGGCATCCTTGAGTCCAACATTATTAACAACAACTTCATTTCCAACTCCATTGTTACCATTTACGGTGCCAACCCCGTTGTTCGCATTCGCGCTCGGCACATTTACCACAGGAGGGTTCACTACAGGCTGAGGAGTATGCACACTGCCTCCATGAATAGTCTCAACTTGTACAGAGTGGTGGTCCTCGTTACCACCTCCATTTGCTTTTGCCAATAGCGGCAACACCAGAGTCTGCAGGTTTTCCTGCCCCTTCATAACCGTTTCCATAGTCTGCATGAACTGTGTGAGCCTCTCCCGCATCTCCTGCATCTCTTGCTGTACTTGATCCATAATCTTCTTACAGTTTGTGCGAGTGAGATACTGATGAGGACGTTGACTTGCAATTCTGTAAACCTGTCGAGATGCAGAAGATGAGATACAATTTCAATAATTACTGGTGAATGCAATATGTATGTGCATGTGTGAACGTGTACATTATGCTACAGGTTAAATTTAATTCCCCCTGATTCCAGTTTCGAAGAGAAAGCCATAACGACAATTCATTTTCTAAGTAACAGTTTTCTTCAGGGACTCCATGTCAGGAAAATAGTGTATCAGAATCGGAGGGGAAATGAGCACACCTGCATCATGAGTACACGTTGATGAAATGCACATGATAATGGTTATGCAACAATGCAATGCAAATAGATGCAACAAGGGACCAAGTGCCCCGGCTGAGAAGCCCAAACCACATCATAAGTCTCAAACAGACCATCCAGAAATCCCCAACCCTGGTCTTAGACAGACCCAATACGAAGCTTCAATCCCGGTCTCTGATAGACCCAATAACATAACCCCAATCCTGGTCTCTGATAGACCCCTCAACTGTCCATAAATATCCTGAATCTCAAATCAAGAAACAAACCGGTATCTGGAAGTCTAGTTACCTGCATAGTCCCAAAACCCTCTCACAGGTAGGTGTCCTAATAACTGGCAATGGTATGACATCCTATGCGGTCGTCGGCGTCACAGACTTTCAGGGTTGATGATACGATTCCCAGAAGGAGTGACATCATCAAATCCTGAAGAGGCCTCACTTAGCCAACTTCCAATTGATCGGTTCCCAGAGTCGACAATTCAACTAACCAGCAACCCACGCCATCCAAAGGGTGGGGCAGGAGGCCAACCAGAGGAACCTCGTCTGAGTGTGAATTTTGCGGGACACCAAGACCTGCAAAGCAAGTGGGCGCCCGCTACTTTCCACTCTAATTCTAAGTACACTCAAGCCTAGGTCCGGCTTATCTCTCAATAATAGAACACCCGTCACAACCCCCAATAACAACAATAATCAATAATATAGTGCTGAAGGTAAATGACATAAATGTAAATCCATACAAATTCCTCGACGGGAAAACAAACGTTAGGATTGACTCGCTTAGGGGACGTTAGATCCCCAGCAGAGTCGCCAGCTGCTGGGGATGACCCAGGCAGCTAGGAAGAAAATCCAAGGCGAGACTCACATAGGGAACCATCGCTATCCCCAGCAGAGTCGCCAGCTGTCGCTACTGCGAAAATCGGCGCCGGCTGAACAGAAGAGTCGCCACCATGCGTTATTTATCCCAAAGGAGGGAAAGGAAACGCTCATAGTAAACCTACCGCAAAGACGAGAAAGGAACGGTCATCACAACCAAATCCTGGATTCGGGAGTCGGTTACGCAAGGGGAAGGTATTAGCACCCCTCACGTCCGTCGTACTCGACGGGATCCACGCTTGTTTTCTGGTACGGATTGTTATTCTATCTATTCTACGGGTCTGGGTTAAAAGAAAATAAAATGACTCGGCAAAGTATCGCACTTTATGCCTACGTATTCCCGTCTAAAACGAGAAATCAGAGTCAACGTAGTTCGCCTACCTACTGGAAAGGAGGGGAAGGTTGCTCGCTAGGATATCGCATCCTATGCCTACGTACTTTCATACAACATGAAAGATCAGAGCAAACGTAGTTCGAGCCACGTACGACACAAGTCTGTCTTGATTGTTTTTATCCTTCTGAAAAAGGTTTTCTCCTGATTATGGGTCCAAGCGGACAAAAATGACGTTTTGATTGGTTCACATTCTTTTACGGAAGAAATGTCTTTTATTGTGTTTGAAATTGTTAGTGTATTTTTGATTGTTTTGAGGTAAAGAGAGGAACAGCAACTCTAACCTATGGTTGAAAAGGGAATCAAACTAACCTAATGTTATCATGCATGGGTTAAGACCTAATGTCTATCATGTTTCTCTCTTGCGCAGAGAGAAACAGAGATCCTAAGGGATAAACGGAAACAAAACAACAAATACAATAAAACCGTAAAATATGCATGAATGCAGCAGTACAAGCGAGGCAAGGGAGTCCCACTCCACCTCGAACCTTGAAAACAACAGGCAAAAGCGAACAAAGTTCACTTTCAACCTAACGGGTTAATTGGCAAACAATACAGTCCGAGAAACTCAAACAATACATCAAAAGCTTCTAAACAGCAAAAAAATAAACAGTAAACAACAACTCTACACAACAAGCTCCATCAACATCTTCAAGCAAAGTTTTCATCAACAAGCTTCCATCAAGCATCTATCTTCAAGGAGGAAAACTCTAACAGTAATCATCTTCAACATCTTCAAGCAGCAGGGCTTCAACAGCAGCAATCAAATGCACAACTTCAACAGCACAATCTTCATCTTTTACAGTCTTCGAGCAAGGTCTCTATCTTCAATATTTCATGGCTTTTCTTCAAATCAAACTCTCCAAGATGAGGAACAATTAATAGAATGAATTGGGATGTTAGACAGCTAGCTGACCACCAAAGGTGGCAAACAGACTGTTAATAAAAAGTAGACTGTTTCTCTCAAGAGTTCTATCTCTTAGATACTGTCACCAAGCCTTCCAAAGGAAGGGGGTGAGTATCCTGGAGATACTCTGAATCATAGAGAGGGATGGAGGCAAACAAAGCCATCCATGTTTAAGAATCAAATTTCTACTCTAAGCTCTACCTAGCTCCTAGTTCCTGGGTCTTCAATCAATCTTCAAGCAAGCCTAGCATCTTCATCAACTTTGAACTTGATCTTCAACTCTTTGTCTTCATTATGCTTCATCATCATGCTCCTCAAGGCTAACCCACACCCCAAGCAAATGCCCAAAAAGCCCATACAACAAAATAAACCCCAAAAATGGGCAAACCAAACAATCACACAATTGCAAAATATACTAAAAATAGTAAAATAATATTTACAAGCCTAATATTAATTCTAAGGGAAGTACTATATCTACCCTATATACCCCATAGGTCCCATACTCTAATTCAATCTAAAAACCCAAAAAAAAATTGTTTTAATGCACCTAAGTTGTGTTTAAACCCTAAAATATTCTAAGTTTTTTATTACACCATATCTATTTCAACATTTTTTGTTACCATTTTTATTCTAAAGTTTTATCACATTATCTAAGGGAAACCCTAAAGTATATTAATATCTATATTATCAAGATCGAAGATCAAACCCTATATCAACTTCTAAGGGGTCTAAACAATTCCTAACATGCAAGGGGTCAAAGTTAACCATCAATTGGGAAGGTCCTAATCAACAACCCTAAAACAGAACCAAATTACATCTAGAAAATCTACAAAAATTCCTAAGGGAACATGCGAGTGTTAGCTACAATCTACCAAAATATCTAAGCAAGAATCATCACCAGTTGAGAGAACAAAATTCTACAAAACAGCGGTATCAAATATGCAAAGCAAACATCATGCAAAATACTCATCAGAATGTAAAATACAAAAGAAATGGGAAAACAATCCACACAAATCTAAGAAAAATTCTACAATCTCCTGAAGATGTTAGAAACCTATGGTAAAAAAATTAAAACCAAATTCTAAAGTTAAGGTCACTTTCTAAAGGAAAACCTATAAAGTGTCCAGGGAACATTCAGATGGGGATGACTCTAAAAAGCGGATTCAAAACTAAACTTAGAGTCGTCTAGAAATTCCAATAAAATTTCTGGGGAAACCTATGCATATCATATAAAACATCTCCAAAAATTAGCTCAAAATCATGAAGCATCAAAGAGAAAAAAATTAAACAAAACAGATGAACAGTTATGTACACCAATGGATATTAGCACGAAAGAAAAATCATAACTAAATCAAAAAAAATCTAAAAAATACAAACTCGGCGCCTAAAATTTCTTAAGACAATCAAGATCTGTAGAAAAAATTTTCATAATTTCTTGAACATTTTTACTATTTTTGACGCAATAAAAGCAAACAGGCCTCAAAACAGAAAAATAAAAAGAAAAAGGGAATGAAGAAAATCTCCAAATTAACAATCCTAAAATCATCCATAGGTGTTCACGATCCTAACCGCATTAGAATTTCTAATTATCTCATCCTAAATCCATGGTAAAGTGAAGGTTTACATACCTTGATCGGAGCTTCGAAACGGAGTATCTTCGGCTCTTTTCGTGCTTCCGAAAGCTTCAAATTCGTTCAACAACATGCGAGGAAAGTGATACAATCTTCGAATCGAACCGAAATCGCCTTGAATGAAGAATCACCACTTGATTTGCTCTCTTGAAAATTGATATGCTCTCTTCCAATCCAACTCCAATCAATCACCAACCTTGCTTCAAATGAGTTTCTAAGCATTTATAGAGATGATTGAAATATTCTAGAAATGAAGCCCAAGCCCAAAATAATAAAATCCATTTCCCTTGGAAATTTGTAGATTATTCATGTATCTTCCCTTGGAAATTTCTAGATTGTTCATGTATCTTCCCTTGGAAGTTTTCAACCAAAATAGCCTTCCAAATGCCTTGTTAAGTGGTTTGAATTAGTGACTTACATTTCAAGTAACCACTTTTACAAAGCAAGTCATGAAATTATTGCTCAATTCAAAAATGTGCCAATGCCATTGTCTTTAAAATGAATTTTACAATCAAATTGGTATGTCATATGGCTTGTTTGTGACCTCTAACCCAAAATTTGATTTTTTTCACCACTTTATTTGACTTATTCTCCTTTTTTAGGCCATTTTTATCACTTTTGATACAAGCCTTTTTAACATCTCATGACCTCCCTACTAGCCTTAAAACATTATTCTAAGCAAGTTTGATGTTGAAGATTTTTCCATTTGAAGCTTGGAAGTAGGAGATATGGCCTTATGCTTGAAATGACTTATAACCTCCAAATGGCCAAAATGCCCTTGGCTTGTCAAGATCATAAGTAGAGCTCCACAAATCAGATTGAGGCATACCATACCTTTATAGAAAGCTAAGATCATGGGGAAAAACTTTCATGTTGGCCTAAAATCCACTTGAAAACTCCTAAAGGGGAAAACGTTGCTTGGAAATCAAGTAACTTTCACAGGCAAAATTTCAGATGCCTCTGAGGACCTGTAACTTGCAAGGACCATAACTTGAGTTCTATAAATCTCCTTGATGCCTTCCACCACTAAAATTAAAGGTATTGAGATACTCTACAAGTTTCATCTTGGCCAAGGATCCATTTGAGACTTGCATTTTGAATTACTTTGCTTGGAAGTTTGACCTAAACCAGGGAATTTTGCTCAAAAACCCTAATTTAGAAACTTCTCTTCTTCTTGATTTCTTTTGATTTATCCTTGGCACAATACCACATCCATATCCACATATCAAATGATGAACCCCACATCCTCCAAATAGGCTTTGATGCCCTTCAATTAAGCATTTGACTTAGGGTTGACCCAGGGTTGACCCAGATGACACCCTAGTTGACTGTCTTCACTTGTAACTCTTGTAACCATGCCAATGACTTGTCTTACTTTCAAAAGGATCCTCTAGGTCTTCCATGCCCTCAATTCATAACCCATAACTTCTCTGATGATCTTCACATACCCTCAAGATAGGAGAGAAACCCACTGCTTGGCCTTTAAACTTCACAAAGCTTCAATTTCTTTCTTGGTGATTTGAATAGGCTTGAATCTTGATAAGAGCCTCTTGAATACATTCCTTGAGATGAAAAGTAGCACTTGATCCCTTGTCAGATGGCTTGTTATGCTATGCTATGCAAATGATTAGACTATGTACATGACTTTTTATGCAAATGACAATGCAATGAGACATAAAATCAGGTGAAATAAGTTGGTCAAATTTTGGGGTGCAACAGCCGTCTCCCGAATGTTTTCGTAACTGTCGAGGATATATTGGCCGTCAGGGGTGACCAGTTTCGACGGAGGCAAGTTTCGTACGAAAGAAACTATCTTCATGTAGCTGGCCATATCCTCCTCGTCAAACGTCCCCGTCCGCACAATGTACCCACCTGTTCCCCGAGAATAATGGTCCAGGGACCACTCCACGTGCACCCGGGGCAGCATGACGGCCTCGCGACGACCATCCACTATCCTCTCCCCTTCCGAATATAACAAGCGGACCCCTTCGTGCGTGATAGGGCTGACCACGAAAAAATGACTCTTGAAATCTTGGACGGGATCCATGTACGTCCTAAAAAGCCTGTCCGGCTGCTTGAATGACACCCAACCATGCCGACCTCCCACCGACTGCCGCTGCAGATGGAAAATGCGAAAGAACAACGACAGCGTGACGCCGACCTGGAGATATTGGCACACGAGCTCGAAGGCCCAAATAAAAGCCAGGGCATTGGGGTGCAGTTGTGACGGGGCCAGCCTCAGCCAGTCGAAGAGGCCCAAATGAAAGTCCGAAAAAGGCAACCTGAGCCTAGCCTCTTTGAAGTAAAACTCGTACATCGGAAAGCGCATACGCCCGTATTTCGAGCAGATCCGATGACCTGGCCGGGGGCGATAGACTTGCCAGTTTTGAGGATCCCCCTCTTCCCGGTCTTCCACGGTGGCGTAGGCCCCCGTCAGATCTGAAGCAAAGCAGGAGGGCATGGTGAGGGGCTCCTCGGCCACCCAGTCTACGATCGGAACGACGCGCTCGTCAAAATAGGGAACATCCGGCTCATTGTCCTCGGCCATTATGCCCAAGATGAGCGTAGTCATTAAACACCCGAAAAGCAGAAGGTAACGGTGAATTCGATGACAAAGATCAAATTCACCCTTCCACCGTAAGTCAAGTGAAAGGGAGACGAGGACTCCCCGAGCATCGTCCCCGGTGGGTCTGCCCTAACCTACCCCCTCCCCGGTTTCGTGTGGCCCGAACAGCAGACCCACCTTGGAGGCATTCGTCAGAATAGACGTCGCTCCCCGAGGCGTTCATCAGAGTAAAATGCTCCCCGGGGTATTCATCGGAAAAGGCTGCCCTCCCCGGGACATTCATCAGAAAAGACTTCCGTCCCCGGGACACTCATCGGATCTAGCATTTCTCCCCGGTACATTCATAATAAAAACCCTAAAAAACCACCAAGAACGGCGGAGATTTCGCCACTCCTCGGGGCATTCAATCGGCCCCGGCCACGCTCAAGAAACAAACAAGAAAAGCAAGAGAAAAAGAAAAGGGAAACTTACTATGGAAAAATCGACGACGGAGAAAGTGGCGGCGACAACGGCGGTGATATCGGACAGTGGCAGAACAACAGACTAGAAACTTGAGAATCAGAGGGCGAAAAGTGAGAAATGAGCAGGGGCTTGCTCATTTATACCCCTGCACGGGACTCAAAGCGTCTCTAGACACTTGAGTACCCTAGGGTAGCCGCCCTAGCAGCCACCCAGAATGCGACACGTGGCGGAAGCAGACAGATGCGTCTCTTCACCTCTCCCCGCCAATACCCGCCTTCGAGCCCGACCGACCGAAGACAATAAACGCGCGTCTTCGCACGGGGAGTCTTTTCCCAGACCAATCCACTTCCCCGGAACGACGTCATCAAGTCCTCACTCCCATCCTCGGAGCAACGACTTGGGGGGATCCTGTTCTGGACTGGGCCCCTGGCTGAAATATGCTGGCTCAGCCCAATAATGTTCCACCAGGCCCTTCCTGATTCGGGTACCGCGTTGAGTACAAGATCCCCGACATGCTAGGATGACCCCCCCGCGAAGAAGAACCGTCCCAACCACGCCGGACAAGAGAATCGCCCGCACGACCAAGCACCGCCCTCCGCGGGCGGTATCCCCATGCCATTGAGCAAGACCCTCGGGGAATCTCCCAGGCTCCCCTCCGTGGGGAAAACAACGTGTCATGTGCACGCTCTCCACGTGCTCCCCTTCGCGGAGACACGTCATCTCCCAACTGCCCACCTCCGAAAGATCAGGTCAAACCCACTTTTCGGAGATAACGGGACAGTTGGACTAGGGCGAAGACCACGTTCTGGTCTTCACTACGCCACGTAAGCCTTAGCAGTCATTAGGGTTGGGCCTGGTCATCCAGCCCACCTCAAATGACCGTTGGCCCAGCGCTGGGGTCTCTCTATAAATACCCTCTTCCACAAGAGGGTCAGGTAATTCACTTCTTACCCATTTTCTGTACTCTGCTCTCACTCTGCCCAACTCCTTACTTTGGCATCAGAGTGTTTTGCAGGTACACCCCCTTCTCCTCCTCACCACCGGTGAACAGGTAGCAGTCCAACAGCGTGTGGCCAGCCCGTGATCCCCTTCTGATCAGGTCAGATCACTTTCATTTTAAATTCTTTCTTTAACTAACCTCTTGCTTCCTTTATTTCTCTATTAGTTCCAATGATATTTAAATCATCAACATAGGCAGTAATTATTACAAAACCGAATATTGTTTTTCTTATAAAAACACAAGGGAAATAGGATTATTTTCATAGCCTTCTTTAAGCAAATATTCACTTAACATATTATAGCATGTGCGCCCTGATTGTTTTAATCTATACAATGACCTTTGCAACTTAATTGCATATATTTCTCTAGGTTTTAATGTCTCAGGAATTTTAAATCCTTATGGTATTTTCATATATATTTCAGTATCAAGTGATCCATACAAATAAGCAATAACAACATCCATAAGATACATGTTAAGATTGTTAAATACTGATAAACCAATTAAATAACGAAAAGTAATGACATCCATAACAGGAGAATAAGTTACCTCATAATTGATTCTTGGTCTTTGGTAAAAACCGTGTGCAACAAGACGAGACTTGTATTTGACAATCTCATTTTTCTCATTTCGTTTTCTTACAAAGACCAACTTATACCCAACCGGTTTCACATCTTTTGGTATAGTCGTAACGGGGCCAAATACTTTTCGATATTTAGGAGAATTTAATTCAGTATCTATTGCATCCTTCCAATTTTTCCAATCATGTCTATTTTGAAATTCATTCATGGTTCTTGGTTCGGGATCATAATTTTCATTCATAATTTCACATGCAATGTGTTGCACCCTAAAATTTGACCAACCGGTTCCCACACCTGATTTACGTTTCGGCTCATTTTTCATTCGCATTCGCATACGGCATGCATCGCATTTTTTCAATCACACTGATGATGTCGGGACCACAACCTGATTTTCACCCGTCGGACGTTTCGGACCAGTCCAGATAATCAAAGTTTCATTTTTCGGGAAATTGCGCGCTCCTCGGCGTTTTCAGCTGATACTGCTGTTTTGAGGGTATTTTGATGCCCGGGGTTTACCATTCATTCCAGTCCGGTCTCGTATCGGAATTATTCGCTTTATTTGCTTTTATAGGGTTTATAGAATTTTTCTAGGTATTTTTGAGGTTTTATTGGCATTTTAATAATCATTTTTGACTTTAAATAGATATAGAGTTAGGTTTTTAACATAGAAATTAGTAATTTTTCTTTGTTATAGAAATTAAATAGTTCTCCTTTTAATAGAATTTCTTTTCTAGGATTTTAATAAATAAAATAACAGTTTAGTTTTAATAGAATAGATTTTAATTGATTAGCCTTAATATAGTTTTACGGTATTAATATGGTAGATAATTAGTATTAATTCTTTTTTTTAAGTAGCTAATTAGGTTCTGATTTTCGTTTTATCAATTGCATAGTAATTAAGATGTTATTTTCTTTTATGGTTATAATTAGATGTTAATCCTGTTTTTCGTCGCATTACTGATTAGTTAATTAGGTTTCTTGTTAATATTCATTAATTAATTAGATTAATTAGGGTTTAATTGTCCATTTCATTCATTAATCACGTGTGTTCAAGGTCTTTGATCAGGATTTAGTGCTATTGGGCCAAGTATCCATTATCCATTCAGAAAAGGCCCAAAAAGCCAGGTGTCTATAAATTCAGGGCACCACGTGTAAGAAAGGGGTTCAGCCACTTCAATTCCCACTATCTCGCATGCGTGACACGTTTCCGTTTTTCTGAATCCCACTCACAGACTCTCCACCACGTGTATCCCTCTCCCCTCTCCCTCCGGCCACGCGTCTAGTTTTCAACCTACCTAGCTGCCACCTGCCCCCACCGGTCAACCCTACCGGAGACTCCATCGCCGGGCATGTAACAACCGGAGGCCGCCGTCTAACCATCTCCGGCCGACGCAACAACTCGCCGGAGACGTTTTTTGCCCAGAATCCTCCAATCTCCTTCTTTCTCCTCCGATCTTCAGCAATAATCACTCCTTGCCGGAAAATTCATAGATCGCCGGAATCTTCATCAGTATTCCAGATTTTTTCCAGAGTTACAATATCCTCATCGTCTGTTTTCCAGATTTCACCAAGATTCATCACCTCACCAAGATCCTCAGTCGTTTTTGTTCATCATCCACCAACCTCTGAGTTTGTACCAAGAACTTCGACGATCTTCATCACTTATTTTTCCAGATTTGCCAGATTTCTCCAATCTTCGTCCGTCTTCATCGCTAAATCGCCAGGAACGTAGCGCCGTCGTCATTTTCTTCATAGTATCTCAAGGATCTTCATTGTTCTTCTGCTCCAGATTGCAACAGATCGCCGAATCTTCAAGAGTGTTCTTCGTTCGTTCAAGATTTCCTTCAAGATCGCCAAGCCTCCTTCGAACTCTTCTCATAACCTCCGTCTTCACAAGATTCTCCAGGTTCTTGTTCTTCCTTCTCTAGATCGTAAACATGCATATTGTTGTTTAACCGATTTAGCTCAGTTTGAGTGTTAGGTTGAGCGAATCAGGGTAGATCCTTGTATTTAAGTTTGAACGTCTTAGTTTTGTAAGGTGATTTAGGTTAGGGTTTGGCATCTTGAGCGGAGTGTTGTAGGCTATTCGGTGATGGTGATGTAGTCTGAGGGTATTGATTGAGCTGAGAACGAAGGTTGATGAAGTTAATTGGAGTTTGGTTTTAGAGAGTGAGAGGAAGGTTAGAGAGAGCTCAGCTGCGTTAGGGTTTGGTTCAGTGAACAGTGTGAGTTAAAGTGGAGAGGTTTTTGTGTTTTGTTTACTGAATTAGAGCTTTGGTTTGGGTTCGGGCTAGGCCCAAGTTGCACTTTGCTTGCGCATTCCCCCATTGCGCTAGTTCACCCTCCCTTTTTCCCTTGTGAATTGCTAACGGGCTCCGTCTGGGAGGCCCAACACCCGTGGTTTATTAAGCACACCCCGGATGTACGTGCTTCACCCCCTGGCTGTGAGGGCTGATTAGTTTAGTGGGCTGGGCTTGACATGTTTTGGCTACTGAAACCCCCCTGTATTCATTATCCACCCCTGGCATTTTAACTTGCAATTTCTTTTCTTTTTCTTATTGTTTTTTATATTTTGTTTTGATTTAGTTTTGTTAATTGCATTAGGATAAAATTTAGGATTAACATTAATATATAGTTTGAATTTTAATAAAAATAATAATAGATAGTTTAGCATAGTATAAAGAGAATATTAGAATTTCAATAAGAATATATTAGGAGTTAATAAGAAAAAACTTTAGAATAAAAAACATTAAAAATATATTAGTATAGTTTAGATATTAATATACCTTAGGATAAAACTTTAGGGTAAAATGAAGAAAATCTTTAGATATAGTGTAATAAAAAGTATTAGATTAAAAAATATAATAAAATAGTAGAATATTTTAGGATAAGCTTAGTATAACTCTTAGGATTTAATATACATACTTTGTACATAAAACTTTTAGTATAGAATTTAGTCCAAAACCATTAGTCTTAGTTGTAATATAGTTGGGGCATATTAATAGTTGATGTAGATATATGGAATATATGGGGTATAGGGTATGATTAGGGTCCCTTAGAAATAATTAGGTGTTTAATATAGTTAATATTAGTATTTTGTACTATAATTGGTGTGTTTGTTTGTGGGGACTTCCCCTTTTGCTGTTTTGTTATTTTTACTTGGGTTTTGGACTAAGGTTAATCAATGTCGTACGTTACGAGCCTTAAGCTATTTGAGAAAAGGTTAATCAATGTCGTACGTTACTTGGGTTTTGATTAACACAGTAATAAGGTTAATCAATGTCGTACGTTACGAGCCTTAAGCTATTTGAGAAAAGGTTGCTGGAGGGTCACTCTTCAGTAATCTGATTGCTTAGTGTGTTACCCTTAGGGTGACATACGACGTAGTCACTCTCAAATCATAGTCTCTAGTGCGTCAGAGATTGCAAACACACTAAAAAATACTTCTTGCGTAAAAAGACTGTAAACCAATCAAAAGTGTCATTTTTGTCCGCTTGGACCCGTAAGCAGGAGAAAACCTTTTTCAGAAGGATAAAAACAATCAAGACAAACTTGTGTCGTACGTGGCCCGAACTACGTTTGCTCTGATCTTTCATACTGTATGAAAGTACGTAGGCATAGGATGCGATATCCTAGCGAGCAACCTTCCCCTCCTTTCCCGTAGGTAGGCAAACTACGTTGACTCTGATTTCTCGTTCCAGACGGGAATACGTAGGCATAAAGTGCGATACTTTGCCGAGTCATTTTATTTTCTTTTAACCTCAGACTTGTAGAATAGATAGAATAACAATTCGTCCTAGAAAACAAGCGTGGATCCCGTCGAGTACGACGGACGTGAGGGGTGCTAATACCTTCCCCTTGCATAACCGACTCCCGAATCCAGGATTTGGTTGCGATGACCATTCCTTTCCCGTCTTTGCGGTAGGTTTACTTCGAGCATTTCCTTTCCCTCTGTTGGGATAAATAATGCACGGTGGCGACTCTTCTGTTCAGCCGGCGCCGATTTTCGCAGTAGCGACAGCTGGGGACTCCAACGGTTCCCTACGCGAGTCAATCCTAGCGCTTGTTTTCCCGTCGTGGATTTTGTATGGATTTACGTTTCTGTACTTACTTTCAGCATTATTTTATTGTGATTATTGCTGTGGGTATGAGGGGGTAATCTGTTGAGAGATAAGTCAAACCCAGGCTTGAGTACACCTATAGATTTAGAGAGAGAGAGAGAGAGTAGTGGTTAGCCTGCTTGCTTAGCTCGCACCAGCTAGCCACGAAATCTCACTCGGACGAGATTCTCTATGATGCTTCTTGCCTGGCCCTTAGGGCTCGACAAGTTGTCTGACCCGAGGATTGTCGACTCTGGGAACCTATCAATTGGGATTCAACTAAGTGAGGCCGCTTCAAGGGATGATGATGCCACACCTTCTGGGTATTGTATCATCGCTCTTGAAAGTCTGTGATGTTGAACCCGCATAGGATGTCGTACCTCGTCTGCGAGTTAAGTAGACACCTGTGAGGGGTAGGAGGGTCTGTTTGCAGGGAACCTTTGACCTTAGAATACCTGGTTTACCTCTATCAGTGAGATGTGGTTACAGGTTTCTTTTGAGTGGTTGGATTGGTTTGAAATAAAGATTGATTGGTTCTCAAGGCTTCAGTACAGAGCAACCCAGTCTATCAGCATTGCACTTGATCCCATGTTTGCATATGCATGTGCATTTTCATGTTTGCATTTCATTAACATGTATTTATGTTGCAGGTGATTATTCCCCTCTGATTCTAGGACATCTTCTAGCCAGGCATGGAGTCCCTGAAGAAGACGGTTGCTTACAGGTTGCATTCACCAGACATCAGTTCATTACTGGGTTTAGTTGCTTTGGCAGATGAGAGTGTGAGGGCTGGGTTCAGAGTATCCTATGGGAGGCTGCTTAGCTTGTTGTACACACCTTCGGCTTTCGAGATTACTGAGGTGTATACTTTGATGCAGTTTTATGAGCCGCAGCTGAGATGTTTCTTGTTTCCAGACTACATTCTTGCACCCACTTTGGAAGAGTATTGTGTTATGTTGGATATTCCCGCGCTAGACCAGATGCCCTTTGTACACATTGATACCGAGCCTGAATTAGCTACACTCACAGAGGTTGTCAGTTTGGATGCTTCTGAGTTTCCAGGAGGCCTGGTCAAGTTGAATGGCGCTTATGGTTTTCACTTATCTGTCCTAGTTGAGAAGGCCGCATAGTGCGCGAAGAATGGGTGTTGGATTGCCTTTAGTGCTATTCTGGCTGTCTGCATTTACGGGATTGTCTTGTTCCCTAATGTGCCAGACTTTGTTGATTCGGATGCCTTCTTGATTCTCGCCTCGAAGAATCCCATTCCTACTCTCTTGGGCGATGTTTATCATTCTATTCACTACAAGAATGAGAAACGTCGTGGCAAGAACGTATCATGCTGTCTTCCTCTCCTATACAGGTGGTTCCAGAGGCACCTTCCGAAGACTGGGCCGTTTGTTGATACTGTTGATACTTTGGATTGGCTGTCCCGGTTGATGGGGCTATCTGCTGAGAATATCATTTGGTTTGATCGGGGTATGCTTGGTACTGACATTATATATAGTTGCAGTGGCTTTCCGAATGTTCCCCTGATTGGACGGAAAGGCTGTATCAACTATAATCCTTCACTATTGGTACGACAGTTTGGTTATGCCTTGAGAGATGCTCCTATTGAGGCTGAGATACAGGAATCTATGTATTTCACGGGCTCCCTAGACGAGACTACTTTGATCAGGTTGAGGCATGCATGGGCTAGCATCCACAAGAGGGGGAAGGCTTTGCTCAGTAAGAGCAACAGCAGAGCTTATGATCCTTATTTGGCCTGGGTCCGTGAGAGAGCTCATATGTCTTTGATGCCTTATCCCCCTGTGGAACCACTGTATCTTCCATTTATTGAGGTACCTCCTGCAAAAGAGAGCGAGAAATATAACAAGTTGTTGGCTGCAAATGAGGAATTGAAGAAAGCTAACGAGGAGTTAGAGAAGGAGATCTTCCAGTTACGACGAGAGAAAAAGGAAGCCACCTCCACGGTGAAGGAGCAGACCGAATTGATTAACAGGTTGGGATCAGAGCTGACAGAAGCGACCAATAAGAAAGAAAAAGTAGGGATAGCTTTGAACGGGGTTAGCAAGGTACTTACATCCAAGAAGGAACTTCCAAGCAAGGCTTATGCTCGTATCAGCAAGTGGGAGGCTTTGTGGGAGGCCACGCTCACCAAGCGGAAAGAGCACGAAGACAAACTGAAAATGCAGATTGCCACGCTGGAAGCACAGGTTAAAGCCCAGGACGCAAGGATTGTTGAAGTAACATCCCTTAGGAGTACGGCTAATCTCAGAGTCAGTGACGGTGACGAGAAGTCGAGAGGTTGCGAGGAGAAGGTCGATTTCAAGAGGTACAGATCTGACGAGAGTTCGAGCAAAGGAGCTCCCCGGGACGACGCCGCGAAGCTGAGATCCACTACCGAGCGGCATGCTGTACTGATGCAGGAGTTGATCTCTCGACTAGGACACTCAGAGACGATGAGGATATTGGAGGACGTCCGAGCGCGCCACTTGGCCTGATGTATCTTTGCCATACCTTTGTTATTTGTACTCGTATTTGGACCATCGCCAGACTTGTTGGCTGAGGTCTCTTCGGTTGTATTCAGTACTCAGCCTCTTGGCATTTGTTATATATGAGGATTTTCTGGTTTATTGCTTGCTGAATAGGGACTCCATTGCCATAATGGCTTTCTCTCTGGAACTAGAATCAGGGGAATATAACCTGTAGCATATTTACATAATTGCATTCGCATTCATATTGCATCACAGGTAATTATTGAATTGTATCTCATCTCCTGCATTCTCCAGGTCTTTCCAGGATTGAAAGTCAACGCCCGCACCGATACTCTACTCGTACTAACTGCAAAAGAGTTATGGATCAGATGCAGAGCGAGATGCAGGAAATGCGTGAGACGCTGGCGCTGTTCATGCAGACGATGGAGACAATTGTGAAGGGACAGGAAAACTTGCAAACTCTGGTGCAACCATTGTTAGCGAGAAATGTCGGGAATGGAAACGAAGACCACAATTCTGTACGTGTCGACACCCTTCATGGGGATGGTACTCCTACACCAGTAGCTCCACCTGTGGTGAATATACCTGCTATGAATATAAACAATGGCGCTGGCGCCGGGAACGGTAATACAGGAATCGGTAATGAGACTGTCATTAACAACGTTGGGTTCGGAGACGCCAATCTGGGCGGGGATAATATTGGAGGTAATGGTTTCGGTAACAACGGATTTGGCTATAACGACCAGGGGTTTGATTATGCTAACCAGGATGGGAAGTTCGGCTTCAACGCTCAGGGCTTCGGACATGATGGATTTGGTAATGCCAATCAGGGCTATGGTGGGTTCGGTAACGGAAATGGTGCTGGAATGATATCTTTTGGACCTGCCGGGGTCGCTCAAGGGTATGGTAACAGGGGACGGGGTCCTGTGATGAATCAGACTAGATTTGGTCGTAACAATGGATATGATGGGTACGGGAATGAGAATGGTAATTGGATGGAAGACCAACAAGAAGATGCTTTCTCTGGTAGAGGTTTCGAAGGTCCTGTAGACAACGCTCAGCGAATCAAGATGCTCGAGGAGCAGATGAAAGGCGTTGTGAATCAAAGTGCTGTTGGTTTAGATATGACCACGATGGGTTTGGTTCCTGGCCTGAGAGTACCAATGAAGTTTAAAGCTCCCACATTTGACAAATATAAGGGAGATACCTGTCCGAAGGTGCATGTGCGATCATACTACAGGCGAATGTCCGCTTACTCGAATGACGAAAGAATGCTGATGCATTTCTTTCAAGACAGCTTGTCTGGTCCTTCCCTTGAATGGTACATGGGGTTGGAGCCAACTCAGATAAAGACATGGAAGCAACTGGCCGAAGCGTTCGTGACTCATTATAAGTACAACAGTGACTTGGCACCAAACCGGGTCCAGTTACAGGGGTTGTCGTAGAAGAAAGATGAGAGTTTCAAAGAATATGCGCAGAGATGGCGCGACATGGCTGCGAGGGTTCATCCTCCTCTGGTGGAGAAGGAGATGAATGACATGTTCATAGGAACGTTCACCGTTATGTTTTATGATAAGTTGTTTCCTGCTTCCTTGGGCAGTTTCTCAGATCTAATCTTGATGGGAGAGAAGATTGAAAGTAATATCAAAATGGGGAGATTCCAAGCTGGGGAATCCACTTCAGTTGGAAGTAACAGAAAAGTTTTTGGTAGTCGCCGTCAGGGTGACGCAAGTGCAGTATTCGGGGGCCGAGGCCGAGGCCGGGGCAGAGGACGGAATCAGTACAATCATCCGCAACAGGTGGCAAGCGTCACAATTCCATTTCCTCAACAACCAATACCACTACAACAAGTACCACAACAGCAACAGCCACAGCAGCAGCAGGGGCAGAATGCTGGCCAAAGAAGATTTCCGAATGTGAAGCCGAAAAGAGTGTTCGAAGCGCCTCCTTCCACGTACGCAGAACTCTTTCAGACACTGTTGGGGCTGAATTTAGTTGAAAAGAGGACCTTGGCACCACCCACGGGACCAACCCTTCCTTATGGGTATGATGTTAACAAGCATTGTGACTTCCACTCCGGGGCTCCCGGGCATGACATAGAGGCCTATCACGCGTTTAAACATAAGGTTCAAGATCTATTGGATAGCAAGGCCATAAATTTTGGACGAGCAGGTCTGAATATAGTACAGCAGCCCATGCCCAACCATGGGGCAAATGCTATTTTGACTGAGGAGGGTTTGAATCTGATTATGGATGTTGATGAACTGAAAACACCGTTGTGTGAAGTAAAGAGCAAGTTATTGAAAGGAGGTGTGTACCCGGGCTGCGATGAGTTTTGTCTAGAATGTTGGACCCAAGTTGGGGTTGTGCTGAGTTGAAGAAAGGTATTCAGACCCTGATAGATGAAGGCACGTTGCAATTTGACAGAACGGCAGTTGAGAAACCTGCAGAAGTATTAGCTGATGAGCAAAGTGATGTAGCTACGGTGACGATTCCACGGAAGACGATAACCATAACGGTGCCAGCCAGGCGACCGATGATCACTATCACGAAGGCGGGGCCAATCCCTTACGAGAGCACTAAGGCGGTACCCTGGAATTATGGACTGGAAGCGTATTGTGATGGGGAGAAACTTGATATCAGTAAACAGCCAGCTGGGGTTTTGGATAATGTCGTCGGGACTGGAGGGATGACAAGGAGTGGGAGAATTTTTATATCGCCTGAGGTAGAGGCTGAACGATTGGCAAAAGGTAAAGGTAAAGTGAATGAGGATATTCCTGTGCAGAGGAATGAAAAAGAAACGTCACTGAAAGATGTAGAAGAGTTTATGCGCCTTATCCGTAAGAGTGACTATAAAATTGTTGAGCACCTTCAACAGACGCCATCGAAGATATCCATATTGTCGCTGTTATTGTGTTCTGAAGCCCATAGGAATGCGTTATTGAAAATCCTGGACACGTCGTTTGTACCCCAAGATGTTTCTGTGAATAAGTTGGAGGGGGTGATGGCGCACGTGAATGCAGGCCATAGTTTGGGATTTACAGATTTTGATTTGACCCCGAGGGGAAGAGAGCATAACATGGCGTTGCACGTCTCCGTTGAATGCAGGGGCACAGTCATGTCCCACGTGCTGGTAGATACCGGGTCTTCCTTGAATGTGCTGCCAAAGAAAGCAATGATGAAGTTAGACATCAGGGGGATCATTTGTACGCCTAGTGACTTGGTGGTCAGGGCATTTGATGGTACACGAAGGTCAGTCTTTGGATCCATAACTTTGCCTCTGCAGGTGGGGCCGGAGATTTTTGAAACCGAATTTTACATTATGGACATCCAGCCCGCATATAGCTGTCTTCTCGGACGACCATGGATTCATGGTGCTGGGGCAGTCACATCTACATTGCACCAAAAGCTGAAGTACATGGTGGGGGACAATGTGGTCACAGTTTGTGGAGAGGAGGATATATTGGTCAGCCATCTGTCGTCATTCAAGTACGTGGAAGTCGACGGAGAGATTCATGAAACACCCTGTCAAGCCTTTGAAGGGTTGCGCATTAAAGACAAAGTTCCAGGGCCGAGTAAAGCATCAGAGGTGGCGGTATCATCATATAAAGAGGCTCAGGCTCTAGTGAAGACCGGTGAGACCAAGGGCTGGGGCAAGGTTCCAGATATTCCCGTGAAAATGGACAAATTTGGGTTGGGATATCAACCGTCATCATCAACGCCTGCTGCAGGGGCACCCCGTTTCAAAGGACCAATAACAATCACGGCTAGTGGAGTATATCACGAGGCCATCAATGCTGTTTCAGATTCCGAAGAAGGAGACAGCGACTGCGACATAGACGCTTGGATTTAGCCGAGCGTGCCAGGACAAGGGCTTTGCAACTGGTCTATTCAGGAGACTCTTCCTGTGACCACTAAACAGTAATACTTTGTTTTCTTAATTGTTGAACAATCCGGTGTCCTACCCAGGGCATCGTGATTTTGCTTAGGGTCGTTCTATTATGTACATTGCACTGTTTAATCGTTAAATAAAAAGGCGTTTTTCATGTACAAATATTGTGATCTCTGTTTTTCCTGTTTTTATTTTTTACAATAAAATGGCAACGTGGTTATTCGTTTTATACACATTTTGAAGCATTTAACCATTCCTTTTGCAGGATAACCTTTTCAGATGACATCATTGAACCACCTATGACTCACTTCGACTTTGAGTACTCGGTATTTCAGGCCGAAGAAGAGATTGTTGAAGATGGCGAGGTTCCAGAAGAATTAACTTGGTTGGTAAAGCAAGAAGAACGAATCATTCTACCTCATGAGGAGGTCATTGAAATCGTTAATCTGGGGCCGGAAGGGGTTGAAAGGAACATCCGTATAGGGGCCGCGCTGCAGAGCGACGTCAAGCGAAGACTGGTTGAAATGCTCAGAGAGTATGGTGATGTATTCGCTTGGTCGTACGAAGACATGCCTGGATTGGATACAGATATGGTTGTACACCGTTTGCCGCTAAAAGAAGAATGCTCACCGGTTAAACAGAAGCTTCGCAGAACCAGACCTGATATGGCAGTGAAGATCAAGGAGGAGGTTCAAAAGCAGTGGGATGCTGGTTTCCTAGCTGTTACGAAATATCCCTCATGGGTCGCTAATATTGTGCCAGTGCCAAAAAAGGACGGTAAAGTGAGAATGTGCGTAGATTACCGTGATTTAAAAAGAGCGAGCCCGAAAGATGACTTTCCACTTCCTCACATCGATGTGCTGGTTGATAATACCGCTCAATTCTCCGTATTCTCCTTCATGGATGGCTTCTCGGGCTATAATCAGATTAAAATGGCGCCAAAAGACATGGAGAAGACTAC
The DNA here is from genome assembly GCA_963859935.3 of Lathyrus sativus. Classification (NCBI taxonomy): domain Eukaryota; kingdom Viridiplantae; phylum Streptophyta; class Magnoliopsida; order Fabales; family Fabaceae; genus Lathyrus; species Lathyrus sativus. The sequence continues at coordinate 151,132,245 of OZ012737.1, forward strand.
CTTCATTACGCCTTGGGGAACATTTTGCTACAAAGTGATGCCCTTCGGATTAAAGAATGCTGGGGCAACGTATCAGCGTGCAATGACGACTCTCTTTCATGACATGATGCATAAAGAGATCGAGGTTTATGTCGATGATATGATTGCCAAATCCCAGACGGAGGAAGAGCATTTGGTGAATCTGCTGAAGTTATTCAAGAGGCTTAGGAAGTTCAGGTTGAGACTGAACCCTAACAAATGCACCTTCGGGGTGAGATCGGGTAAACTGCTGGGGTTTATCGTGAGTGAAAAAGGAATAGAGGTTGACCCTGCAAAAATAAAAGCAATACAAGAGATGCCGACGCCTAAAACAGAAAAAGAGGTGCGCGGGTTTTTAGGGAGGTTGAACTACATCGCTCGGTTCATATCTCACCTAACAGCAACGTGCGAGCCGTTATTCAAGCTGTTGAAAAAAGATCAGGCTGTAACATGGAATGAAAATTGCCAAAAGGCGTTCGATAAAATAAAACAGTATTTGCAGGAGCCTCCTATTTTGATACCTCCAGTGGCAGGGAGACCTTTGATTATGTATTTGACGGTTCTTGAGGGGAGTATGGGTTGTGTTCTCGGTCAACATGACGAGACAGGGCGAAAAGAACATGCGATATACTACCTAAGTAAGAAGTTTACTGAATGTGAATCTCGATATTCAATGCTCGAAAAAACTTGTTGTGCGCTAGCCTGGGCCGCCAAGCGTTTGAGGCAGTACATGCTAAATCATACAACCATGCTCATCTCAAAGATGGATCCTATCAAATACGTATTTGAAAAGCAGGCACTATCTGGGAGAATTGCCCGTTGGCAGATGGTTTTGACCGAATATGACATCCAGTATGTTTCACAAAAGGCTATAAAGGGGAGTGTGTTATCGGAGTATCTAGCTGAGCAGCCTGTTGAGGACTACCAATCGATGAGGTTTGATTTTCCTGACGAGGATATCACGTACCTAAAGATGAAAGATTGTGAAGAACCGTTGCCGAATGAAGGACCAGAATTGGGTTCCAAGTGGCAGATGATATTTGACGGAGCTGTGAATTCCTATGGTAGCGGAATAGGGGCAATCATCACTACTCCTCATGGGTCGCACATCCCATTTACTGCCCGATTGACCTTTTCGGTTACCAATAATGAAGCCGAATACGAAGCTTGCATCATGGGGCTAGAAGAAGCCATTGATTTGCGAATCAAAAATCTGGATGTATACGGAGACTCAGCTCTGGTGGTGAATCAAATAAAAGGAGAATGAGAGACACGTCAGCCCAATTTGATACCGTACATGAATTATGCAAGGAGATTGTTGCCTTTCTTTGACAAGGTTGAATTTCATCATGTGCCACGAGCAGAAAATCAGATGGCTGACGCCCTGGCCACATTGTCTTCCATGTATAAAGTCAACTTCTGGAATGAGGCTCCCAGAATTGTTATCTCTCGACTTGACAGACCCGCCTTCGTATTTGCCATCGACGAAGCATCTGATGATAAACCCTGGTATTTTGACATCCATAATTTCCTGAAGAACAAGGAGTATCCGGTTGGAGCATCTAGTCACGATCAGAAGACTCTCAGGAGATTGGCGGGTAATTTCTATCTGAATCCGGACGGTGTCCTGTACAAAAGGAATCACGACTTGGTGCTGCTACGTTGTGTAGACGAGAAAGAGGCGAAGTTTCTCATGGAGGAAATACATGAGGGTACATTCGGTACACATGCTGGTGGGCACGCTATGACGAGGAAGCTGCTGAGGGCAGGTTATTACTGGTTAACTATGGAAACAGATTGTTTCAAGTTTGCGAAAAGGTGTCATAAGTGCCAGATCTATGCGGATAAGATCCATGTGCCTCCGAGTCTTCTGAACGTGATGTCGTCACCGTAGCCGTTCTCGATGTGGGGAATTGATATGATTGGAAATATTGAGCCGACGGCATCTAACGGACACCGCTTCATTTTGGTAGCAATTGATTATTTTACCAAGTGGGTGGAAACGGCATCATATGCAAATGTGACCAAACAGGCGGTAGCCAGGTTTATCAAACGAGATATCATTTGCAGATATGGAATCCCCGAGCGTATTATTACCGACAACGGTTCAAACTTAAATAACAAGATGATGAAGGAGCTGTGTCAGAATTTTAAGATCGAACATCACAACTCTTCTCCTTATCGACCCAAGATGAATGACGCTGTTGAAGCGGCCAATAAGAACATAAAGAAGATTGTCCAGAAGATGGTGGTGACCTATAAGGACTGGCATGAGATGCTACCTTTCGCTTTGCACGGTTATCGTACGACGGTACGCACATCAACCGGGGCAACCCCGTTCTCGTTGGTATACGGAATGGAAGCAGTGTTACCACTGGAAGTTGAGATTCCTTCCCTGAGGGTATTACGAGATGTCCAACTTGACGAGGCAGAATGGGTGAAAGACAGATTGAACCAGCTGAGTTTAATGGATGAGAAGAGGTTAGCTTCTCTAGCATACGGTCGTTTGTACCAGAGCCGAATGAAGAAAGCGTATGATAAGAAGATACATCCTCGGAGCTTTCAGATGGGCGACCTTGTGCTGAAAAGGATTCTCCCGCCACAAACAGATCACAGGGGCAAGTGGACCCCCAACTACGAAGGGCCATACGTTGTCAGAAAAGTCTTTTCAGGAGGAGCATTGTTGTTGTCCACCATAGACGGTGAAGACTTTACGTCGCCTGTGAATTCGGACGCAGTTAAAAAATACTTTGCTTGAAATTGACCCGCTGGACAAAAAAAGAGAGTCCAGGCAAAAATGGGGCATCCTGGCGAACCAAAAACAGAATAAAAAGGGTTCGGGCAAAAATTAGGGATAAAAATTGAAAAAATGTACACCCACGAAGTTGAAAACCTACACTGGGCGGCTTCGGCAAAAAAGGGTATCCCGGTGAACTGAAAACTCGCAAAGGGCGGTTCACGCAAAAGTTAGGGATTTGAACAGCAAATGACTGCAGTCCGGATTTGATGCTGCATTGCATTGGTGCGAGAGAATACTTTGGGGATTCGTTTATCGGATACCATCTTCTTCCGAGGAATGAATACCGGGAAAGCGTCAGAGTCAGGCGAGTCATAGGAGGATCCGCTCCTGATGTTTGTCTGCTTCACGTTGCCGACATATGTGCAAATTTGAGTTGTCACTGTATTTATGCTTCCTGTGCATACTTGTATATTTGTTGTGCGTAACTTCCTCTTTTCAGGAGTTATATTCAGTGTACAAAAATCTGCCCATTCAGGGGCCCAATCAATAAAACATGTTATTCAGTATTTGATGTTTGTTATTTACTGTGTTGTATGTGAAAAACGCCAATGTTTTGATAAAACTAGCAGTTGCATAATGGTGCTGGCCCTTGCCAATAATTGCTAAAACGTCGAATTGACTGAAAATGATGTCACTAACGCTAACTTGAGTAGACTTGGTTGTATAGACCTGTCTTGTCTCGTTTGTGGTGTTGCAGGGTTCCTAACCAGAGACTCGTGACGAAAAGACTTGATTATTATGTGAAGTGAATCCCCATGCAGGTCGCGCTTCATTCCTTGAAGCTGAGATGACAAGGTTCCTCACTGAAGGAGGATCAAGTTCCCCAACTAGTTGCAGCTTACCCGAAGGATATTCTCCAGCAGGTCAAGGTTAAAGCTCGCCACAGGATGTCTCTCCTCAGGCCTGAGTTGGTAAACTGTAGCCAGACGGTTCACTTTCCCCAGCAGGGTCGTTTACCCTCAGCCGGGGTTGATAACTCTAAAAGTCGTAAGCTGTATTCAGACAGTGGTGGTTCTCCAAAAGGATTCCTCGTCCTCAGCGGAGTTGTTTAGTTTTCATTGGATTGATCATTCCTGAGTTGTAAACTGGGCTCAGACGGCTCATTATCCCCAGTAGAGGTTCCCTTCCCAGTAGGGTCATTTACTCCCCCCCAGCGGAGTCAGTATTTTCCCCAAGAGAGTCGTTTTGTCCCCAGCGGAGTTCTCTCTTTTCATCCAGGGTTTTCTTTCCTCCCAGTGGAAATCGAAGGTTAAAACTCTCCCCGACAGAGTTGGTTGTGTGTCCCGGCATTTATTTTGCCTGAACGCTTTGTGATACCCGTTCACTCCCCGGCAGGGTGGTATTTGTCCTCAGCCTCCGTGTTGATGAAGCAAGCATATCAGAGCTTTCCCTAGCAGTTCGAACCTGCATTTGCATTCGCATGCATTATTTATGTTTGCGTCCATCTAGAAAACCCATAGCATTTCCATGATGTATGGAACATTACGCCATCGCCAAACATGCGCATTTTGAAACATAAGTCAGGTTGGTTAACCCTTTGCTTTCAGGTGTGTTTTCTCAAAAGGAGTATGGAGTTCTAAAGCTCAGGGGTCTTTTCAGACAGTCAAAGTCTTGATGTGAGACATATGATGTTGTGATTCAGTTCATTATCATCCCCACAGGGTTACTGATTAAGGTTTTCTCGCATCCGATCAGCGGGTTGTTTTGTCAAGTATGTTGCTGCAGTAGCATCTCAGAGTTCCACGTATCAAAATTGCGGAAGTGGGCGCTTGTTGTCAGAATGAGTGTCAGTTATTGGTTTTCAGAATATCTCCAGCTATGTTGATAGAGTTTTTTTTCGTATTGACAAATTATTTCTCCATGATGATGGAATATGGAGTCCTGTTGAGGATGAAGTGGGATTCTCCCGTGCTGACGGAATATGGAGTCCTGATGAGGACAATTTACGCCTATGATGATAGGGTTTATTCGTGTTGAAGAATTACTTCTCCATGATGATGGAATATGGGGTCCTGATGAGGACAATTTATGTCTATGTTGATAGGATTCATTCGTGTTGACGAATTATTTCTCCATGATGATGGAATATGGAGTCCTGTTGAGGACAAGTTTTATTTCTCTGTGATGACGGGATATGGAGTCCTGATGAGGACAATTTACGCCTATGTTGATAGGTTTTATTCGTGTTGACGAATTATTTCTCCGTGTTGACGGAATATGGAGTCCTGATGAGGATAAATTACGCCTATGTTGATAGGGTTTCTTCGTGTTGACGAATTGCTTCTCCATGATGATGGAATATGGAGTCCTGTTGAGGACGAAGTTTGATTCTCCCGTGCTGACGGAGTATCGAGTCCTGATAAGGACAATTAATGCCTATACTGATAGGATTTATTCGTATTGACAAATTTTTTCTCCGTGTTGACGGAATATGGAGTCCTGATGAGGACGATTTAGGCCTATGATGATACTTCTTCGTGTTGACGAATTGCTTCTCCGTGCTAACGGAATATGGGGTCCTGATGAGGACAATTGACGCCTATGTTGATAGGATTCTTCTGTGTTGATAGAATATAGAGTCCTAATGAGGACAATTTAGTCCTATGTTGATAGGAATTCCTCGTGTTGACGAGACGCAAATAAGATTTTATCGCCTATGTTGATAGGATCTCCTCGTGTCGACGAGATGCAGAGAGCCCATCTCCAGTGGAGTCAGCAAGTTTTGTTTCTCCAGGATGATGGAATATGGAGTCCTGTGGAGGACAAATTTGAAAAGTACTAATGAGGGCAAGTTGTATTCATATGAAGATAGGGTTTCCTCGTAATGACGAATTTATGGCTCTTCGTGATGACGAAATTTAAGGGAAATTGTGAAAAAATTTTCCTGCGATGACAGGATCTTTACTCGGGTGGATGAATTTGTTTCTCTTCTTGTGTTGACGAGGTTAGTCTAGTCGTGGACAAAGGTGTTGTTACAAGGATAGTTCAGTACCTGTGGCGTTACACGGATGGTGGGAGTCAAAATCAGAGTTATTCTCCGGCAAACAATCAGGTTCACTCGACGAAGGTCGTTCCCCAAGCAGTGGCGCAGTTTATTTCTGCGGTTGGCAAAATTCAGGGTTCTTTGGTATTCAACCGTCTCGTACCTCGATTGTTTGAAGGCCGTTCGCTCTTCACCCAGTCGGGTCCAAGCCGCTTGAATAGGGGCAGCTGTTGCACCCTAAAATTTGACCAACCGGTTCCCACACCTGATTTACGTTTCGGCTCATTTTTCATTCGCATTTGCATACGGCATGCATCACATTTTTTAAATCACACTGATGATGTCGGGACCACGACCTGATTTTCACCCGTCGGACGTTTCGGACCAGTCCAGATAATCAAAGTTTCATTTTTCGGGAAATTGCGCGCTCCTCGGCGTTTTCAGCTAATACTGCTGTTTTGAGGGTATTTTGATGCCCGGGGTTTACCATTCATTCCAGTCCGGTCTCGTATCGGAATTATTCGCTTTATTTGCTTTTATAGGGTTTATAGAATTTTTCTAGGTATTTTTGAGGTTTTATTGGCATTTTAATAATCATTTTTGACTTTAAATAGATATAGAGTTAGGTTTTTAACATAGAAATTAGTAATTTTTCTTTGTTATAGAAATTAAATAGTTCTCCTTTTAATAGAATTTCTTTTCTAGGATTTTAATAAATAAAATAACAGTTTAGTTTTAATAGAATAGATTTTAATTGATTAGCCTTAATATAGTTTTACGGTATTAATATGGTAGATAATTAGTATTAATTCTTTTTTTTAAGTAGCTAATTAGGTTCTGATTTTCGTTTTATCAATTGCATAGTAATTAGGATGTTATTTTCTTTTATGGTTATAATTAGATGTTAATCCTGTTTTTCGTCGCATTACTGATTAGTTAATTAGGTTTCTTGTTAATATTCATTAATTGATTAGATTAATTAGGGTTTAATTGTCCATTTCATTCATTAATCACGTGTGTTCAAGGTCTTTGATCAGGATTTAGTGCTATTGGGCCAAGTATCCATTATCCATTCAGAAATGGCCCAAAAAGCCAGGTGTCTATAAATTCAGGGCACCACGTGTAAGAAAGGGGTTCAGCCACTTCAATTCCCACTATCCCGCATGCGTGACACGTTTCCGTTTTTCTGAATCCCACTCACAGACTCTCCACCACGTGTCTCCCTCTCCCCTCTCCCTCCGGCCACGCGTCTAGTTCTCAACCCACCTAGCTGCCACCTGCCCCCACCGGTCAACCCTACCGGAGACTCCATCGTCGGGCATGCAACAACCGGAGGCCGCCGTCTAACCATCTCCGGCCGCCGCAACAACTCGCCGGAGACGTTTTTTTGCCCAGAATCCTCCAATCTCCTTCTTTCTCCTCCGATCTTCAGCAATAATCACTCCTTGCCAGAAAATTCATAGATCGCCGGAATCTTCATCAGTATTCTAGATTTTTTCCAGAGTTACAATATCCTCATCGTCCGTTTTCTAGATTTCGCCAAGATTCATCACCTCACCAAGATCCTCAGTCGTTTTTGTTCATCATCCACCAACCTCTGAGTTTGTACCAAGAACTTCGACGATCTTCATCACTTATTTTTCCAGATTTGCCAGATTTCTCCAATCTTCGTCCGTCTTCATCGCTAAATCGCCAGGAACGTAGCGCCGTCGTTATTTTCTTCATAGTATCTCAAGGATCTTCATTGTTCTTCTGCTCCAGATTGCAACAGATCGCCGAATCTTCAAGAGTGTTCTTCGTTCGTTCAAGATTTCCTTCAAGATCGCCAAGCCTCCTTCGAACTCTTCTCAGAACCTCCGTCAAGATTCTCCAGGTTCTTGTTCTTCCTTCTCTAGATCGTAAACATGCATGTTGTTGTTTAACCGATTTAGCTCAGTTTGAGTGTTAGGTTGAGCGAATCAGGGTAGATCCTTGTATTTAAGTTTGAACGTCTTAGTTTTGTAAGGTGATTTAGGTTAGGGTTTGGCATCTTGAGCGGAGTGTTGTAGGCTATTCGGTGATGGTGATGTATTCTGAGGGTATTGATTGAGCTGAGAACGAAGGTTGATGAAGTTAATTGGAGTTTGGTTTTAGAGAGTGAGAGGAAGGTTAGAGAGAGCTCAACTGCGTTAGGGTTTGGTTCAGTGAACAGTGTGAGTTAAAGTGGAGAGGTTTTTGTGTTTTGTTTACTGAATTAGGGCTTTGGTTTGGGTTCGGGCTAGGCCCAAGTTGCACTTTGCTTGCGCATTCCCCCATTGCGCTAGTTCACCCTCCCTTTTTCCCTTGTGAATTGCTAACGGGCTCCGTCTGGGAGGCCCAACACCCGTGGTTTATTAAGCACACCCCGAATGTATGTGCTTCACCCCCTGGCTGTGAGGGCTGATTAGTTTAGTGGGCTGGGCTTGACATGTTTTGGCTACTGAAACCCCCCTGTATTCATTATCCACCCTTGACATTTTAACTTGCAATTTCTTTTCTTTTTCTTATTGTTTTTTATATTTTGTTTTGATTTAGTTTTGTTAATTGCATTAGGATAAAATTTAGGATTAACATTAATATATAGTTTGAATTTTAATAAAAATAATAATAGATAGTTTAGCATAGTATAAAGAGAATATTAGAATTTCAATGTGAATATATTAGGAGTTAATAAGAAAAAACTTTAGAATAAAAAACATTAAAAATATATTAGTATAGTTTAGATATTAATATACCTTAGGATAAAACTTTAGGGTAAAATGAAGAAAATCTTTAGATATAGTGTAATAAAAAGTATTAGATTAAAAAATATAATAAAATAGTAGAATATTTTAGGATAAGCTTAGTATAACTCTTAGGATTTAATATACATACTTTGTACATAAAACTTTTAGTATAGAATTTAGTCCAAAACCATTAGTCTTAGTTGTAATATAGTTGGGGCATATTAATAGTTGATGTAGGTATATGGAATATATGGGGTATAGGGTATGATTAGGGTCCCTTAGAAATAATTAGGTGTTTAATATAGTTAACATTAGTATTTTGTACTATAATTGGTGTGTTTGTTTGTGGGGACTTCCCCTTTTGCTGTTTTGTTATTTTTACTTGGGTTTTGGGGAATTCGCTTGGAGTAGCTTGTGAAGAATTAGAAGTTTGAAGACTCCACTTGGAGCATGGAATGAGGTTTCTTCTCTTGAAGACTGTTGTTTGAAGACTTAGGATGTAAGGAACATAGAGAGAGCCTTAGACTAGAATAATTTCTTTCTCAAACATAGAGGGCATCTTACGCCTCTATTCTACCCTATGACATAAGATCCTCACAAGGTAGCTCCATCTCTCCTTAGGAGGGATGTAGAGCATGCCTTGTTTGAGTAGAATCTTGAGGGTAACTGTCTGTTACTGTGTTATAATTTTAGTGGCTTCCTTTGGTTGTCATTAAAGTTTTAATACATCAATTGGATCTTACGGCTAAATCTTTCTCTCTTGCTGGAGCTTGGAGTGCTTTGAAACCTGAAGATGTTTGCTGTCAAGTGGAGATTGAAGTTGCTATTTTCAACCCTCGTTGCCGTTTAGTCCAATCGTAGTTGTTGGAGCTGTAGTTGTCGAAGCGGTTGTCAGAGTTGCTGTTTTTCAAGGTTGTTTGCTGTTTAGAGCTGATGTTGCTGTTGAAGCTGGCGTCGAGTTTTATTTTTCTTTTTTGTATTGTCTGTTAATCTTCCCATAGGTTAGAAGTGAAGCTGTTTCACTTTGCCTTTTGTTTTCTAGGTTCGAGGTTGAGTGGGACTCCCTTGCCTCACTTGTACTGCTGCATTCATGCATTTTACTGCTTTACTGTATATATGCTGTTGCTTTTCCGTTTATCCCCTTAGGATCTCTGTTTCTCTCTGCGCAAGAGAGAAATATGACAGACATTAGGCTTTCACCCATGCATGACAACATTATGGTAGATCTTGATTCCCTTTTCAACCATAGGCTTTTTAGAGCTCCTTTCTCTTCTCATCTCAGAATAATTCAAAAACACAGTAATAAGGTTAATCAATGTCGTACGTTACGAGCCTTAAGCTATTTGAGAAAAGGTTGCTGGAGGGTCACTCTTCAGTAATCTGATTGCTTAGTGTGTTACCCTTAGGGTGACATACGACGTAGTCACTCTCAAATCATAGTCTCTAGTGCGTCAGAGATTGCAAACACACTAAAAAATACTTCTTGCGTAAAAAGACTGTAAACCAATCAAAAGTGTCATTTTTGTCCGCTTGGACCCGTAAGCAGGAGAAAACCTTTTTCAGAAGGATAAAAACAATCAAGACAGACTTGTGTCGTACGTGGCCCGAACTACGTTTGCTCTGATCTTTCATACTGTATGAAAGTACGTAGGCATATGATGCGATATCCTAGCGAGCAACATTCCCCTCCTTTCCCGTAGGTAGGCGAACTATGTTGACTCTGATTTCTCGTTCCAGACGGGAATACGTAGGCATAAAGTGCGATATTTTGCCGAGTCATTTTATTTTCTTTTAACCTCAGACCTGTAGAATAGATAGAATAACAATCCGTTCTAGAAAACAAGCGTGGATCCCGTCGAGTACGACGGACGTGAGGGGTGCTAATACCTTCCCCTTGCGTAACCGACTCCCGAATCCAGGATTTGGTTGCGATGACCATTCCTTTCCCGTCTTTGCGGTAGGTTTACTTCGAGCGTTTCCTTTCCCTCCGTTGGGAGAAATAACGCACGGTGGCGACTCTTCTGTTCAGCCGGCGCCGATTTTCGCAGTAGCGACACAATGGAGAATGAAAATATTTCATCTATATTTATTTCTTTTCGGTTCCACAAAGTTCTCGTATCAACGTAATTAATTGAAATTTCAAGATCATTCTTGTTTTCATTTTCATTATCAACAATCTCATTATCATCATTTTGTGCTTTTTCGGGAGCACATTTTTCAATTGTGGATTTATTATTATATAGTATCTTTTCAAAATCACTTTCAACCGTATTCACCTTTTCTATCCCTTTTTCTTTTTCGGAGATTTTTATCTTTGGATCTCATAGGTCAGCCACGCTTCAATTGTGCCTTAGATGTACTTACTATATCATTTATATTTGAAATCTCAATCCGAGTTGGGACATTTATAGCTGGTACGTGTGACTTTGTCACTCTTTTCAAATCAGTAAAATAATATGGTAATTGATTTGCTAAACTTTGTAAGTGCACAATTTTCTTTACATTTTCTTCACATGATTTATTATATGGGTCCAAATGTGATAAATGAGGTACAAACCATGTTATCTCATTTTCTAATTTTTTATTTTCTCTCTCTAGTGTTGGAAATTTTGTTTTGTCAAAATGACAGTCAGCAAATTTTTCCTAAAAAACATCGCATGTTAAAGGTTCAAGATATCTAATAATAAAAGGTGATTCATAGCCCACATGTATTCCCAACCTCATTTGAGGTCCCATCTTTGTTCTATGTGGTGGAGATATTGGAACATATACTACATAACCAAATATTTTTAAATGAGAAATATTTGGTTCCTCATCAATTGCAAGTTGATAAGGTGTATGTTTATGATTAGCACTTGACCTTAGACGGATGAGTGCTGCAGCATGTAAAATTGCATGACCCCAAACTGTAACTAGTAGTTTAGTTTTCATGATTAATGGTCTAGCAATATATTGAAGACGTTTGATTAAAGACTTGACTAAACCATTTTGTGTATGCACATTAGGAACAAAATGTTCAACAGTAATTCCAATTGACATGCAATAATTATTAAATGATTCAGATATAAATTCACCAGCATTGTCAAGTTTAATTTTCTTTATAGTGTAATCAGGAAATTGAGCCTTAATTTAATTATTTGTGCAAGAAATTTTGCAAATGCCATATCACGACTTGACAGTAAACATACATATGACCATCTACTAGATGCATCAATTAATACCATAAAGTACCTGAATGGTCTTGACGGTGGATGGGTAGGTCCATATAAATCACCTTGAATTCTTTCAAGAAATGCAAGTGATTCTGTATGAATCTTACCTGACGAATATTTTGCTATTAGCTTGCAAAGAGAGCAAGCTTCACATGGTTTATCTCCTTTTGCAAGTTTTAAACCTTTCAATGGATGACCATGGCTACTTTAAACTATTTTATGTATCATTGTTGAACAGGGTGACCTAAACGATCATGCCATAAAGTCATCATTTTAGGATCTTCTTTTACTACTAAATTACATTCAATCGCATGTATATAAGTATAATGTAATCTAGAAGACAATTTTGGTAGTTTTTCTAAAACTTTCTTCTTTCCCAAAACATTAGTAGTAATGTTAATATATTTCATATTACCTTCAGTTGCAGTTTCAGTATCATATCCTTGACAATATATGTCATTAAAACCCAACAAATTTCTCTTTAATTTTTGAGAGTATAAAGCATTATTAATGACAAACTTTGTTCCATTTGGTAATATGAACATAACATTACCTGTTCTTTTAATCAAATCTGCAGGACCTGAGATTGTATTTATTACACCGTTAGTATGATTTATTTCAGTGAAATATTTCTTACATTTAAGGATTGTGTGGGTAGTTCCACTATCTGGAATGCAAATGTCTTCAACATGTTTCATGTCTAACCTTCTTGAAATAGAAATAAGATTAAAAAGAGAGTAAATCAACATAACATATTTAACATTATTATTTCAAACATTGGATACACCAAACAATATACAAATATTTAAGTTTGTACATAGTTAAAATATAAAATTAATACAAGCATATCACACATTATTCATAAAGTTTTTTTAATCCATTGTTCCTTCAACAAAATCACACATTATTCATAAAGTTTTTTTAATCCATTGTTCCTTCAACAAAATCAGCAACCTCAAGATATGTAGTATCATTTTCGGGTTCAATTTCATTAAAAATTACTTCCTTCCCCTTTCCCTCTATAGATGCATTGTTTCTTTTACACAAATGCTCTAGTGCTCTACATGTCTTAGACCAATGACCTTTCTTTCCACATCTATATCACAAATCGTCATGATTCCTCGAGGGACCCTGTTGCGGTGAGAATCTGATGTCAAGCTATTTATTAACTTGAATCTTAATTCATTGAAATTCACCATCGAGCTTTGATTTATCCAAAGGGAATGTTAAAGAATGAAAAACCTTTTGCATGATGTAACAACAATGCTAGAGTTTTGGGGATCGAGGGTTGGTTATGCCTAAGGTAGGTATTCCACATCCTAGACATCTGTAGTATTCTACAGGAACCTTTTTGTGTGTGTGTGCGCGCTAAGTTATCTCAGTTGTTTGCTAGGGTTATGGGATGAAGGGTTAGGATGAATTTCTAGGTAAAGACCTAAGGATAGTTATAAATTTGCACGCAAAGATATTGCATCTTATGCCTACGTATCGTGAATAGGATGGAATTAGAGCAACCGTAGTTCTCCTCACTAAGCTTGAGGAAAGCTTGATTGTGGTCAAGACTCCAAGGGGGAGAACATAACAATGTTTGTATAGAGAGTGAAAAAACTCTCTAGAGCTAAATTTAACACTCAAAGGGGTTGACGTTGACAAAAGCCAAGAGGGGAGTAAGTAATCATGACAATGATCCTTACATAGGGTTAACAAACTCTATCTTAAAGTTCTAATTGAAGGATACTCCTAACAAGGGGTAGGTCTTTAGACTTAAAGTAAAGTCTAATGAATATAGGTTCTAACTTAACTAAGTTACATAACCTAATGACTTAACCAAGCTAAGGGGATGGGTAATGAGCTATATATGACTGTGAAGTCAATAGAGAGACTTTCCTTTAGAATAAGGGAATAACAAGGCAACTGGATGAGAACTAACAAGTTCCATCACCTGGGGAAACTTAACAAAGTTAAAGCACACATAAGCATTCATTCAAACATGACTAAGATATAAAGTCATGGTAACAACCAAGAAAGATATGCAAGCATGTGACAACATCAAGCAAAGAACAAGGTTACAACCAAGTATTCATTAACAAGAAGCTTATAAACAAACCAAATGGTTACAACCAAAGGTAGTCATAAATGTTACAACATCTATAAGGGAAAATGATGACAAAGTTCTTACAATACCAAACATCACAAACATCATGCATAAGTCAAGACATTACTTATCATGACAAAGTTCAAAGATCATGAAGGTAACAACCCAACAAGAGCAAGCATGAAACATGTGTAACAACAAGTTCATCAATGGTAAACAAACAAAACTCATTCATAAAAGTTACAACTTGAGTTAAACATGGTGTATGAATCAAAAAAGGATAAATGTAACAACATTTAATCACTTTCAAGGCATATTGATGACAATCAATCATGGATAGGCAAGAAAGGTAATAATAGTTTAAGTAAGCGTTCAAACTTCACATAAGGGAAGGTAAATAAGATTCAAAGTATATTTAAAAACAAGAATTAATCCTAAACATGTTATGGTTCTAAAAAGACACCTAAACAAGTAATATGAGGTTAAGGGATCATGTTCAAGAGGTTACAATATCAAGAAACACACAAGGATTCACAGAGAAGTTCCAAGTTATACATTCATATTCATGCATTTACAAAGGCAAGAATTAAACCCTAAACATGTTATGGTTATAACAATACATATAAACAAGTAAGATGACGTTAAGGTATCATGTTCAAGAGATTACAATATCAAGAAGCATGTCACAAATCAATAAAAAGTTTCAAGGCATGGTTTTCATATTCAAGCATTTACAAAGGCAAGAATAAGCATGGTAAATCAAGGAACCAAATGTTTTAAAACAAATAAACATGTTAAACATCCAAAATTGATTCATACAAGATCAATCATACAAGAAGAATCAATTACTAAGTCAAAGAAACTCATGAAAACAAGTGAAAACCCTAAAAAAGGTCATGTCTTTCAAGTGGGCCAAAGTGTTTCAAAAATGACAATTCTTGAATTCGTTCTTCACACATTAAAACTAGACATATCAAGGAAAATTTTGCAAAACGAATAGCATAAAAATGATAAAAATCAAAGAAGTTATGCACTTTGGAAAATTGGGTGTCAAAATAGGCAAGACAAGGCAAAAAACTTGGGCAACTTGAACCTAGTCTTGGCAGATTTCCAAAAGCAATCATAACTTGCTCAAAACTTAATGAAATTGAGTGAAAAAAAAAATAAAATTATGTATTTTTTTCACAATGATCTCAATGGTGGTGGTAGTTTTCAAAGATCATGCATCATTTGGAAAACTCGAAGACAACATTAAAAATGACATGTTATATGCAAGAACATGTTGACAATCAAATGTACATGGTTTAAGCAGCTAACAAGTGATCAAACACACCATATGGAACACATAAATGATGTTTACAAACATCACACATTAAGAGAGGAGTTCAAACAATAGATAACACATGAAGTAGTCAAAATGGCAAGTTTGAGCAAGAACATGGTGACATACATAAATGCAACATTTCAATAACCAATAAGTGATTCAACACAACACATATAACATGTAAATGATGTTTACAAAAATCTAGCACCTATACTTAAACAGAAATACAAAGTTGCATATAGAAATGAAACCTTAAAGAAGCTAGCAAGCAAGAACAATAAGACAATCACAACTACACAAGTTTAAGGGAAAACCAAGGTCCAAACATGACCTATAACAGATATTAAACATGTCCAAACTCAATGCACATCAAAAGCTTGCATGATTCTAAAAGTGACTATTTATGAGTACTTACCTCTTGTAGCCTCCTTAAGCCAATGCACAAAGCAAGAATTCTATTTGAGATGTGATGATTCAAACAGCCTCAAGATGCTCCAAATAAGTTATTCAAGTGATCCAAACTCCCTCCAAGTAACTGCTTTGACATAATGGTGGCTTTTGCTAAGAACGACCAAGAACTTCCAAAGGAAAACCTCTAAAATGGTGTTACAGAAGTGCGGTGATGATTTGGATAGCACAAACAACTTATACGTAAGGTGTTTGAAGGGTTAGAGTAGCTAGAAATGAAGTGGACAGAGTTGTGGCTTCAAAGATGCCAAAAGTCAAACTATCTTGGATTGACAGCTGACTTTTTGAATGCGATATTTTCTGGTAAAGTTAAGTGTTAAACAGCTTCAATACTTCATTTTTGATGTGTTTGAAGTGTTGGTGGAAGTGTTTGATGGCTGGAAAAGGTTTTGAAAGGGTTTATGCAAAAGCAGTTTTTGGTGCACAAGAGAGCAAGTTTAATGCTTGCAAGAAGGTTGTGATCTGAGGAATGAGAGAGATTTTTCCTGGTTTCTAGCTCAATCTGGTGTATTTTGGATGTGAGGAGATTGTCTTATTTATTGGAAAGCTTGGAGAGCAAATGGTATGGACATATTGGATCATTTTGCCATGTTTGCCCTTTTTGGAGGCAAAATGTGCAAATCCAACTTGGGATCTCTTTTCTGAGCATGAGCCTCCTCTTTATTTGTTTTATCATCATCAATAGCCTGAAAATAGTGGTCTTGAAGTGAAAGAAATAGTGCAGCTGATGTAGTAGCTGAGTTGTGTCAGATTTTGCAAAAAGTTTCTCTCTCCTTGCCACTTGCATCCACTTGCATGAATAAACAATTCCATTAATCCAATTCTGGTCCTTTGCTCGTGGAAATGCATTGCAATCTCATTAATCAAGTCCCTAAGCATCAAATAATGAGTTAAGCAAGTGATTATAAGAGGTTTAAGTGGTTTATGCATCAAAATGCAAGTGCTGGACTTGGTTTTGTGACATGAAAAATGCCTAACTTGCCATCTTCAATTCTTCCTAACCACAAAGATTGAGAAAAAGTGCCAAACATGATCTACAACATTCATTTTTTACACAATTTCAAATTACAAAAGGAACTATGTCAAAAATCCTCTTGAAGTTTGTTGCAAAAGTTGACTTACAAGTAAAGAAACATGAAAATTTTCTAAGTGTGGAAATCCTTCACAAATTGATGAGCTTATAACTCCAAATATATGCATTGTTGGACCTCAACCCCATAGTAAAGTTCTATAGGGATCCTCAAGAGCTTTCAAACAAGCTTTGAACCACTCCATTTAGATATGTGGTTAGGAAGTTATGATCATTTCAAGTTAGCTTAAAATTAGGGTTTTTCATGAACCCTAGTTTCTTGATTTGCAATTTATCCATCAATTCTTGATTAAATCTCCACCAAACTCACTATTTAGGCACAAATTGGTTCTAGAGAACTTGCTTGCTTCAATTTAGGGTCAAAACCCTAAAAGTTAAAGAGTTGACATTCTAGACAGACGAACCAAACAATTGAAATCTTCATGATCGATCCTCAATGTTCTGGGTTCTTTAAGCCTTTCAAACTTCTTGAGGAGACTTTAATAAGTAATAGGATTACCATGAACCATGATTCAAGCCTTGGAAACCCATTTATACCAAAATTCAAACTTCAATTGACTTTTTCCACTAGAAACCCTAATAAAGGTTTTGCACTGCACTACTCCTATTCTTTTGGTAACAACCTCAAATAGCACTTGTTCTTGGCAAGGTATGAGTCTCTTGATGATATGAAGACTTGATTGTTAGAAGATCAATCTAAAACTTTGACTGATCAGTCCACAAGATTCTTGATTTTGATAGTGTGAAACCCTAATTCACCTGTATCTTGACAAAGATTAACTAGAAAAAGGTTAAGGTTAGATAACACATGCTTGATACACCTAGAATGATAATGGAATCTAGGGGTCAAAATTTGGGGTATGACAGTTACCCCTATTTAAATATCTTCACAAGATGGAAATGAGAGATGACGATCTCCATAGAATCATGGTGAAAGGTATTTAAATATAGCAAACCGGAAATTTTGTCCCTTTGATTCGATGGTATGCAAAAGGGCAAATGCTGATCATGCAATGAGTTCTAAGAATTGTAAGTGCTCTTGATTGGCTGCATTTTATGGCAAAACACTAGAGCATGTATGTATGTCATGATTGATGTTAGGGCATACATAATATGGTATGTGCAGGGTAAGTTGACTTAGCTAAAAGCAAGTTGAGCTGGATGTCATACCCAATGTTATGACTTGGTTCATATGACATCAAGCCCAGGTTTGTTCTTCTGGTAGCTATAAACCAGGAAACATAATAGGAGCTCAAGCTGGATATCAGGAGACTTTTTAGAAGCCCTAGGAGAACTAAAATATCCCTGAATTAAGTGGCAAGCGTGCAGATCACTGAAAACAGGTTTGTTATGAATAAAACCTAATTTATGCACCAAGGCCCAAAAGGACTGACAGCTGCTATAAATATCAGAAGAAGCAATCCTGAACAGAAGCTCTTGACAGAAGAATAGAGAGTGAAAATTAGAGAGTCCTTGTGAGTGAAGAAGGCTAGTCTTCACGTGTGAATTGAGTCTTAGGAATACTTGTACTTTAAGCAATTGTCTGTTGGATGATTGCATTGATTAGGTAGATTCTAAGTTGTGTCTCACTCAACGCTGTGAAGCAAGAGTGTGTGAGTCCTTGATCAAAGTTGTGAAGCAAGATTAAGGTGTATTTGGAGTGTATCTCCATAACTATTTTGTAATTGTGAATTGTATATCACTGTGGTGATTGAGGGGGAGTGAGTGGGTATACTCAGGTCTAGAGTGTCTCTAGGTTGAAGTGTCATTGGGTAGGGATTAAGTGAGAAGTGAAAATGGGTTGTTTGACTTTGAATTGATTCTACTAATAGTGAATTTCCTCCCTGGCTTGGTAGCCCCCAGATGTAAGTGTTGTTGACACTGAACTGGGTAAACAATTAATGTGTTTTTACTGTTTTACTTTACAGTTAAATTAGTTAGTACAACAGTCAATGTCACAGTGGATGTTATAACTTTGGTAATAACATCCATCGTGTGCTTGCCAGAATTTTCAATTAGCATCAGAGCAGGCACCCTGCCTGTCTAAATCTGGGTGAGATCTAGGGAAAATAAATTCTGGTACAATGGATAAAGATATAGGATTCACTAATAGACCTCCAATTCTGGATGGATCTAATTATGATTATTGGAAGCCTGGGATGATTGCATTCCTAAAATCCTTAGACAACAAGGCTTGGAGAGCTGGAAACTCTGGCTGGAAACATCCTGTGAAGACTGACAAGGATGAAGTAGATGTGTTAATTCCTGAAGAGGAATGGAACAAAGAGCAAGAGGCCTTAGCTCTTGGAAATTCAAAAGCATTGAATGCACTCTTCAATGATTTAGACAAAAACATCTTTAGACTGGTACACCACTGTGAACTAGCAAAGGATGTTTGGGACACTCTCAGAACTACTCATGAAGGAGCTTCCAAGGTCAAAATGTCAAGACTTCAAATGCTGACCACCAAATTTGAATGTCTGAGAATGAAGGAAGATGAGACCATTCATGAGTTTTACATGAATGTTCTTGAACTTGCAAACACCTCAGGAGCCTTGGGAGAAAAGATGGCTGAAGAGAAGCTTGTAAGGAAGATTCTCAGGTCCCTACCTAAAAGGTTTGCTATGAAAGTAACATCCATTGAAGAAGCCCAAGACATATGCAACATGAAGGTGGATGAACTTATAGGTTCTCTCCAAACATTTGAGATGGGCATGTGTGATTAGTCTGTGGAGAAAAATAACAAAAGTATAACGCTTGTCTCAAACACTGCTGATTCAGATGAAGAAGATGGTGAAAAGGAGGAGAATTTGTCTGAAGCAATTGCTTTGCTTGGAAGACAGTTCAACAAACTGGTCAAAAGGATAGATGCTAGGTTTAAACATTATACCAAAAGCATGTCTTCTGATAAAGAGAAATCTGAAGATAAAGTCAGCCAAAGCAGAGGAGTAAAGTGTCATGAGTGTGAGGGATATGGTCATATCAGAAAGGAATGTCCCACATACCTCAAAAAGAAGGGAAAAAGCCTAACTATTACTTGGTCTGATGAAGATTCTGACAGTGGATCAGAAGAGGAACCAGCTAAACATGTCATTGATCTTAACAGTGTGTGCATCTCTGACGATGATTCAAGTGATGAAGAGTTGTCCTTTGAGGAGCTTGCAGCCTCATACAAAAAACTTCACACCAGAAGTACAGAACTGGTTCAGCATGGAGAGCAACAGAAGAAAACCATCAAAGAGTTAGAAGCTGAAAAGAAATAGCATCTGGCCACAATAAACACACTCAGAAGTGAGGTGAAAGAGTTGAAAGGTAAAAAGGATCAAATGATAAAATCCATAAGGATGCTCAATTCTGGAACTGACACCCTATAGGAAATCCTTCAGATTGGTCAGAACTCAGGAGATAGGTCTGGACTAGGATTTTTTGATAAACAAAATCCTGTATTAAAACCCAAGAGATTACAACCTGAGATTCAGAAGTTAAAAAGGATGTCACGACCAATGACATAACATCCACTACACAGAAACTGGAATCACGTCAAGAGACAATTCCAAGGGTATAAGTGTTACCACTGTGGAAAGCTTGGACACATCAAATCTGGTTGTTTTTGGTTACATGGATTTCCTAGCCATCATCATCAAGGCAAGTCCAAACAGGGTACTCATGTCAGGAAGCAGTATCATGCTCAACCCAAGAAAAAGGTTCCTAACAAGCAAAGACAATGGGTTGCCAAGACCTTTGCACTAACATCCCACACTTCCCTAAGGATGCCAACCAAAGAGGATTGGTACTTTTACAGTGGATGCTCCAGACATATGACTGGAATTGAGGATCACTTGATTAAACTCAAACCTCACTCCTCAAGTCATGTAACCTTTGGTGATGGAGATAAATGAGAAATCACAGGTGCTGGAAACTTGACAGTCCTAAAGCTCCAGAATTAAGAAATGTCTTGCTGGTTAAAGGACTGACTATAAACCTAATAAGTATCAGTCGACTTTGTGATAAAGGCTTAAAGGTCTGATTTACCAAAGGTAAATGTGTTGTCACCAATCAAGAAGGGAAGGAAGTCATGAGAGGATACAGAGCAAAGAATAACTGCTATCTATAGGAGCCTAGAAGTAACCTCAATGTCTTGGGCAATGAAGAAAAGGATCAACTGTGGTTGGAGAAAGGTAGACATCCTCAAAGAATAAGGAAGGTCATCACCAAGGAATCAGTAAGTGGAACTTATAAGGTTTTTCTAGACAGAAATATAGGCTATGGGGTTGGCAGGCAAGTCAAGAAAAGACATTCCAAGGATGAGCATCATATAAACCTGGACCTTCTGTACTGGAAGCTTATGAAGATCATGACAAATGGTCAGCATAAGAAGGGTAATGTCACTCAGAATGACATGACCCTATATTTAACATTCAGAGTAACATAAATATGGACTCATATCAGGTTGAAAGGAATAAAGTATGTGAATTGGATCCAAGACCAAGTGGAACTGACATAGTTGGAACGAAGTGGATGCACAAAATCAAGTCTAATAAACAAGGAAGAGTAGTCAGGAACAAGGCTAGGCTAGTAGAAGGAATTGATGAAACTGTTGCACCAGTGGCAAGGCCAGAATCAATTAGGTGGATGTTAGAAATTGCTTGCATTCTGAAGAAGGATGTAAAAAAGCACCTTCCTAATTGAATACTTGAATAAGGAAGGATATGTGGAGCAACCCATGGGATTCAATCTTGGGTACAAGTTGAGGAAAACTCTCTATGGAATACAACAAGTTTCCAGGGCTTGGTAAGAAACACTGACTAAATCTCATACTGCCCATGGATACAGAAAAGGTGAAATGAACAAGACTCTTTTTGCTAACAATAAAGATGGCGAACTCAAAACTGCTCAGATGTATGTGAAGGACACGGTTCTTGGTAGAATGTCTGAGAAGTTGGTAAAACAATATATTAATTAGATACAATCTGAGTCTGAGATGAGTCTGTGTGTAAAATTAACCTATCTTCTTGGGATACAAGTCAAGCAAATGGAGGACCCTATATTGCTCTCACAAAGTCAATATACCAAAGGCATTGACAAAAAGGTTGGGTTGGACAATGCTGGCCACAAAAGAACATCTACACCTACTCATATGAAGCTACCAAAGTATGTTCAAAGCTTGTACAAGAGCTTGATTAGAAGCCTTTTGGATCACACAGCTAGCAGACCTGACATTGCTTTTGCAGTTGGCGTATGTGTTACGTATCAAGCAAATCCCAAGGAAAGTCACATGAATCAAGTGAAAAGGATTATCAAATATGTGAATGGAGTCTGTGGCCATGGAATACTCTACTCTCATGAGTATGATCCTACCGTGTCTGGGTATTGGGAAGATAGAAAGAGCACAACTGGTGGATACTTCTTAGGGAACAACCTAATATCTTGGTTCAGCAAGAAGCACAAGTGTGCCTCACTGTCCACTACTGAATCTAAGCACATAGCAGATAGTAGCAGATGTTCTCAGCTGGTCTGAATGAAGCAAATGTTAACAAAATACAATGTCACTCAGGAAGTCATGACATTGTACTGTGACAATCTTAGTACTACTAACATCTCCAAAAATCCAATCCAGCACAACAGAACTAAGCACATGAACCTTGTGAAAGACAAAGTGATTTTCTTGGAGCATGTGTCCACTGAACCACAACTAGCTGACATGTGTACAAAGGCTCTAGGTGTTGCTTAAGTTGAAAATCGTAGAGGAAAGTTGGGTATTTGCATGTATAAGGATGCATAGCAATTAATGGCACGTAAGAGTTTTAAAACACCAATACAGTCCAAGTCCTTAACCAATAAATCTCTCCATTCCACACAAACGTGCTTCTCCGCTCCCATTATCTTCCAACACCTGTCCCAGACCTTCGCTCTCAATAACATGTCTTCACATAAAGGATAATCATCTAAGACCAACCCCAAACCCTCAAAAGACGCTTCTCTCTCGCATGAAGAACGAAGACGCAAGTATCCTCCTCCCACTGATGAAGAACTTAAGAAGAAATCAGCCTTCTTGGGTATGTTACGAGAGGAAATTATTGATGAGAAGTTCGAGAAAAGGGTGGTCCTCAGAGGCATCACTGTTCCATTGGCTCGCAGGGATCCACCTCATTATTCTGACAAGCCAGAAGAAGATTAAGGTAACAGTCTAGTTTGTGACTGGACTGCTGGTCTGCGCATTTCTATGCTTTGCTTTCCTTCCGGAATGCGGTGTCTTTTTGTGGGGCTCTTCAAAGAGCAGTGTGTTGTAATGTAACTCCTAACAATTGTAATGTTACACTTTATGCTCGTTGCTAGTATAGTAGTAACTTTTAATTTGTGGCTAAAAAGGGGGAGAGGGAGTTTTGCTAACAGCAGGGAGTTTTGCTAACAACAGGTACAACAGATGGAAGAATTAGTTAAGATAACCAATATGTACCATGGTAGTGGTTGTGCTTGAGCATATTTGCAGGTGTAACTACAGGTGCTGCTGATAATCTATGTGATAACAGATGCAGTGATGTGACTATGCTGCAAGTTGTGAGCAAAATGACAAGTGTGTGTGACTGTAACACAAGTGTGTGTGACTTCAGGAAGTCATCCTGAATGTCAAGACATCCAAAAACAGACTGGATGTTTATGCTGTGAGACTTCAGAATGATCTGCAGGTTATGTGCCCAACAGATCTGATCAAGACATCCAAAAACAGACTGGATGTTTATACTGTGTGACTGCAGAATGTGCAGGTTAAAGTGCTCAGCTAGTAAGATGCATCAGTTGAGGGGGAGTAACCCAGTGTCTTACTCAGAAAAGTGTGACATATGTTGTGTGACTGCAGAATGTGCAGGTTAAAGTGCTCAGCTGGTAAGATGCATCAGTTGAGGGGGAGTAACCCAGTGTGTTACTCAGCAAAGTGTGACATATGTAGTGGTAACTAACAGATGGTTAACAAGGTGAGTTATAGCAGTGAGAGCTATCTGTGAGGACTTAGAGAGGCTTGAGCTAGTAACTATCCTGCATAACAGGACACATCATAAGTCTTCTGCTGTGTGTAAACTCTGATATGTTAACAGGGTGTTTTAACCAAAAATTTGCCAAATAGGGAGTTTGTAAGTGCTCTTGATTGGCTGCATTTTGTGGCAAAACACTAGAGCATGTATGTATGTCATGACTGATGTTAGGGCATACATAATATATTCTATGCAGAGTAAGTTGACTTAGCTAAAAGCAAGTTGAGCTGGATGTCATACCCAATGTTATGACTTGGGTCGTATGACATTAAGCGCAGGTTTGTTCTTCTGGTAGCTATAAACCAGGAAACATAATAGGAGCACAAGCTGGATATCATGAGACTTTCTAGAAGCCCTAGGTGAACTAAAATATCCCTGAATTAAGTGGCAAGCGTGCAGATCACTGAAAATAGGTTTGTTATGAATAAAACCTAATTTATGCTCCAAGGCCCAAAAGGACTGACAGCTGCTATAAATATCAGAAGAAGCAATCCTGAACAGCAACTCTTGACAAAAGAATAGAGAGTGAAAATTAGAGAGTCCTTGTGAGTGAAGAAGGCTAGTCTTCACGTGTGAATTGAGTCTTAGGAATACTTGTACTTCAAGCAATTGTCTGTTGGATGATTGCATTGATTAGGTAGATTCTAACCTGTTTCTCACTCAAAGCTGTGAAGCAAGAGTGTGTGAGTCCTTGATCAAAGCTGTGAAGCAAGATCAAGGTGTATTTGGAGTGTATCTCCATAACTATTTTGTAATTGTGAATTGTATATCATTGTGGTGATTGAGGGGGAGTGAGTGGGTATACTCAGGTCTAGAGTGTCTCTAGGTTGAAGTGTCATTGGGTAGGGATTAAGTGAGAAGTGCAAACGGGTTGTTTGACTTTGAATTGATTCTACTGATAATGAATTTCCTCCCTGGCTTGGTAGCCCACAGATGTAAGTGTTGTTGACACTGAACTGGGTAAACAATTAATGTGTTTTTACTGATTTACTTTACAGTTAAATTAGTTAGTACAACAGTCAATGTCACAGTGGATGTTATAACTTTGGTAATAACATCCATCGCGTGCTTGCCAGAATTTTCAAGAATGATGCTTTATGATGCTTGAATGCAAGAAGATGCTGACACACGAACGAAAGAAAAAAGAAGAACAAAACAAATGAGTAACCGTTCACTGGGAACACAAACACACCAGGGAGAGACCCAAAGAAAACTAACCAATAGTTCAGACAAGACTAAAGATGGTACTTTACGGGGATCTTCTGCACAGGGGACAAGGAAAAAAAACTCCAACAGGAAATGACAAACTTCCAATAGGAAAACAACTCCACTAGGAAATGTATATCCGACTGGAAGATTCATCAAAGGAAACAAGATTAGGAAACCACACAAGGGAATAAAATTCCCAGACCCGGATTCCAAACTGGGGATTTAAAAGACCAGAGACACAATCCTTATTGGGGAACAAACCAATCGGGAGATTCCTTGCAACGAAGGGTTTGAACGGGATCTTCAGGAAAGGACTAGAAACAAGACCGGACCCACCAGGGATGCTAGTGATCGTTAGACCTTCAAGACTTGCTAGGGATATCTAGGGGTTCATTAGGGATGCTGGTAACAACCAACCATCCTAAGATCAGGTTTAGAAGAACATTGCCAATGAACATTGGACTTTCAAAGGATATGGTAACAACCAAAATCGAGGTACTAACAACAATCGGACCTTAAACAATGTCAGTCAAAACATTACTGGTCTTTCCAATAAATATGGTGACAACCAAATCAGCAATACCAATAACAATTGAGCTTTAAACAATGCCAGTGACTACTAAACTTCCTGAGGAATGCTAGAAACGACTAAAATTCATGGGGAGATGTTGGTAACAACCAATAATCAAAGAATACAACAGAGTTGAATGAAATTTTCCAATTACAATTGGACTTTAAACGATGCCAGTAACCACTGGACTTTCTTGGGGATTGGTGACGACCAAAACGGCAATACCACTAACAATTGGATTTTCATACAATTCCAGTAACTACTGGACTTCCAAGAGGATATGGTGATGACCAAATCAACGATACCAAGAACGATTGGATTTTGGAGCAATGCCAGTAACTATTGGACTTTTAAGAAGATATGGTGACGACCAAATCAACGATACCAATAAGGATTGGATTTTGGAGCAATGCCAGTAACTACTGGACTTCCAAGAAGATACGGTGACGGCCAAATCTTAAGGATAAGTTGCGACATTAGTAACGACTAAAGTTTGGTAACTACCAATTAGCAGTATCAGATAGGGGTCTGCGACCGGTCTATTTCTAGTCACAACTAGACTTTACAGGGGAATCTGGTGACGAAATACGATTTTATTCAAAAATGGAAACTTGCAAAAGGCAAAGTCCCATGGAACAATTACAATTTGGAAAAATGGCAATATAGGTAAAGGTTTACAAAAATCCATTGATCATCCAGTCCTAACTAGCTAAGAGTCGGTATGAAATGCCGCCTCTAACGAGAGTAGTAGGAAGTGAGCCCTTCTTGACGATCTTCTGCGGTAGTGATAACTCCTGATGTAGTGAAATGCCTTTGTTGCTCATTTTTTTCTAAGTCGCCTTTTTAGGTTTTCGACTTAGCGAGCTTTTATTTTTTTGTTTTATCCCTAATTTTTGTCTGAACCTCTTTCATAGGTTATGATCCACTGGGATGCCCCCTTTTTCCTAAGTTTCCTTTCCAGGTTTTCAACTTGGCAGGTTTTTTAAGCATAATATTTTCTTATTGCATCCAAGTTCACGGGGTGAGCGAGTTGTTCACCATCTATCGTTGCAAGGATAAGAGAGCCTCTAGAAAAGATCGTCTTCACAATGAATGGGCTGTCATATTTTAGAATCCACTTTTCGTGCATGTCTCAATGTACTGGCAAAATCTTTCTGAGTACCAACTCACCCTCTTTATATTCTTTGACTTGGACTCTTTTGTCGAAGGCTCTCTTCGTTCTCTTTTGGTAGAGCTGACTGTGGCATATTATCGTCATCCTCTTCTCATCAATGAGATTCAGAGTATCATACCTTTCTTTCACCCATTTAGCTTCTTCGAGCTTGACTTCCATTAAGACATTTAACGAATGTATCTCAACCTCAATAGCTAATACTACGTCCATCCTGTAGACCAGGGAGAAAGAGGTTGCACCTGTTGAAGGGTGAACAAATGTTCTATATCCGTGTAAAGCGAATGATAGAATTTCATGCCAATCTTTGTAAGTCACTACAATCTTCTGCACAATCTTTTTAATGTTTTTGTTTGCAGCTTAAATCACGTCGTTCATCTTAGGCCGGTAACGAGAAGAGTTGTGATGTTTAATTTTGAAATTATCACAGAGCTCCTTCATTTTTTTTTTGTTCAGATTTGTCCCATTATCTGTAATGATCTAGCTAGGAATTCTGTAACAACATATAATCTCCTTTTTGATAAACTGGGTAACCACCTGCTTTGTTACATTCGCATAAGAGGCAACTTCTACCTATTTGGTGAAATAGTCGATAGTGACGAGGATGAACCGATGATCATTAGACGCTTTAGGCTTAGTTACCCTAATGATATTGATGCCCCACATTGAGAACGTCCAAGGCGATGTCAACATGTTCAGAGGATGTGGTGGCACGTGCACCTTGTCCGTGTAAATATGGCATTTATGACATTTTTGGGCGAATATGATGCAGTCAGTCTCTAAAGTCAACCGGTAATGACCACCCCTCAAGATCTTCTTTTCCATGGCATGGCCACTTACATGATTACCGAAGACACCTTCATGAACATCTTCATCAACATGTCTGCTTCTCTTTTGTCAACACATCTGAGTAAGACCATGTCGTGATTTCTTTTATACATAATATCATTGTTAATAAAGAACTTGGATGACAATCTTCACACAACTCTCTTATCAATTTTAGAGGCATTGACCGGATACTCTTGATTATGAAGGTAATTTTTGATGTTATAGAACCATGGTTTTCCATCAGACTCTTCTTCAGCCATCATGAAGTATGCTGGCGTAGTCTTTCTTTCAATGCTAATCAAGGGAGCTTCGTTGACAAACTGAACCTTCCACATTGATGCTAGCATGGCTAAAGCATCAGCAATATGATTTTCAGACCTCGGGACATGTTTGAAAGTGATCTCGTCAAAATACTCGATCATCTCCAAAATGTAGTCTTTGTAAGGAACTAGTTTTTCGTCTTGGGTCTCCCATTCGCCCTTGAGCTGATAAATCACCAAGGCAGAGTTGCCAATTACTTCCAAAATCTTAATGCGAAGGTCAATGGTAGCTTCAATACCTAAGATGCAGGCTTCATACTCGGCTATGTTGTTCGTGCATTTGAAGTACAATCTTGCAGTAACAGTAGTGTAATCACCAGTAGGATTTTCTAGAATAGCACCGACACCATGACCTCTTTTGTTGGATGCACCGTCGAACATCATTTTCCAACGGGAACCAGGTTCAGAACCCTCTTCAGGACTGGGTTCTTCTTTAGCTTTGTAAAGAAACATGACATCTTCGTCGGGGAAGTCGAATTTGAGTGGTTGATAATCTTTAACAGGTTGATCAACAAGGTAGTCTGACAAGACGCTTCCTTTTATTGACTTATGTGCAACATATTGAATGTCATACTCTAACAAGAGTATATGCCATCTTGCAAGTCTTCTCGTCTGAGCAGGTTTCTCAAATATGTACTTTTTTGGATCCATTTTAGATATCAACAAAGTAGTGTGGCAAATCACGTACTCTCTCAGACGTTTGGTTGCCCAAACCAGAGCGCAACAAGCTTTTTCCAATGGAGAGTAACGACTTTCAAAATCGGTGAACTTCTTGCTCAAGTAGTAAATTGTATGCTCTTTCTTCCCTAATTCATCCGTTTGACCCAAAACGCAACCCATTGACTCTTCGAGCACAGCCATATACATGAAGAGAGGTCT
The DNA here is from genome assembly GCA_963859935.3 of Lathyrus sativus. Lineage (NCBI taxonomy): Eukaryota > Viridiplantae > Streptophyta > Magnoliopsida > Fabales > Fabaceae > Lathyrus > Lathyrus sativus. The sequence continues at coordinate 151,160,985 of OZ012737.1, forward strand.
TCTAGGCACAAGAGGAATCAATATTGGAGGCTCTTGGAGGTATCCTTTGATCTTTTCAAATGCCGACTGACAATTCTCATTCCACACAACTGCTTGATCTTTTCGTAATAACTCAAAGATCAACGTGCAAGAAGTCAATTTAGAGATGAACCTGGAGATATAATTTAGTCTGCCAAGGAAACCTCTGATTTGTTTCTCAGTTTATGGTGTAGGCATTTCCTGGATGGCTCGTACCTTGTCGGGTCCACTTCGATTCCATGTTGACTAACAATAAAGCTGAGTAGTTTTCCAGATCTGACTCTGAAGGTACATTTGGTAGGGTTTAGTCTCAATTGATACTTCCTGAGTCTTTCAAATAGCTTCAACAAATGATCAAGGTGATCTTCTTCGCTCTAAGACTTGGCAACCATATCATCAACTTAAACCTCAATTTCTTGGTGCATCATGTCATGAAATAATGCTACCATAGCTCGTTGATATGTGGCCCTAACATTTTTCAAACCAAAAGGCATAACCTTATAACAATAAGTGCCCCAGGGTGTGATGAAAGTTGTCTTTTCCATATCAGTTGGGTCCATATTTATCTGGTTATAACCGGATAAACCATCCATGAATGAAAATACTACAAAGCTGGCTGTATTATCCACCAAAGTGTCGATATGCGGCAGAGGGAAATCATCCTTCAAACTAGCTTTGTTTAGATCCCTGTAGTCTACGCACATTCTAACTTTGCCATCCTTCTTTGGCACTGGCACAATGTTGGCCACCCATTCTGGGTATTTTGATACTACTAAGAAGCCTGCGTCTATCTGCTTTTTGACCTCATCTCTGATCTTGAGATCCATGTCGACCCTGGACCTTCGAAGTTTCTACTTAACCGGAGGACATTCAGATTTAAGGGGAAGCTTGTGAACAACGATGTCAGTGTCCAATTCAGGCATATCTTGGTAGGACCAAGCAAGCACATATGTATATTCTTTGCAAAGCATTACCAATCTGTCTTTAACCTCTGCCCCAAGTGATGCCCCAATCTTGACCTCTCTTTTTACTTCTTTAGAGCCCAAGTTGATAATGTCAATCTATTCTTTGTAGGGTTGAAGATATGCATCCTTATACTCGGTCATTTCATCAATTCTTCAGGAATCTCATAATCCTCATCATTCTCGTATTCAGCATGGAATACATGTGAACCAAAGTCAGGAAGAACTATGATCATCGGATTTAGCGGGTGATGAAGGTTCTCTGCATACGCTAACAGGCTTAAAATGAGCAAATACACACAGAGAGATGCAGATGATAAATTCTTTTTAGGTTTTCAAAATAGATTTCCATTTTTCCTTTTTTACAAAAAAGTGAAAACAATAAAAAATGCAATGAACAACAAATGAGAGCTTAACAAAACACTCATTCATTTATTGATCTTTTTAACTGCAAAAGTGTGGCCCATACAAAATGATCCACTGGCCCCGGGCATGACCCTGGATTTAAAACAGAGAAAATTCTAATAAGAAAAACAAACAAATTACTCAAAGAGCAGTAACATGACGGGAACTTCGACGGCCTCCCAATTGCACAAAACGAGTTTATCTCGGAATCCCATATCGTCAATGCAACACACTTCAGCGTCTTCTTCAATAGCGTTTACTTGAATACTGCCACTTACGAAGATCTCTTTGAGGGTCTTCAAGCGCTTGCCATTGACTTCTGATTCTTCATCTAGAGTTGGTTTGTAACCCAACCCTTGTCGATCGTTCTTCTCCCAAGCGTTGACCTCAATTACCTCTCTCCAACCTTGCGGAAGTTCTTCCTTCATGGCATTTTTAATACTCTGGGCAGAGACGAAAGATGGATCGCGTGTAACAACAGCGTCCTCAATCAACATAGCATGTGTAATTTCTAAAGCTTGAAAAGTTGTTTCTAATGCATCTTCATCAGCTTCAATGTATCAGAAGGAGGATAGATTGCTCATCATCAGGTCCTCTTTTCTGTGCACTACGACCAACTGATCCTCAGGAATGAACTTCATCTTTTGATGTAATGTGCATGTGACAACGCCCGTTGTATGGATCCACGGCCTTCCCAACAGACAACTATACGCCAAATTTATGTCCATTACCTAGAAAGTGATTTCAAAGACCTGGGGTATTACCATGATCAAAAAATCAATCTCTCCTATTACGGTTCTCTTCGATCCATTGAATGCCTTCACAATCAAAGATGTGACTCTCATCTCAGCTCCTTTGTATGCCAACTTGGCTAATGTTCTTTTGGGAATTACATTAAGGGTTGACCCAGTGTCAACAAGTACTATGGCGAGTGTATCCTCTTCACACTTAATAGACACGTGCAAGGTGTAACGCCCATTTTAATTATTTAGTTTTTTGTGTTATTTTATTTGCGGTGCCTTTTATAGGAGCGTGTTCGAGTGCAGGGTGAGTAGCCCTTAAGTTGGAGTTTAATTGATAATTTTGGACCTTGAGAATAATAATATAATTATTAATGATAATGATATTTAATGAATAATAGTGATATTATTAATATTATTATTATTATTATTACTATTACTATTATTATTATTATTATTATTAAAGGAATAAAAGAATTAGTAAGAATGGAAATACGGGGATATTTGGAGTTGGAAATAAGGAAAGAAGGAGAACACGATCATTGTGGAAAGAACAAGAAGAAGAGCAAGTCAAGTGGAAGAGGGTTTTGCATAGAAGGGTCAAGGAAGAAGAGGAAAACTTGGATTTCTGAATCTTCTATAACTTGATCGAGTTATCGAGGTGGGGGGGGGGGGGGGGAGAATCGGGTCGAAAATTGGTAATTGCATGAATTCTAGGTAGAAGAGGATTTCCCTAACCCCATAGATTTTGATGAACTTGGTTGTTATGTTGTTGTGATTCTGAATTGATTGATGGTAAGATAGGTTTGTTGCATGTAATTATTGGTATGATTTTGGGGGTTTTCGGTAGTTTATCATTTTAAGCCGGAAACGAGTTAATCGGTAGAGCTGAAGTTTTATCGAGTGGAATTTGGAATACATTATGTACACTATGCCAAAAAAGACCTTTAGCAGCGCTTTTTTTGGCCTTTAGCAGCGCTTAAAAGCGCTGCCAAAAGTGGCGCTGCTAAAGGTAAAGGCAACGCTTTTTTTATGGAAAAAGCGCTGCTAAAGGCTCCCTTCAGTAGCACTTTTAGCAGCGCTTTTTTAGCCCTTTAGCAGCGTTTTTATAAGCGCTGCATATTCCCCCCAACCATCCCCCCCTTTAGCAGCGCTTTCACAAAGCGCTATCTTAGAACCCACCTTTAGCAGCGCTTTTACAAAGTGCTGCCATAGCCCCCCCTTTAGCAGCGATGTCTTAAACCCCCCCCTTCCAAACCTATAGCAGCGCTTTTGTAGCGCTATGTTTGTAACCTTTAGCAGCGCTTTTTTGTAAAAGCGTTGTCTAATGTCCCAGATTTTAAATTTTTTTTTTAAATATTCACCCTGTTTTGTATATTTACCAACAACCTGCTTATATTACACAAACCTGCTTATAATTCAGGCCTTTATTTCAACACTTTGGCCTTATATATACAATTTAAAACTTTGGCCTTAAATATACAATTCAAAACTTTGGCCTTATATATACAATTCAAAACTTTGGCCTTTAAGTATACATTGTAACTCATCACTTTGTCCATAATCATTTTAATACACATAAACCTGCTTAAATATGTTACAACAAAATCCGATCCTCAGAATTACAACATCACAAATACATTCAATTTACATATAATTACAATTCTTCCAATCCGATAACTTTATACAATTCTCAACTCAAGAATAAATTGACACCATTCCTCTTTAATTTCTTCCAATCTTGCTTTCGTGTAAGTAGCGCACTTGAATTCATCAAAATACTACATAATATAACAGAACATGCAAGATTTAATTTTAAAACTAATTACTCAGATGAAGTATCAGATAATTATCAAAATGAATCATATAACTTATATAATGAATTGATCCATACCATGATTGGAATCTCAAGTTGACCAGAAAGAATAATTTCCTTCAAAAAAGCGCAATACAAAATATCCGCAGTCAATCCCATTGCGCTGACGAGGACACTATGAATGGAAAAAACAAATGAACATTTATCAGGATATATAGTTTAAATAGTTTTATCAAGTAGAACCACTATAACAGTCAAACATGGGAAAATATACCTCCACTCTGATCCAGTTGATGTTGTTAGCCTTGCTTTTTGGCACCGTTGCATCTCTTTGTGCTCTGAATATTTGTATAACTCTAACATAATATAAACGCATATTTAGAACAATGTCACATAATAAATAAAGATATATAATTAAAGACAACAATATATCTCATCACTTACGTATCAACCATGTTCCTCAGATTTTCATATTTTGTTGTATCGCCATCCAATGAATCTATATAATACACTATTTCTTTCCTTGGATTAATCGCGACCAACAACCAATGTCCACTATAAAATAAGACAACAGTTTATACACAAATGTTATATAGAAAGGGAAAAATCGAACAATTATAATAAATGAATTTAGAATAAAATCTAACCCATGGCCAGTATTATATGGCAACAAGAACAACTTCTCCGTAGTCGCGCCCATAAATCTCTACACTGTGTACTCTTTGACTGTATCTGGTGTCTGGTCTATTATCCGTGAGTTGACACAGCTAGCAGATAAGAATGTGAATACTGAAGTCAATTCATTCGGGACCAACAACTTGTCATACAAGAACCTAAAGAAACATAATCAACATTAGAATATTCAGTTAAACGAGCAAATTTTAAAATGTTCAATTATTTAATTAAAATGGATCGAAGTACCTGATGTATGAATGCGTAACACTGACGCCCAATTCAGAATGGTTGAAAACCTGATCAAAATCCTCCTTAGCAATTATTTCGGGATATTCAAAACCAAAAATACCTCCGTCCATATGTATTTGACGGATGCCACCCTCAGGCACATCTGATGTTCCCACATATGTTTCAAGGCACATCCTAAATCGAGGAACAAATGCTTTTCTGGGCACCTTGGAAGTTTCAGGCATCTTACCCTTGCTGACTTGTTGCGACTGCTGATCATGAACCTAAAAGTCATATATAAGTTCAGTAATTAATGTATAACAAGATAATCATGTAACTGTAGTAGTACCTGTTTCTTTGATGCAGCTGAATCGGTATCCCGCACAATAATTCTATCATCTTTTGATTTGGATTTTGTAGGAGTCTAAGATCATCATGTAAATAAGAAAATGTAAATGTAAGAATAACTTTCATGTATGGATCATAAAACATTTGAGTATTAAAAGGTTCAACCTACCTCATCATCTATGCAAATGAGATTTGCCGGCCATGCCACATACGCTCCTATTGCGTCTCCCACCACTGTTGCGCTTGAAATATCATCTAGTATAGGTAACAAAGCACCCCCTCTAACGCAATATCAATAGATACTTTCAAAAATCCAGAAGGGAGCGGTTTGTGGTGAAGTAAGTCTCTCAGAAAGTTATGCACCTTTCCCTTGCCAACCATTCGATGAGTCGGTGACGATAAATATAGCTGGCAAAGTGAAATGCCCTAAACAAATAATAATCAGTTAATGTGTCAATTAAGTAAACTGTGCTAAATTAATTTCAATGTAATATATACAATTACCTCTGGAAGCTTCTGTGGACAACCGATACTATCTTTGTCACTAGTAGCTTTACCCTCTGGAGCGCGTCTTTCCGACATGTATCTCTCCTTGACCTTCTGTAATTCACGGATCTGCGCTTTCAATTCCTCCAAAGTATCCATCACTTCTTTATTGGTCGGATTTTTTTCTTTGGTTGCTTATATAGTTTGGATGGAGTGACACCAAATCCCTTACCCCTCACACGCCCAGAATACTCAGGAATATTCAACACCCGGCTCAGTAAGCTCCTGCAATCATCGTCCTCAGCGGGAGTTATGGTCTGGGATAGAGTCTCCTGAAATATAGATAAAAACATATATAAATATATTATACACTTTTGATCAGTTACTGACAAAGATAACGTTGTACTTACACATTGTTCAAAGACTTGTTGAACTTCTTCCTGAACGACTCCATCTCTTCCCACACGGGCAGCCTTCCATACAACATGGTCCGGAAGAGATGTCGCATCACTCTTCTCCTCTTCCAACTACGCATTAAGACGGATAATAAAGCATTATATCCTATTATATATACTTACTATTTTTTGTAAATATATCATATTAAAGCATTTATATGTACTTACTATTTTTTGTTCTAAGCGTGCATATCCCAAACGCCCCTTTCTGTATGGGTATGCGGGATTTGATGCCCGTTGACGATTTACGCCACTAACAACCTGAAAAAACAAGTTTATCAGAACTCTTGTGGAAGAAGTATATATACTATACATAGTTCATGATAAGTTGTACTTACTTCAAATTCTTTTGTTCTTCGTTTTGCAACAAACGTCTCCCATTCTTCCTCCGAAATCAAATCCGCGTACTTCATTGGACGCTCCGAGTCAACAAAGTTTCCTTCAGAATCTTTTAGAAAATTGTTTGTTAAAAATGCTCTAAATCCCCTCAAGCGTTTTCCGGCCAATTGAATACAATATTTTCTCCTACGATCTTCAATATTAAAAGATCTCTGCAAACAAACACACATACATATAACATGTTAGTATAATTAATTTAAAGACGTAACTGTCAACATAATTAAAAATAATCAAATATAATACCTGAATCTCGCTCCAAATTTTATCTTTAGCCGGTTGTAATGAAAGAATTCTCTAATTATCGTAAGTAATCGGAACTTGCGAATGTACAAGTGCTCCGATGTAACTTGTTAGCAACACACCGTTAGGCTCAACTAACTGATCTCTTTCATTCCAATGGACATCATACTTTACTTCTTTATCTCTCGCACGGATGATTTTTTTCATAATCGTTATACCTCTTTTAATATCGCCTTCCACGTCTTTTGTTGTTTGTTTTCCATCATGTGATGTTTCCTCGTTGCTGGCCATAATATATATACCTGTAATTCAGAAAAACCAAAGTATCAAATGAATGACATGAAAATATGTAAATAACAAATATATACATAAGAAATGTATAAATAAGAAAAATATGGTATAAATAAGAAATAATATGTTATTTTATTGCATGATATAAATAAGAAATAATATGTTACAAGTACCTTTAACATCTCTTTCTTTTTTTTCGTTTTAACGGGGTTTACTTGTCTCTTAACAACACGGACAGATGGATTGATCCAAATTCCCTCGTTATGATCATTTCTAATATATGATTCGTCCGCTCTAATATTCTCATATGGATCATCTATAATATAAGATTCATTCTCAACATCAACATCCCCCTTTTCTCCAATGTTATCATCGATTACTTTGTTGGAAAAAAGAACTATAGACCATTTCGTACTTGTCGGATCAGTGATATAGAACACTTGTTTAGCTTGCGTGGCTAGAATAAAAGGCTCATCTTTGTACCCCACCTTATTAAGATCTACTTTCAAAAAACCTGATTTATCCATTCGTATGCCACTATTATTTTCAACCCACTTGCATCCAAAGATAAGAATCTGAAACTTCTCATGATCAAACACCCAAATGCGCTCGATAACCCCATAGTACGAGGAAATGTGCATTGCTTCGGCAAGCACGGTGACACCACTATTTTGCATTGTACTTTTATCATCTTGTTCCTTGGTATAAAATGTGTATCCATTAATTGCGTATGCGCTATAAGAAAACACATGCAAACTTGGACCATATGCTAAACATCTCAACCTTTCTGTTATTGAAGCGGGATCAGAATAAAACTTTGAAAAAATATACTCCTTGAACCATGTTATAAAACTTCGATTGTGCTCACGTACTATCCAATTTTCATTTCTATTCAGATTTAAACCTCGGAGAACGTCCTTGTGCATTTCAACATACGGCTCAACCTCAATGTCATTGTGTAGAACATACAAATGCACTTGCTCCCGTTCATCCCTTGAAACTGTCACAACTTTAATTCCAATTAACTGTTTACCTACTATTTTTTCAACAACATGAGATTTTGGGAGGCCAATGGATTGAACGTTGGACAAATATTCAGTACAAAACTCAATAGCTTCTTCAACAATGTATCGTTCAACAATACATCCCTTTGGTCGACTTTGGTTTTTCACATACCCTTTCAATATTTTCATATAACGTTCAACAGGGTACATCCATCTCATATAGGCAGGTCCACACAGTTGTGTCTCTTTCACAAGATGAACAACTAGATGTACCATTATGTCAAAAAATGATGGAGGAAAATACATTTCAAGCTCGCACAAAGTAACAACTATTTCTCTTTGCAATGTTGGTAAGTCGCAGGATCTATCACCTTACTACAGATTGACCTAAAGAAAAAACACAATTTAGTTATTGCGCCTCTCACTTTTTCTGGCAAAATAGAACGTATACCTATTGTAGAAAGTGTTCCATTATAACATGGCAATCATGTGTCTTTAAACTCTTTAACTTGAGGTCTTTCATAGAAACAAGTCTTCTAATATCTGAAGAGTATCCTTCTGGAACTTTAACTTCACTCAGAAACTTACACAATATCTTTTTCTCCTTTCTAGATAAAGTATAAGCAGCAGGAGGTAGATATGTGCGATTTCCTTTCGTCTAGGGTCCTAATTCATTTCTTATTCCCATTTCTACCAAGTCTTTTCTTGCTTTAAGGTCATCCTTAGACTTTCCTTGTATATTGAGTAACGTACCAATAACACTTTCAAATACATTTTTTTCAATATGCATAACATCAAGAAAATGTCTTACATACAACGACTTCCAATACGACAACTCAAACAAAATTGACCTCTTCTTCCACCCACGCGTGACAAGCGTATGAGCAAAAGGCTTTCCAAACTTAGTACTCACATCTTTCACCTTTTCAAAAATTTGTTCGCCGGTCAATGTAGGTGGAGCTTTACATTGTTCTGAATTTCCATTGAATGCTTTTCTCCACCCACGGTAGTGATGACTAGAATTTAAGAATCTATGATGACCAAGAAAGACATTCTTCTGACCAAATTCCAACCGCGTCCAATCTGTGTTTTCTTCACAGATAGGACACGCACATTGACCTTTAATGCTATACCCCGATAGATTTCCGTATGCTGGGAAATCATTAATTGTGCCAAATAACATCGCCCTCAAATTGAAACTTTCTTTCCTATATCCATCATAAACCTCCACACCGTTCTCCCACAAACTCTTTAAGTCTTCGATTAAAGGTGTCAGGTATACATCTATGTCATTCCCTGGTTGTTTAGGGCCAAAAATTAACATAGATAACATCATGTACTTACGCTTCATACATAGCCATGGAGGTAGGTTATAAATCATAATAATTACAGGCCAGGTGGAATGTGAGATACTCTGCAGACCATGCGAATTCATTCCATCAGTCGATAATGCCAAGCGAAGGTTTCTAGCTTCTTCTCCAAAATCAGGATAATCATTATTAATTTTCATCCACTGTGGTGAATCTGCTGGATGTCGATACTTCCCATCTACAATTCTATCATCTGCATGCCAAGTCAGGTGTTTTGCATCTGTTTCACTACGAAACATGCGTCTGAATCTCAGAATTTAGGAAAATACCATAATACTTTTGCTGGTGACAATTTTTTCTTATACCGAGATACACCGCATTTAGGACACTCGTTTAATGATACATATTCATTTCGAAACAAAATGCAATCATTTGGACAAACATGTATCTTATCATAGCTCATGCCAATAGAGCATAACATTTTTTTAGCTTCATAGGTTCGATTGGGAAGAACATTATCCTCCGGAAGCATCTCTTGAAGTAGGGCTAACAACTCTGTGAAACTTTTATCCAACCATCCGTTACCCGCCTTTAAATTGTACAATTTTAATACTGCGGACAATCTTTGTGAAAGTAGTGCAACCTTTATACAACGGTTTCTCTACATCACTTACCAACCTCTCAAACATCTTGGGACAATCTTGAAGATCTTCTTCAAGTGCTTCTGCAATCTCTTCGACTCGATCACAATCATATGTATCCCTGTCATTATCCTTTGAAGCACATGTCGTATTATTCCGGGGTTCAACATTCTCGTTACTTATCTCACCATGTAATGTCCAACATGCGTAACTTCGATCAATTCCATGTCTCATTAAATGAGATTCCAACTGAACGGCGTCAACTCGACGCCCATAACAGCATCCTAAGCAAGGACATGTGATCCTACTGGGGTTTTTGGCGTGTTCAACAACAAACTTAACGAACTTCGATACCCCATTCTCGTACTCTTTTGACAATCGATTACCAGACATCCATTTTTTATCCATACTAACTGAGTAATCTACACTAAACTATAAAAGTTAAACAAAACAGAGAATACCTGTAAAGAAATCACTAACTTCTAAGAATGCTACGCAATAGGATGCTTGGAAATGATCACAACTTTGCTCTTCACAGGTAACTGTTGCACCCCAAAATTTGCCCTCACAATACAAGACTTTGTGTTCCAAGAAGGTTCACAAGGTTCACAAAATTCATAATTGGTCAGAAGAGTTGACAATTCCCTCAGACAATGCACCTCCTAAGCAGTGCATCCAAAACTAGGGTTTTGACTTTAATCAGGCTAAATGGACTTCCAAGACTTCAAGTGAGCTTCATAACATCTTATATGTGTATAAGAACCCCCATGTCAAGTTTCAAGACTTTTCTCAAAAGTTTGCTCAGTCAGATGATCAGATAAGTCAAAAGCAGTCAATGCAGTTAAAAGGTCAAACTGAGGTCAACTGTGGTCAAACCAAAGTCAAACTTCATGATTTTTTTTGCCAACATCAAAGAGAGGTGGGGTGAGAAATATTATCATAATAACTGTAATACCCCAAATTTTGCCCTAAGATTTGTAGTCGCATTTCATTGCATTTAATCAATTACTAACAAATTTGTGTAGTCGTTTGACTTTTTGCAGGTAAATATCATATGGCATGCACTTTTTTTTTTTCTAAAAAGTAAAAATGGCACAATTGGCAGGAGGACATGTGTAAGGAGTTATGAGTGTGAGAGGTTGAGAGTTCGAATCTCACCTTTGGCACTTTTTGTTGTTTTTATTATTTTTACTCTAAATTTTTCTATCTTTCATTAAAAAAAAATAACAAAAATAGTTTTTTATTATTATTTAATTATTATTTTCGTATTTTAATTAAATCATTTTTTAAAATATTATTTTTTTCACTTTTTTCTAAATTATTCATAAAAATATCCAAAAAATCATAAAATAAAAAAATATTGAAAAAAATTTTGTTCTTTTTATAATATTTTTTATTTTAGGAATCAATAGGATTATTAGTTTTTATTTTAAGTTTATTTTAATTATTTTAAATTATTTAAATTTTATTTTTTCTTAACTAATTATTTAGTTTGGGCTTTAAAATGGGCTTTAGGGACATTATTGACAATTTGGTGTTAACCCTAATTTGTTCCCTATATATACATGTGTTGCCTTGTTGGAAAAAAGGAGAGAATGAAAAAAACCTAAGAGGAGTGAGTGCCGTTGGCCGTTATTTAGTTTTCTTCTTCATCCATTACTATTGTTTCTTTTTCTTCATCGTTTACCGTTATTTCTTTTCCTTCATCTATTACTGCTGTTTCTTTTTCTTCATCTTTTACCGTTATTTCTTTTCCTTCATCTATTACTGTTGTTTCTTTTTCTTCATCTATTACTGTTGTTTCTTTTTCTTCATCTTTTACCGTTATTTCTTTTTCTTCATCTATTACCGTTATTTCTTTTTCTTTATCTATTACTGTTACGTTTATATATATATAATTTTTAAATTGTTAGAGTTTATATATATAAGATTTTTGATCGAATTATGTCGATACGATGTTTGCACATTTGTGTGCATGACGCGTGACATTTGTGTTAGTTCGATCTGGTTGCGATGATCGCATTTTTGTGTGAGCAATAATACTATTTTTTGCTTAATTTCTTTTTTCTTTGCGATAAATTTTGTTTCGTCCGATTTAGATCTGGTTGCGATGAGCGCATTTCTGCGTTAGCAACATTGTTGGGTTATTTGGCACATTTAAAATTCATTATTGCTTTATTATTATTATTATTATTATTATTATTATTATTATTATTATTATCATTATTTATTATTATTATCATTATTATCATTATTATTACCATTATTATTATTATTGTTATCATTAATTTATTAAAATTTGTTATAATATAAAAATCTGTTTTTTTTAAAATAAATAACATTAACATCTTTTTTTCCAAATTAATATGAAAACCTAATTTTAATTTTCTATATGATTCTATGTATATATTTATTATAATTCTTGTAAATTTTTGTAAATAAAATTAAACCTTATAAACACTTAATGTAAAATTTTGGTGAATGTGATTATTGATTAGTTAAAATTTGTTTTCATCATAATGTGTAAATATTTTTCTTAATAATTGTTAATATATAATTAGAGATAATTAAATTTTTGTAAATGATTAAGAAATTTATAATTATGTTATATTTAGAACTTTATATTATAGTAATTATTTAATCATTTATGTTTCTAAATAAAAATCAAATCTTATGATATTTAGAACTTTATATTATAGTAATTATTTAATCATTTATGTTTCTAAATAAAAATCAAATCTTATGATATTTAGAACTTTATATTATAGTAATTATTTAATCATTTATGTTTCTAAATAAAAATCAAATCTTATGTTTAATCACGTTATTAATTAATTATTATTGCTAATCATATTTTGTTGCTTATTATTATTTTGAAATTTCTATCTTATTATTTTTTCTAACTTTGTCTATTTTTCTCATTATTATTGTTTCAACTAATTATTTTCACTAACTTTATATTTATACTAACCTTATTTAATTTTTCTTATTATTTACTAACCCTAATATTTTATTTGCTTATTTGTTATTTTTTTTATTTATTATAATTTTGTAATTGCCTCTTGGATGTAAATTGTAATTACTTAATTATTATTATCATTATGGTTAGTAATTAGGGAGTGCTAATATGTATGATATTTAAAAAAATAAATTAGATCATTTTAATATAAGATAATTAAATTAAACATTTCACACACGTAAGTCGATTTTAATCGCCGTCTCACTTCTTAAGGATATCCCTCAAGTTGCCTATGAATATTGGTTAAGTGGGGTGTATAAAGCAAGTCCCTCAAAAAGAAAATCATCAAAGTCCCTTATGGTTGCCTTTACGAATCGAGTCCCTTTCGAAAAATGATGATAGTCCCTCTAGTTTGCTTATTACACCCCACAATGGCCTTCAAAGTCAAATTGTCCCTCACATGTCCCTTAACATCCAAAGTAAGGACTACCTACTCCATTATAGTAGGGATAGTCTTACTAAAGGAAAGAATGAAGAATAGGAAAGACCTTTAAACATTAGGGTAGGTTACTCCTAGGTGCTTGCTCACTTCAAAACTGTTTCGCACTTAAACAAATTTTCAACAAGTTTTCAAACAAGTTCTTAACACATCCTTACATGGATTATTTATTAACTATTCTGAAAATTTTCTATTCACACACTACAATTTCAAAACAATTCAAAAGTGAGCTTAAGTACCTAAGAGCCCATGGATAACCATGGATGAAAAGGATGCTAATACCTTCCCTTTTCATAACCTACCCCCCGGACCCAAAATATTCTCTAAGGTCTTTCCTGTTCTTTTATAACCTTTCCTTATGGATAAAATAAAAGTCGGTGGCGACTCTTGCTATCCGCAACATTGTTTAAAGTCAGTTCACCGGGTTACAGAACTGGCGACTCTGCTGGGGATCTATTTAAGAGGGGTACCCTTAGGAATTAAGATCACTTTAAATTGTTTGCCTTGTTTGCTTTATTATTATATTGTTGGGGTGTTCTTATGTGTGAAAGGTCCTAACCCGGATCTAGTGTACCTTAGGTAAATGGCAATAGACCAAGGAAACTGTACGACGTATATCGATACGGTTGATCTGGTGGCCATAGTTAGTGCGACTTCTTGGTTGGTGCTTATATTCCTTAAGTCAAGTTGAGGATAATATTGAGGCTGCCATATGTTGTCAATGCACTAACTGACTTTTAGAACCCTAGTTAACTCATCTTGGCCTTTAGAAAGTAGTGAGGTAACCGGCTTTGGTGCAGACTGAAGTTGGTTGACACTCGATACTACGCTCATTGAGATCTTAAACTTGGAGGGTTTTGGTTGGCAAGTAAGTTGCCTTCTGAACAACCACCCTTGTGAAGGATCAATGATATTGAGATCCCTTAGAACCTGGTTACTTTTGTAGGACAGGATGAACCATCTAACTTCAGGGGAGGGTACTTGCCTTTGAACCTCATGCAAGCCTTTAAACCTAGGGCAATTGTGTGACTTGTTTGTGTGTGCCACATGTTTGTGATTGAACATAACATCATGACATCATCATGCATCATAAGCATATCATTTTCCCTAACCATTTCAAGGACCAAAGGATTTATCTTTGTTCTTTGTTGCAGGTCATGGCTTCTGCTCGTAGAAACACCATCAGGATCAACTTTGTAGGGATACCTGCTAAGCTCAAGGAGTTGGTTTCCCTAGTGCCTGATCATTCCCAGTTCAACAAGAGGCATGGTCACTTATTGGATCTAGTTACTTCAGGGTTCAGTGAAGACATGATGAGTGTGCTGTTTCAGTTCTTTGACCCTGAGCACCATTGCTTTACATTTCCTGATTATCAGCTGGTTCCAACCATGGAGGAGTTCTCTAAACTTCTGGGTATACCTGTTCTTGATCAGAAGCCATTCACAGGCTTAGAGAAGGAGCTTAAACCAGAAGTTGTTGCTGCAGCTCTACATCTGAAGAAGTCTGACATTGTTCTAGAGACGAGAAGTGGAGTTAAAGGTATTCTTGCCAAGGTATTAGTGGATAAAGCTCAAATGTTCTTGAAAGCTATGAGCTACGATGCTTTTGAGGAGATCTTAGCCTTATTGATTTATGGCTTAGTGTTGTTCCCCAATCCTGATCAGTTCATAGACGTTCATGCCATCAACATATTCCTGAGTCACAATCCAGTGCCTACCTTACTTGGAGACATCCTACATTCTCTTCACACCCGTACTACAAGAGCAAGAGGAACTTTGATGTGCTGCATACCTTTACTTTCTAGGTGGTTTATTTCTCACCTTCCTCGCTCAGTAATGAAGAATGAGCAAGGGTTCAGATGGTCCAAGAGGATCATGTCACTTTCTCACTCAGACATCCATTGGTGCTCCAGATCTACGGAGAATGTCACCATCATTGACCGTTGTGGGGAGTTTCCTAACGTGCCGCTTCTAGGCATAAGAGAAGGCATCACCTACAACCCATCTCTAGCTTTACGACAGTTTGGTTACGCCCGGAGCGATGGTCCACATGACATGTTGATTCAGGGCATTGTGTTTGACTACGACAACGATCTTCAGGGTTACCGTCAGAGATTCATACGAGCTTGGGAAAAGGTAAACAGGATTGACAGCAAGACACTGGAGCCTAAGTACACCATTCCTATGGAGGCTTATCTCAGATGGGTACGATTTCGTGCTCAGACACTCATGATGCCATATCCTGCCATCCTACCAGTTACCATGGAACCTGTTGCTGAAGGAGACACAGCTTATACCATCCTTCACCCAGACATGCCTACTGATATGGAAGACTTGCAGAGATCATGGATCCAACTGAAAGAGCAAAGGGATACTTTCGAGGCTCATTACAAAGCAAGCCGAGCAAGGATCCTAGAGCTAACAAAGCTACTTCATAAAGCAAGCATGTCTATGGGTGCCAAAGAAAGCTTTAAGGAGTATGCTCGGAAGTGGAGAGACTTAGCTGGAGGAGTTCAACCCCCTTTGACTGATAGGGAATTGGTTGATATGTTCATGTGTACGCTGAATGGTCCGTTTTACAGTCATCTCATTGGAAGCTCATCATCTGGCTTCACTGAGTTGATCATGACAGGAGAGCGAGTAGAGAATGGTATCAAGAGTGGTAAGATCCAAGTGGGCACTTCTTCATCAGGTGCTGCAAGGAAGCCTCCCACTGGGAAGAAAGAATCTAATGCTGTGTATGGTCAGCCTGATCGTAACAGAAGGCATCAGTCTGTTAGTGCAGTTCATATTTCAAATCCAACTCCTGCAACAACAGAGCAGCCTCAAGGCAACCAACAGAGGGCTAGAAGACAATTCACGAAGATCAACATGTCAATGGCTCAGGCATTGCAACACTTGTTGAAAGCTGAACTTATTACCCTGAGGGAGGCCCCTCGGAATCCCAATGTTACATCTCCCAAGTACAATCCCAATGCACGATGTGCATATCATTCAAACTGTCCAGGACATGATACTAATAACTGCTGGGTCTTGAAGAACAAAATTCAGGATATGATTGATGCTGGAGAAATTGAGTTTGATCCACCAGGTACTCCAAATGTGATTACAGCTCCAATGCCAAATCACGAGAAGACTGTCAACGCCATTGATGAAGATATTGATGAAGATCTGCATGTCTATTCAGTTATGGAGTTGAGCACACCATTGTCTGTTATCAAAAAGAGGTTAGTACAAGCTGGGATCTTCCCAGGTTGTCATGAAGATTGTCTATATTGTACCTATAAGCCGGATAGTTGCTTCATTTTGAGAGATGGGATTCAATGTCTCATGGATAAATGTACTATAGTGTTTGAAAGAAGACCAGCATCTGTAGAAAGTATGGTGGATCATCTGACTCAGGGTAAGAAGATTGAAGAGGTTGACATGGTTGACAAAGTACCACTAAGAATCACTTCAAAGGGTCCCATTAAAATCACTCATCAGGGCCCAATCAAGATTACTGCTGAAGGTCCTGTGAAAGTTGTCACTGAAGCCAGAGTAGCTCCTCTGATCATTACCACTCCTGGTCCTATTCCTTATACATCTGACAAAGCTGTGCCTTGGCACTATGGGTCTGATGTTTACATCCATGGTGTCAAACAAGAGCCTTTACCTGATATGCCTGTTGACATTGATAATATTGCCGGATCTAGCAAGATCACTCGTAGTGGAAGAGTCTTCTCTCCTCCAGTTGCTTCTAAGAGTGCGGTTACTCCTGCTGTTACTTCCACCACTGATGCTCGGGGCAAGGGTCCTGTTATTGAGCCTGTATCTACTGATGTGCCAGCTGCTGATGACCTCTCTAAGCAGATGGAAGAAGTATTGAAAATCATTCGCAAGAGTGATTATGATATTGTTGATCAGCTGGGGCATACTCCCTCAAAGATTTCTATGCTCTCCCTGTTATTATGTTCTGAGGCTCATGCCAAGTCATTGATCAAGTTTCTAAAGATGGCTCATGTACCCAGTGCAATTTCTGTGGACCAGTTTGAGAATTGTGTTGCTCACCTGACCTATGACAACGGGTTAGGATTTTCTGATGCTGACTTGACCCCTGCCAAGAGGGATCATAACAGGGCCTTGCATATTTCAATTGAATGCAGGGGCACTACCCTGTCTCATGTGCTGATAGACAATGGTTCCTCTCTGAATGTGTTGCCTAAGGAAGTCCTGAACAAGCTGAGTCCTGAAGATACGGTATTGAAGCCCAGTAATATTGTGGTAAAGGCTTTTGATGGTTCTAGAAGAGTAGTGCATGGGGAAATTGATCTTCCAATCAAGGTTGGCTCTCAGGTGTTTACTGCTACATTCTATGTGATGGATATTCGTCCTTCGTACTCATGTCTGCTTGGTCGTCCCTGGATCCATGGGGCAGGTGCTGTGACCTCCACATTACATCAAAAGTTGAGATATCCGGTGAATGGAAAAGTTGTTATTGTCTTTGGAGAGGAAGAATACTTTGTCAGCCATGTAAACACTTTCAAGTATCTGGAAGTAGAAGGTGAATACATTGAAACTCCATGTCAGTCATTTGAAGTGGTTCCCTGGGCTGTTAAGGATTGTGTGACTCCTCCTGCTGTGAAGAAGGTTCCTGTGGTCATCAGAAACCCTCCAACAATGGCAATGGCCTCCCTCAATGATGCAAAAGCTATGGTGGAAGAAGAGTCCCAGAAGGCTGTCCGTCGTGCCCGTGCTGTTCGTATCACCAATCAAGGGGTTATCAATGCCGTGGGAGATTAATATGAAGACTACAACTTGGAGGCATGGATTCTTCCTACTGTGGGTGTTGGACTCAATAATTGGACAGCTGAAGATGTTATCCCTATCTCCTTTAGTCAGGAGTAAATACTATTACTGTGTTATGTTTTTAAATTTATAATTTCTGGAACAATTAAAACTTTCAAGCCATGTGCCTTACCCGGGGCACAATGGTGTGCTTGTTACGGGTTGTCATCTCATTTGCATACTTCATTCGATAAAATCAGTGGACGTTTCGTTTTCGTAAATATTGTGTTCCTTGTCTTTCTTTTTCTTTTATTTTTGCTTTATCAGCTATGTGTTCTTACACACACCCACGTCACTAAAATGCCGATCCTCATCCACTCTGGATCCAATTGATAACAGTTCTACTATTGCCAATTACAATTTCGAGAATCCGATCTATCAAACTGAAGACGGAAACGAGGACGATTGTGAAATATCTGTAGGGCTTGCTAGGTTGTTACAACAAGAAGAGAAAGCTATACAGCCACATGAAGAGCCAGTCGAAGTTGTGAATCTGGGAACTGAAGAAAACAAAAAAGAGGTCCAGATAGGGGCTGATTTAGACAACACTGCTCAGCATAAGAATGCAGGGGCAACATATCAGCGTGCTATGGTGGCTTTGTTTCATGATATGATTCATCATGAGATAGAGGTATATGTGGATGATATGATAGCCAGGTCTCAGAATGAAGAACAACATCTTGATCATCTGCACAAGTTGTTTGAGAGGTTGAAGAAATACAGGTTGAGATTAAATCCAAACAAGTGTACTTTTGGAGTTAGATCTGGAAAGCTCCTGGGTTTCATTGTCAGTGGAAAAGGTATTGAAGTGGATCCTGCAAAAGTGAAAGCTATACGAGAGATGCCAGCTCCCCATACTGAGAAGGAGGTTAGAGGTTTCTTGGGACTACATTGCAAGATTTATTTCCCAATTAACTACCATCTGTGAGCCAATCTTCAAGTTGTTGAAGAAAGATCAGGTGATGGAATGGAATGATGAGTGCCAGACTGCCTTTGATGAAATCAAGAGATATTTGCTAGAACCTCCAATTTTAATGCCACCAGTTGATGGAAGACCCTTGATTATGTATTTAACAGTATTAGACAACTCAATGGGGTGTGTATTGGGGCAACATGACGAGTCTGGTCGAAAAGAGCAGGCAATATACTACCTTAGCAAAAAGTTTACCGACTGTGAAACAAAATACTCACTGCTCGAGAAAACTTGCTGCGCTTTGGCACGGGCTGCTCGCCGACTAAGACAGTATATGTTGACCCATACTACCTTGTTGATTTCAAAGATGAATGGGGCAGTTGAAGCTGCTAATAAGAACATTAAGAAGATTGTACAGAAGATAACTGTTACTTACAAGGATTGGCACGAGATGTTACCATTTGCTCTGCATGGTTATCGTACTACAATACGTACTTCAACCGGGGCAACCCCATTCTCCTTGGTCTATGGTATGGAAGCAGTTCTGCCTATTGAAGTTCAGATCCCCTCCTTGAGAATTATGAAGGATGCAGGCTTGGATGAAGATGAGTGGATTCAGACTCGACTTGACCAGATAAATTTGATTGATGAGAAAAGGTTAGCAGCAGTTTGTCATGGCCAGATGTACCAGAAACGGATGATCAAAGCTTTTAACAAGAAGGTTAAGCCAAAGGTATATCAGGCTGGTGACTTGGTAATCAAGCGTATCATATTACCACAGGGTGATCCTAGGGGCAAGTGGACTCCAACATATGAGGGACCATTTGTAGTCAAGACAGTGTTCTCAGGAGGTGCCATGATATTGACTACAATGGATGGTGAAGACTTCCCACAACCTGTAAACGCAGACATAGTTAAAAAATACTACGCATAAAAAGAGACCCGCTAGGTTGACAGGCCTAGGCAAAAATAAGGGCATCCCGGCAAACCAAAAGGGTTTGGGCAAAAATTAGGGATATATATATAAAAAGATGTACACCCGGCAAGTCGAAAACCTGAAAAGGCGGCTTGGGCAAAAAAGGGTATCCCGGTGGATTGAAAACCTGAAAGGGCAATCCAGGCAAAAGTTAGGGATTAAAGCGTATGACTATGTCTCGTTTGGATCACTCATGAAACTGCAACCAGTTGTACTACTTACTCAAGCTCAAACAGATAAAGCTCAATCCAATCGTTTCCGTCTCAACAGCAAGAAGATGAGATACTTGAGGGGCAATAGTAGAATTGAAACTCAATAGGATTATTTCCCACATAGCTGATTCTTTTTGTAAAACTTCATGACAAAATTCTCTTACTAGGGTTTATGTCTCCTTGTACAAACTTACCCATGTATGGGTCACTTTTGATATAAATAAATTCCATCTTTTGAATCCAGATTTACTTTTACCCTATTTACATAAGCGAAACGTCCATTGGTTGTGTTTGAATGTATGTATGCCTTTGAATATGATTGATGTTTACCAGAAATGCATGTATGCTTTTAATATGATTGATGTTTACCAGAAATGCATGAAAATGCAGTAATAGTATTTACTAAGGACGAACGAGGGAAGGATTTCAACGAAGCTTCGCCGGTTCATCTTTACAAGGCAGTTACAAACCATCAGTAGGACTAATCCATTTTCACAAAGTCTAATCTCCCCTGGAATTTATATCCATCTCTTTTATCCTCGTACGGATATACGGGAAATTACTTTCCAATAAGGGCACGATGAACGAAGACGGGATGTTATACTTATCCTACTATCAAACGAAAACGAAGGTTATCTATACCCTACTATCCCCAACAACGGGAGGTTATCTATACCTTGTTATCCCCAACAACGGGAGGTTATCTGTACCTTGTTACCCCCAGCAGACGGAGGGTTATATATTCTTCAACAACGAATCGGGATTTATTTTCCTTGGCCAGCAGTTGTTATACAAGGATATCCAGACACTTCCAGCAGTGTCATATCATACATGCATCATTTACATCATACCATAACATATATGTCTATAGTACATTACCTAAGTGCATCATGTCATACATGCATACATAAAGCATAAACTAATGTTGTTATACAGAATGCTACCTTGTTTTCAGGTTAATTATCCAACAAACAAGCTTATGATCTTTGGGACTGCTTTATTGTAACCTCAGGGTTACTTTATCCTCCTGATGAGCTTCTTATTACTTTGGGACTGCTTTATTGTAACCTCAGGGTTATTTTATCCTCCTGATAGCCTCTCATGACTTCAAGACTGCTTTAGAGCTACTGATTGCTCTATCCTCCTGAAATCATCCTATTACTTCAAGACTGCTTTAGAGCTATTCATTGCTCTATCCTCATGAGGTCATATTACTACTTCAAGACTGCTTTAGAGCTATTGATTGCTCTATCCTCCTGAAGCCATCTAATTATTTCAAGACTGCTTTAGAGTTATCCATTGCTCTATCCTCCTGAAATTACATTATTATTTCAAGACTGCTTTAGAGTTATCCATTGCTCTATCCTCCTGAAATTACATTATTATTTCAAGACTGCTTTAGAGCTATCCATTGCTCTATCCTCCTGAAATCATTACTTCAAGACTGCTTTAGAGCTATTGATTGCTCTATCCTCCTGAAGACATATCACATTATTATTTCAAGACTGCTTTAGAGCTATTCATTGCTCTATCCTCCTGAAATCATTACTTCAAGACTGCTTTAGAGTATTCATTGCTCTATCCTCCTGAAATTACATTATTATTTCAAGACTGCTTTAGAGCTATTCATTGCTCTATCCTCCTGAAATCATTGCTTCAAGACTGCTTTAGAGCTATTGATTGCTCTATCCTCCTGAAGACATATCACATTATTATTTCAAGACTGCTTTAGAGCTATTCATTGCTCTATCCTCCTAAAATCATTACTTCAAGACTGCTTTAGAGTATTCATTTCTCTATCCTCCTGAAATTACATTATTATTTCAAGACTGCTTTAGAGCTATTCATTGCTCTATCCTCCTGAAATCATTGCTTCAAGACTGCTTTAGAGCTATTGATTGCTCTATCCTCCTGAAGACATATCACGTTATTATTTCAAGACTGCTTTAGAGCTATTCATTGCTCTATCCTCCTGAAATCATTACTTCAAGACTGCTTTAGAGCTATTCATTGCTCTATCCTCCTGAAACCATTACTTCAAGACTGCTTTAGAGTATTCATTGCTCTATCCTCCTGAAATTACATTATTATTTCAAGACTGCTTTAGAGCTATTCATTGCTCTATCCTCCTGAAATCATTACTTCAAGACTGCTTTAGAGCTATTGATTGCTCTATCCTCCTGAAGACATATCACGTTATTATTTCAAGACTGCTTTAGAGCTATTCATTGCTCTATCCTCCTGAAATCATTACTTCAAGACTGCTTTAGAGCTATTCATTGCTCTATCCTCCTGAAATCATTACTTCAAGACTGCTTTAGAGCTATTGATTGCTCTATCCTCCTGAAGACATATCACGTTATTATTTCAAGACTGCTTTAGAGCTATTCATTGCTCTATCCTCCTGAAATCATTACTTCAAGACTACTTTAGAGCTGTTGATTGCTCTATCCTCCTGAAGCCATTCTATTACTTCAAGACTGCTTTAGAGCTATTGATTGCTCTATCCTCCTGAAGCCATTATTACTTCAAGACTGCTTTAGAGCTATTGATTGCTCTATCCTCCTGAGGTCCGATTTATCACTTCAAGACTGCTTTAAGGTTATTATTATTGATCGCTCTATCCTCATGAAGACATGCTGTTACATCAGTATTACTCCAGACTCCTGACAGCTCTCATTATACTACTGAAGAACTTTCCCCTAGTGGCATCTTTAAGCCCACTCAATCATGTTCAACCAACCATCAATATCACTCCATGCACTGGTGAGTGCAAATTTTTGGGCTTTTGTGTTCAATCCCCTTCAACCTTCCAGGTTACGACTGGCAAATATACCAATCTAACCCCTCAGGTTTCAGAAAATTGAACAGGGGCAGCTGTTGCACCCCAAAATTTGCCCTCACAATACAAGACTTTGTGTTCCAAGAAGGTTCACAAGGTTCACAAAATTCATAATTGGTCAGAAGAGTTGACAATTCCCTCAGACAATGCACCTCCTAAGCAGTGCATCCAAAACTAGGGTTTTGACTTTAATCAGGCTAAATGGACTTCCAAGACTTCAAGTGAGCTTCATAACATCTTATATGTGTATAAGAACCCCCATGTCAAGTTTCAAGACTTTTCTCAAAAGTTTGCTCAGTCAGATGATCAGATAAGTCAAAAGCAGTCAATGCAGTTAAAAGGTCAAACTGAGGTCAACTGTGGTCAAACCAAAGTCAAACTTCATGATTTTTTTTGCCAACATCAAAGAGAGGTGGGGTGAGAAATATTATCATAATAACTGTAATACCCCAAATTTTGCCCTAAGATTTGTAGTCGCATTTCATTGCATTTAATCAATTACTAACAAATTTGTGTAGTCGTTTGACTTTTTGCAGGTAAATATCATATGGCATGCACTTTTTTTTTTCTAAAAAGTAAAAATGGCACAATTGGCAGGAGGACATGTGTAAGGAGTTATGAGTGTGAGAGGTTGAGAGTTCGAATCTCACCTTTGGCACTTTTTGTTGTTTTTATTATTTTTACTCTAAATTTTTCTATCTTTCATTAAAAAAAAATAACAAAAATAGTTTTTTATTATTATTTAATTATTATTTTCGTATTTTAATTAAATCATTTTTTAAAATATTATTTTTTTCACTTTTTTCTAAATTATTCATAAAAATATCCAAAAAATCATAAAATAAAAAAATATTGAAAAAAATTTTGTTCTTTTTATAATATTTTTTATTTTAGGAATCAATAGGATTATTAGTTTTTATTTTAAGTTTATTTTAATTATTTTAAATTATTTAAATTTTATTTTTTCTTAACTAATTATTTAGTTTGGGCTTTAAAATGGGCTTTAGGGACATTATTGACAATTTGGTGTTAACCCTAATTTGTTCCCTATATATACATGTGTTGCCTTGTTGGAAAAAAGGAGAGAATGAAAAAAACCTAAGAGGAGTGAGTGCCGTTGGCCGTTATTTAGTTTTCTTCTTCATCCATTACTATTGTTTCTTTTTCTTCATCGTTTACCGTTATTTCTTTTCCTTCATCTATTACTGCTGTTTCTTTTTCTTCATCTTTTACCGTTATTTCTTTTCCTTCATCTATTACTGTTGTTTCTTTTTCTTCATCTATTACTGTTGTTTCTTTTTCTTCATCTTTTACCGTTATTTCTTTTTCTTCATCTATTACCGTTATTTCTTTTTCTTTATCTATTACTGTTACGTTTATATATATATAATTTTTAAATTGTTAGAGTTTATATATATAAGATTTTTGATCGAATTATGTCGATACGATGTTTGCACATTTGTGTGCATGACGCGTGACATTTGTGTTAGTTCGATCTGGTTGCGATGATCGCATTTTTGTGTGAGCAATAATACTATTTTTTGCTTAATTTCTTTTTTCTTTGCGATAAATTTTGTTTCGTCCGATTTAGATCTGGTTGCGATGAGCGCATTTCTGCGTTAGCAACATTGTTGGGTTATTTGGCACATTTAAAATTCATTATTGCTTTATTATTATTATTATTATTATTATTATTATTATTATTATTATTATCATTATTTATTATTATTATCATTATTATCATTATTATTACCATTATTATTATTATTGTTATCATTAATTTATTAAAATTTGTTATAATATAAAAATCTGTTTTTTTTAAAATAAATAACATTAACATCTTTTTTTCCAAATTAATATGAAAACCTAATTTTAATTTTCTATATGATTCTATGTATATATTTATTATAATTCTTGTAAATTTTTGTAAATAAAATTAAACCTTATAAACACTTAATGTAAAATTTTGGTGAATGTGATTATTGATTAGTTAAAATTTGTTTTCATCATAATGTGTAAATATTTTTCTTAATAATTGTTAATATATAATTAGAGATAATTAAATTTTTGTAAATGATTAAGAAATTTATAATTATGTTATATTTAGAACTTTATATTATAGTAATTATTTAATCATTTATGTTTCTAAATAAAAATCAAATCTTATGATATTTAGAACTTTATATTATAGTAATTATTTAATCATTTATGTTTCTAAATAAAAATCAAATCTTATGATATTTAGAACTTTATATTATAGTAATTATTTAATCATTTATGTTTCTAAATAAAAATCAAATCTTATGTTTAATCACGTTATTAATTAATTATTATTGCTAATCATATTTTGTTGCTTATTATTATTTTGAAATTTCTATCTTATTATTTTTTCTAACTTTGTCTATTTTTCTCATTATTATTGTTTCAACTAATTATTTTCACTAACTTTATATTTATACTAACCTTATTTAATTTTTCTTATTATTTACTAACCCTAATATTTTATTTGCTTATTTGTTATTTTTTTTATTTATTATAATTTTGTAATTGCCTCTTGGATGTAAATTGTAATTACTTAATTATTATTATCATTATGGTTAGTAATTAGGGAGTGCTAATATGTATGATATTTAAAAAAATAAATTAGATCATTTTAATATAAGATAATTAAATTAAACATTTCACACACGTAAGTCGATTTTAATCGCCGTCTCACTTCTTAAGGATATCCCTCAAGTTGCCTATGAATATTGGTTAAGTGGGGTGTATAAAGCAAGTCCCTCAAAAAGAAAATCATCAAAGTCCCTTATGGTTGCCTTTACGAATCGAGTCCCTTTCGAAAAATGATGATAGTCCCTCTAGTTTGCTTATTACACCCCACAATGGCCTTCAAAGTCAAATTGTCCCTCACATGTCCCTTAACATCCAAAGTAAGGACTACCTACTCCATTATAGTAGGGATAGTCTTACTAAAGGAAAGAATGAAGAATAGGAAAGACCTTTAAACATTAGGGTAGGTTACTCCTAGGTGCTTGCTCACTTCAAAACTGTTTCGCACTTAAACAAATTTTCAACAAGTTTTCAAACAAGTTCTTAACACATCCTTACATGGATTATTTATTAACTATTCTGAAAATTTTCTATTCACACACTACAATTTCAAAACAATTCAAAAGTGAGCTTAAGTACCTAAGAGCCCATGGATAACCATGGATGAAAAGGATGCTAATACCTTCCCTTTTCATAACCTACCCCCCGGACCCAAAATATTCTCTAAGGTCTTTCCTGTTCTTTTATAACCTTTCCTTATGGATAAAATAAAAGTCGGTGGCGACTCTTGCTATCCGCAACATTGTTTAAAGTCAGTTCACCGGGTTACAGTAACCCCTATAGCAGACAAAATATAAATTTTATTAAAATCATATTAATAATTAACCAAAACAAAAATACTAGATAATCCACCAAAACAAATCATATTAAAAATACTAGATAATCCTTAAACCAAAATGACACCCTTACTAAACATTGAGAAATCCTAACTAAACATATAAAATCATAATACCATATAAAACCATATCATATAAAACCATATTCATGTTGGCTACTCTCTTAAAAAATAGGAATTTCCAAACTATATTGAACATGCAAAATATAAACTCTTGTTTGTCAATCTAAAACATACAAAATATAAACTCTCTTAAAAAATATAAACTCTCTTAAAAACATATTCAACAGAGAGACTTAACATATAAACTCTCTGTTAAGACATACAAACTCTCTTAAAAAACTCTCTTATAAACTCTTCTAAAAAACTCTCTGTTTATAAAAACTCTCTTATAAACTCTCTTAAAACATACAAAATATAAACTCTCTTAAAAAATATAAACTCTTGTTTGTCAATCTAAAACATACAAAATATCCGTAACAATGACAGAGAGACTTAACATGTAGATTAAAATACAAAATATATAACATGCAA
This sequence comes from Lathyrus sativus, assembly GCA_963859935.3. Lineage (NCBI taxonomy): Eukaryota > Viridiplantae > Streptophyta > Magnoliopsida > Fabales > Fabaceae > Lathyrus > Lathyrus sativus. The sequence continues at coordinate 151,188,209 of OZ012737.1, forward strand.
CAGAGAGACTTAACATGTAGATATCCATACAAATAATAAAAACATATTCAGTTTGTCTTAAAGATTACAGAAAATGACTTAACTTGATTGCATTCAAATAATAAAAACATATTCAGTTCTGCTTAAAGATTACAGCAACAATGGTGAAAATATAAGTAAAAAAGAAAACCAGAGTAAAACTTCAAATACCGTAACAATGGCGGAAATGCAATGCAGACGAGCAGAGGATATCGAAAACGGACGGTGAACGGCAGCGAAATGCAACAGAGGAGGGCGACGGTTGGACGGCGACGGTGGGTTTATAGGGCAACGTTCTTTGTTCGCCAGAGAAAAAGAAAGAAAGAAATATGATATGACTGTTTTGTTTCTTATAAAAATTCTGGTGGGTATTTTAAATTAATTCTAACTAAACCTATAACAGCGCTTTTAATGGCTTTAGCAGCGCTTTAAAAAGCGCTCTCAAAGATCTTCTTATGTACCCCATATAGCAGCGCTTTATGGAAAAAGCCCTCTCGTAGACTAGACCTACAGCAGCGCTTTAGGAAAGCGCTTTCATAGGGATGTCTTAGACCCCCCCCCCCCCCTTTAGCAGCGCTTTTTAGAAGCGCCGTCTTAGGTCCCCCCATTAGCAGCGTGTCGCTACTGCGAAAATCGGCGCCGGCTGAACAGAAGAGTCACCACTGTGCGTTATTTATCCCAACGGAGGGAAAGGAAACGCTCAGAGTAAACCTACCGCAAAGACGGGAAATGAATGGTCATCGCAACCAAATCCTGGATTCGGGAGTCGGTTATGCAAGGGGAAGGTATTAGCACCCCTCACGTCCGTTGTACTCGACGGGATCCACGCTTGTTTTCTAGTACGGATTGTTATTCTATCTATTCTACAGGTCTGGGGTTAAAAGAAAATAAAATGACTCGGCAAAGTATCGCACTTTATGCCTACGTATTCCTGATCGCTCCGCAAGTGCACGGAAATATCGAAGTAATATAAAAGATTGTCGAACCCACAGAGACCAATGTCAATCTACCGTTATCTATTATTACGGCGTAAAGCTAAGGCTATTGGAATTAGGAAAATTGAATGCGAATGAAATTAAATGCAAAAGAAATAAAGAAAATTGGTTTAAAGAAATGCGGTAAAGGATATCGGTATGCAAAGACTTAGTTATCTGGGATTCGACAGGTCACCGATGCTTCTTACTCTTTGCAAACATTGTTCAGAAGAAAATAGGGATCTGAATACTTTCGTCTCACGATGGTTGTTGACGCTAGTCATAATTCTAAGGGCCGAATGTACGCTTTCGCTGTCCCATTCGGGGTTAAAACTACTTTTTGGAAATCTCTAGGTTCTAATCCATTTTAAAGTGCTTTCGCTGTTATTAAAACAAATGCCTAGTGTTTACTATCTGGTCTTGCCGCAGCTTTCGCTTGTTGGTTCGTACCTTAATTAATTTCCCACTTTCGTGGCAAAACTACTTTTAAATAAGTTCTCGCTTTCGCGACGAAGTTTATTCAGTAAATAAATTTAAACACTACGGCCAGAAAGGTTGTTTGTAAAAAGGGAAGATGTCGGTTACTATCGAATCCTATCCTACTAATTCGGTTACATACCGATAAAACTAACTTAGCCAGACATGATAATTAATGCGAACGGAAATAGACATTAACAGCGGAATAATAAAGCGTGCATCATAACAGAAATAAAGTAGTAATTCAATTAATAAAAACCTGTAAATTGTACTGATCTCAAATCCTTGGGTAGTCCCCCACAATGTCGGCAGGATTCTACTTTGGCGAGAAATAAAAGGTACAGGAAGAAAATACAATATTCTGAACTGAAGGAAAATGGAAAGGAAAATAAAAGTAACGATAAATAACTTTGATGGAACTTTGGCAGAACTTCGGGATGAAGAATCCACACCTAAAATTGTGAATCTAAGGCCTATTTATAGGAGATAATTCACTCTTCAACTTCCAGAGATCATGGGTGAGTTATGGAGAGAGTGGGAGTAACTTCCAGTTAGTGGGCAGTGAGTGGAGAAAGTGTAGGAAGGATTTAAGTTGAGATTGATCGTGAATTCTGATTCTGCGTTTTTTGTCTGTGTGACGGTCGTCATGAAATGTGACGGTCGTCACACGCATGACGGTCGTCATGGACCTGTGACGGTCGTCACAGCAGCAGAATCCGTATCTGCTGTTTTTCATCTATTTTTCATCCGTTTTTCATCTGTTTCTTCTCCTTTTCTTTCTTTACTCCAAATTCTCCCCAATCTGCAAAACGAAGTAAATTAATCATATAATAGAATATAAATCAAGATAAATTAATAAAAGTCACAAATAAATGCATGTAAATCAAGCCAAATAAACGATATGATTTCGCATTATCAATTCCCGTCTGGAACGAGAAATCAGAGTCAACGTAGTTCGCCTACCTACGGGAAAGGAGGGGAAGGTTGCTCGGTAGGATATCGCATCCTATGCCTACGTACTTTCATACAACATGAAAGATCAGAGCAAACGTAGTTCGGGCCACGGAAGACACAAATTTGTCTGTTTGTTTTTTATCCTTCTGAAAAAGGTTTTCTCCTGATTACGGGTCCAAGCGGACAAAAATGACTCTTTGATTGGTTCACAGTCTTTTACGCAAGAACTGTCTTTTATTGATGTTTGACCTCTTATTGTGTTTTTTGAATGATTTTGAGATAGAAGAGAAAGAACTCTAAAACATAGGGTTAAGATGGGAATCAAAATCTACCCTAATGTTGGCATGCATGGATTAACACCTAATGTCTGTCATATTTCTCTCTTGCACAGAGAGAAACAGAGATCCTAAGGGATAGACGGAAAAGAAACAACATATATACAGTAAAGCAGTAAAATGCATGAATGCAGCAATACAAGCGAGGCAAGGGAGTCCACTCAACCTCGAACCTAGAAAATAATAGGCAAAGTGAAATGGCTTCACTTCAAACCTAATGGGAAAATTAAAAAACAATACAGCAAAGAAAATAAAACCCCAAAACCAGCTCTGACAGCCCCCCAACTCCTACAGCAGCAACTCTGAAAAACACCTAACTCTGACAATTGATAACCAGCAATCTTCCAATGAACCCCAAAAATCCAAATCCAATGATACCCAAGCTACAATAAGCTTCCATCTTCAAGAAATCTCCAAGCTCAAGCAAGCACAGAATCTTAACCAGTTGACAGCATCAGACAGCAGATAGCTCCAGACAGCAGTAAACCCTAGCTTCAACAGCTGCACAGTTTTGACATGAATAATCTTCATCTTTGTCCATATTTGATATTCATCTCTATCTTCAATGGCTTCTTCCTTCGAGGCAAGCTCTCCTAGATGAGAATTGATTTATCAGGATAAATTAAATGTCAAACAGTTCATTGACAACCAAAGGAAGTCTATGAATAGTTGACATTGTAACAGACTGTTTCCCTCAAAGTTCTACCTCCTAGATAAAACCACTTATCCCTCCAAAGGAGGGAGGTGAATATCAGGGAGGGACTTTTAATCACAGAGAAGAATGGAAGCACAAGAAGCTATCCATGTTGGTGGAAAACAATTCAGTCTATTCTAAGGCTCTGCTTATTCCTATTATCCTATGTCTTCAAAACATCTTCAATCCAAGCAATCTTCATGCCCAAAGCTTTGATTATTATCCTCAATCTTCTCTTCTGATGTCTTCATGCTCCATAAGCTCAAACCAAGCCCCATACCCCATAGAAAAGCCCAAAAGGCCAAGCAAACAAATATAAACCCCAAGTGGGAACACCAAACAAACACTCCATTTGTAAAATATACTAAAAATAGTAATATAGTATTTAAAATTCTAAGATTTATTCTAAGGGGATTTCTACGTCTACCCTACATATCCTATATGTGCCAGAGCCTAATTCATGCTAAAAACCCCAAAATAAAATGTTGTAATGCACCTATGTTGAGTTTGAACCCTAATTATACTAACCTAATGTTCTCTATTCAAAACTAATCAAGATTTAATCACAAAAATGTGAAATAAATCCAGGGGATACCTAATGTTCTAATCTAGCTAGTGCAAAAAGAATGGAATCAAAATATGAATTTAAATGACTAAACCAAATTCACCAAATAATATGTACAAACCAAAATGAAAATAAAAACAATTAAGTGTGAAAATTCACCATAAATGGAAAAATGCCTAAAATAATATTTTTATTTTTCTACAAATTTTCTTGAGACAATTATTAAAATGAGGGAAAAAATCTCACGTCAAAATGATCATTTTTGGATTTTATATGAATTATTTTGTAACCAATATGCAAATGAAATGAAAAAGAAAATCAATTAAAATTGACAAATACAGGGGGGGTGGTAACAACATTATTTACACTTCAGGAATATATTGGGCCCAGGAGGGGGGGTGCAGCCAGCAATGCGCTGGGCCCATGTTTGCTTCAGAAAAAAAAAACCATACCAAACAAAAAATCAAGGGGGTGCTGATAGCGAGAATCCCTTTGTATTCTATGTTTGGGCCCCAACGGGGGGTGTTAGCAGCAACAAGGCTTAGAGCCCAAACCGAATTCACACCAGGGGAGGGGGTACGAACGGAAGTAAAGGGTGTGTACTCAACAAATTGCATTTGGGCTTAAGGCCCGAGATCCATTTCAAGTTCAACCTTAGTAAACCCTAAACAATTTCCCCTAACTATCACTGATACTGTTCATCTTCCCTAATCAACCCTAAACGGCGCTCAACCTCTCCCTCTCTAAAACCTCTCACAAAACTCTCTCCATCTCTCAATCTATCAACCCTAAACCTCTCTCTAATCATAACTCTCAACATGCATCCAGCAGCAAACAATGATTCGAAGACAAGGAAACGTACCGGATGAAGTGTGAAGTCTAGAGATTCGTCTGAATGAGAATCTTGGTGATGATGGAGTTCTTGCGATGAACACAAGCATGCATGTGATGATCTGGAGCTGCTTGAAGATTCCCAGGATGTTTAATGATGAACACAAACTTGGTGGACAAAGATCCTATGGAGTTCTGGGAAAACCGAGCGTCGTTGAAGATCTTGAACGGAGGCTGATGAAGCAAACGACGGAGATCTTGAAACTCCAGATGAGTACCTTTGAAGATCCTACATGAAGATCTCGAAGGATCTGGCAAATTGTATGAATCTGTTTGATAATCGAGGATCCTGATGAATGTTCGTTACAGATCTGGAAGATTTAATAAAGATTGCTTGAAGATCGTTGAGGAAATCTGGAGAAAGATGAACGTTGCGTTGAAGTTGTTATGAACTTCCGGTGAGCTTCTGGAAAATTGGACGAATGCTTGATGATCGATGCTGTTTCTTGAGGTTTCCGGTGGCATTTGCAGTTACCGGCGAGTGGGTGTAAACTCCGGCGAGCAGTTGGCGAAGATGGATGAAGGTTGATCGGCGAGGAAGATGAAGTTGGAAGGTGTTTGGGGGAGTTCTGGGGATTTCGCAGTTTCCGGTGGGTGTACCGGCCTCCGGCGACGGTTACGGCAGAGTGGCCGGTGGCTGCATGGCCGGCGGCAAGGGGTGGGTGATTGGAGCACACGTGTGCTACATGCAATCAGAGAGAGAGAGGTTGAGACGCGTGGTGGTGGAGAGAGAGGAGAGTGTTACACGTGGGGGAGTGAGGTGGCAGGTCTGAGAGTGTGTGAGTGTGAAACGTGGCTAAAAACTGAGGGATTGTGGAAATGATGTGGCCAACCAAGAGAGTGAAGCGTGACATCCCTTTTATGCTGACACTTGACACTTGCGAAAATGGACTTGGACTCTGGGCTTTGATCTGGATACTGGCCCAATAAGACTGATCTGTGATTAAACTCTAAAACAAAATTAAAGTTGAAAAAAAACCAATTAATCTAAAACGAGAATTAAACATAAAACCTAATTAATCTATTAAAAAAACCTAATTAATCC